>CM052312.1:13607243-13722800 GCA_028455605.1 Lasioglossum malachurum | reverse complement strand
CTTGCCCTACGGTTTATTTTACGGTTTCAGTGATTAGAACCTTTTTTGTAGATCGTAATTTCCTAAAACACAGGAGAAGAGTTATATCTATGGTATGCCTATACGTTCTTCAGCAGCTGTACACTATCAAAACCAAAATCGAATTTTATTTCGGTTATAGGAAATTACTGACGTACATTTTTATTAGAATCTGTTGGGAATCTTCATCACGAGTCGGACACGATATTATAGGGCAAGGGGTTAAGTTAATTCTGTCAAATTAATTTATGAAGTTCAGTGGAAAAATTCGTTCTCAGTCAGACAAGCATTTCTGCACTGAAGATGTAAGACTTGAAACTTGCCAGTGATTAGAAAGTGGCTCACCAGGGTGACCGTGGTCGATAATAATTGGCTGGGGCTAAAAGATCCAAATTTGCGGTGGTGTGGGGATAAGGTAAATAAAGTGGTTTGAAAGGTAAACCGAGTAGGGTCCGGAGGTGTGTGTCGGTGGTGTGAGGACTTCGGCGGAGAGAGTGTACCTTGGGGTTGAGCCCGCTGCCCTGACGGAGGAATGTGCCGGTGATAAACCAGAAACTGTTGCTGACGCTAAACTGGTTTTCGACGACGTCGCTCTCCGCCAGACACGGGTGTGGATTGTTCCACTCGTACGGGCTGAATCGGGCCATAACGAACAGGGTGAAGCTTACCAGCATGTACGCGGCCAGCACGTACAGCCAGATCTCGACGGCCAGCGGGTTCATGAAGGAGAACAGCCGCGTTGGCTGGCTGGATGGCACCTAAATTACGTTACGCTACGATTTTAATTAAAACGGATCCCGTACCTCTCGCCCGCCGTATGACGGGTCCTCAGCGAGGATGTTTTACCGCTGGTAAATCGGTTTCATCGAGAACCTCGTGTGTATGCGTGCGCCCTATCCCCTGATCGCTATCCCCCCACTCTCTTCACTCCCTCCCCCCCATTCTCTGCACCATTGTTCATAGTAATGGCCTGCTATTACCACTCCTAATCCTTTCCCTCTGCAACCGTGTTACATTGTTCCGGAATTATGTGGGCAATATTGTGGAAATTTTGCGATTGCTTCGGAAAGTGGTTGCACATTTATTCGGCAAAGACCAGTGTTGAATTTGGTTGGTTCATGAGACCCTGTGTCTATTAGATCGATTGCGGAGTCATTTACTATAATAATTGTCTCCTCTCTGATGTTGTTTTACAAGATTAAATTCGATTTTGAGGTCTTGAGGAGTCTTCGAGGCGCAAGAAAATTTAGAACCAATCTTTGCAGTCGTACAATAATTTTTCGAGTTCAGAGTGAACAATTTTTGACACCCTAAAATTTAAAGCATAGAAATATTATATTGATATGAAATTTTTTAGTAGAATTATGACAATACGAATAAAACGAGGCTCTCGACGCGAGGTTTCTGTTTTCATCGATGGAATTGTCTACTTATTTGTCTTATTACGAGTAGGCACAGGGATGTTTTGAATTAAATAATTGTACTTAGGAGTAGAATTAATTTATTGACCCTATAATTCCAAGCTGGGGGTTGCTATGTTATGAAGAGTACAGAATTAGTATTTATTGTAAGTATTATAACTTTTGCAGAGTGCATAAACAGAAATCTGCTTGGAATTGCGAGTCGATTTATTATAATTATGTAAATTAAATATAAGTCTGAACGATCTGAACACGATAACAGCGACTCACCTTAAACAGAATTCCAATACCAAGATTCATGAACGGCTTCGTGAAATCTATCACGCTCTCGCGGGCGTAATTGATCGTCATCGACGCGACTGCCAGATCCGCTCTCTGCGGACAAGCAAATTAGCAAAATAATTAAAAAACAGTTGAGAAATGACTTTTCACCTCCCCTTAAATAAGAAAATATTTCAGCACACAATTTACAAATCTCGAAAAATTGCCGATATTCAACCCCTCGTAATTTCGTAAAAAACAATCGCAGAGCAATAAACTTGGACTCATCTTAAAGCTTGAACATTCTACTTTCGCATGCCACAGTTCGTTTTTTCCCGGGATATCCTTTTGTAATATGGCGAAGGAAAATCTGGGGACATGGTTTTGGTCGGAAATGGTACGAATTCAAACCTCTGTAGAAACGTTGGAAAATTTTTTCTTCGAATAGATCCACCATGAATTTGAAGACTGAAACTTCCTCTTTAGAACGAGATATTGAAAATTGATGTGCGATTTTTTTTTTGACCGAGTATGGAACAAATAGGATAGACCTAGTTTGGTGAGGCACGGGAAATGTTGTGAAAGAACTTCTAGGCGGTCTGTAAGTGTGCCCGGAAGGATTCCAGACAGTAATAGCATAGTAACGAGAAAAGGATCGCGCCGGGTCATCGAGCAGAAATTGTATTAAATCCAGGCAGCTACGCGGCAGGGCATAGAAATTGCGTATTTTCATCGCGGGAAACGCGGCCGCGGAAGAATGCGGTTCACAAATGAGAGGAGGATGGACAATTTTATATGCAAAGCAGTCTTCCGGCGTTGTCACAATAAATTCATCTCGGCTAGTATTTCATTATGCATACTATAAGCTGCGCCGCAGGCATCTAATTTCGAGTTTTTCTAGCGGGCAACAACGTATTCGATATTCTGATTCATAGACCGTCGGCGCAGATGTTGCCGGAGTCGCTTCTGAATCGCAATATGATGCTGTTATTAAATTGCCGTTTTTTCGTAACGATGTTTAACGTGATTCTCGACTGTTTTACTAACATTCTCCCATGTTTGTAAACCAGTTGATGCGCGATAGCTGGTTTTGGATATATTGAATTACTCTGCCAGGATGAATTTAAAAATAACTTAAAAATTGTCAGAATAGAGATGTCGTATTTGTCATCGTATTTGATGGGTCTAGCAGACTAAGTAATTGATCAGCGGCCCCACCCACAATTTTTATTGATATTGTGTGGAAAATAATGGTTTTAGATTGAAAGATAACCCCCTGAAATTTTAAGCCGGTAACTGTATCATTTTTTTCTCGGTTCTTAATTAAGATATTCAGATGAAAAAGAAAAACGAAAATACTCGAACTCCTTCATATATTTTTTTCACAATTTTGATCAAATTATTAGGGGTAGAAAAAAATCATTGTTGAATTTTTTAGAAGTGGTCACTCGAAGGGTTGCTTGCAATCCCCACCCCCAAAAACTTAAATGATATTTTTCTACCCTTAAATGAAATTAAATAAAATTTTGGGGAATTATCTTCCAACCTAAAACCATTGTTTCGCACAGAGTATTTATTAATAATTGTTGGTAGGGACGCTGGCCCATTCTTATTCTGATGGACCTGAAATGAATACCTCATTCATATTTGAGATCGTGCCCCAGAGATTTTTCGAAATAATCGCACTTCGTTACAGGCTGTTCCCAATAAATTAGTTGGAAAAAGAGGACGACACACGTACAGAGGACGACGACATACAAGACTAATTGACATGGAAAAATTGAGTGGACAAATCGATTTATGTGCGTCCACTGTGACGAAGCGACGCCACTGGTGACAACAAAAAATGTGTCGGGCAAATATATATGGAAAAATTGATGATGCTGTCTTTTGAATCAATGAACACAAATCAACAATATTTCAAAGGGTCTTCCATTAACATCACGTGTCACTTTTCGACACGTGATTATTAAAATCGTAAAAAATGTCAACACACAATTCACAATGTTCGAGAAATCGACAATATTCGACCCCTCGTAATTTCGTAAAAAACAATCGCAGAGCAATAAACTTGGATTCATTTTAAAGCTTGAACATTCTACTTTCGCATGCCACAGTTCATTTTTTCCCAGGATATTTTTTTGTGATATGGCGGAGGAAAAAGTGGGGACACGTTTTTGATTGAAAATGGTAAAAATTCAAACCTCTGTAGAAACGTTACAAAATTTTTTCTTTAAACGAATCTACTACGAATTAGAAGGTTGAAGCTTCCTTTTTACTACGAGACTTCGAAAATTGATGTACGATGTTTTTTGACCGAGTTATGCAACAAATAAGAGGACCTAGTTTGGAGATCATTGTAAAGTTAGTTGCTCGTATACCTCTCGTTTAAACCTTGATAGAAAGACTAAAAAAAATCGTGGGTGAATTTCCAAGGTCTCGTTGCAAAGAGGAGGCTTCGATCTTCAAATTCGTGGTGGATTTGTTCAAGGAAAAAATTTTTCGATGTTTCTACAGAGGTTCGAATTTGCAGCATTTTTGAGGGAAAAATTCTTGTCACTCTTCGACACGTGGTTAGCAAAATTGTAAAAAATTATTATGATAACTCCTCGTGGACGGCCCTGTATTTCATGCTGTCCCGTTAACGAACTTGTCACCTGCTGATGACAAGTTTTTATTATGCACGAATTAATTAAAAAATTGATTTTCTGCAGTCATCTTTGAGAGTTGTCGTTCTGAAACGTAATTCCGGCGAGGTATAGCGTGCTCCAAAGAGGTATGTGCCCGCAGAGGTGGTGTAAAAGTGAAAATATCTGAGACAGTGGAGATTAGAGCCGGATTTCCTTCGGGAAAAAGGACCGGTGAAGGAGCCCTTGAGGCGCGAAGGATGCCGATAGCCCTCAGCGAGGTCGTATTTCGCGGCTGCTAACCGTAACGCCCGGCATAGATGCAACGCCGTCGTGAATTCCGAAGATCAGCGGTTTATAAAAGATGCAGAGCAATCTGTCCCCCGTGAAAGGGTGTTCCCGCCTTAACCTAGAATCCAAGCGAAACCGTAAGCGGATCTTCCCGGAGGAAAGACGTCATTGCCGGGTGACCTACCGTTCCGCGTACGTCCGCATCTAAAAAATGCATTCGCTATTTTGCAAGGCAAACATTCCTCGAACTACCGAACCGAACCGCGGCCCCGTGATTTTGCATCAGCCCACAGAAATCGCTTCTCCAGCATAAGTGCCGAGCTCCCTTAGGTGCTGAACTAACCCTTCGGTTGATTAAACCATTCTTCGCCGGACACTAGCGCCTCTAAACACATTAAACATTTCTTTCCACCAGGAACTTCAAGATTAAACCGCCCTCTTTACAACGAGACATTAAAAAACGTCGTACGATTTTTTTTCACTATTTTATCAAACAAAAACGAAAAGCCAGTTCGACCTAACACACCGCCCGAGGGGTAGTGGAATCTGGTCCGTATACCCCGCATCCAAAAATCGATAACTTGATTAAAACAAATCGTAGATCAACATGCGAGGTCTCCTTGTAAAGAGGAAGCTTCAATCTACAATTTCGTGGAAGATTCATTGAAAGAAAAATTTTTTTGACGATTTTAGAGAGATTTGAAGTTGCACTATTTTTTTTTTTTTAAAAAAAAAAGGTCTCTTCAGTTTTGTCACCTGTCATAGCAAGTGAAACTGTCCCAGGATAAAATGAACTGTGGCATGCGAAAGTAGAATGTTCAAGCTTCAAAATGAGTCGAAGTTTATTTACGGATAAAATTTTTTAACGTTTCTACAGAGGTTCGAATTTGTATAATTTTTGACAAAACGCATGTCTTCAGTTTTCCAACTGTCACTTTCGTAAAAATGATCTCAGGCAAAAATGAACGGTGGGTGGCGAAATTAGAATATTCAAGCTTCAAAACGAGTACAAATTCATGGTCTTACTATATTTTTAAACTAAATTATCGTAGTTGAAATGTTGGACAATTCGAGTGGATTGAATTCTACAGGTATCATATTTATCAGTGGTGAAGTTGAGAGAAATCGTCTGGAAATTTTGATTCGAAGGGTGCAGTACAAGGTTCTTACCTTCTCCATGAGTTCCCGGACGATGCCATTCCACTCCTTGGTTTCAGGGTCGTAGACCCCGTACATGTGATCGGGCACCAATCTTATGGCGTATTGGAAGCCGACCTGGCCGGCGATCCACTTGAGCAAATCGATGCAGAAGCCCTCGAACCTCGCGTTCCCCGTCAGATTCTTGTCTTCCTTTACCATGACGTACGGTTTTTCCTGCGGCAGATAAAATCCTTTTGATGGATCACTCGGACACTGGAAGCGATCGAGATAGCCAACGTGTGCTTCCTTTTGCCAGCGAAACAAATCTTCCATAAGTACACTCCCCTTGGAAAGTGCACGCATGTGAACGAACAATGCCAAGGAAATAATTCATACTCAACAAAAAATAAATATCCATTCATTGCAACTTTTCCATCGTCACGAAAATAAGATGAAAATCGCGAATATTGGTTTCATCGAACTTTGAAGAGCTGAAGAAATAGATTTTTTCCTACCCTTAATAATTTGGTTACAATTGAGAGAAAAATATGTGAAATGTACGGGGTTAGTTCGAGTATTTTCGATTTTTTTCCATCTCGATATCTCAATTATCAAGGGAGAGAAAAAATGATAAAGTTAAGGGTGGTTACGCCTATATTATTTTTAAACGAGGGGTTGGCCACTTGAATTTTTAGGGGATTATCTGTCAACCTGACAGCATTGTTCTGCACGCAATACCAATAAAAGTTCAAAGGTCTTGCAATCCCTACCCCTAAAGAAATAAATTTTTTTCTACCCTTAATAATCTGCTTACAATAGTAACAAAAATATGTGAAATGTAGGGGGTTAGTTCGAGTATTTTCGATATTTTCCATCCTGATATCTCAAATAACAAGGGAGAGAAAAAATGATACAGTTAAGGGTGGTTACCCCCACATATTAAATGAGCTGAACTCTAATTATTGAATGAATTATTACCTCTCTTGTCATAACGACCAGGGTGATATTGGTAGCAGTGGTCTCGTAGAAAGCACCGACATCAGTCACGTTGACTCCAGAGCCAGGCTTCCACTCGCCTACTTTCACCAGCTCCTCTTTCTTCAGCTTCAGCAGGTCGAGCTTGAAGTTGTTTCGTTTCCCTTCGTTGAATTCGATATGTCCGGTTAGGCCGTGTAAGCCTGCCTGCGAACAGAAGTGTTCGTAACCCTAAATTCGAGGTCACTTTAATTCACAATGCAGGAAAATCATCAACACATTATTATTAAATAATACGAAAAAAAATGTGTCCACGTGTGAAAGAAGAAGAAGGAGTAACGTGTTCTCTAGAGATTATGGTTGTTCAGCACAATAAGCACGCTTCCTCTTTACTCGACGATCTCCATTCGGCTGTCATCCGGTCCTGCCGTCACCGGCTTCGTGATCGGATTTAATTGTCATGCCAGTCAAGATTCTCCACACAATAGATAATTAAATCAGTTCTGTTACCTGATTAACAGTTGAGGAGAGCCATTAATTAACGAATCATGATGCGATCGTTATCGATTTGCTAGTGCATAATTACCCGATAACCAGAGACCCGGTTCATTATTCTGGCAAATCACTTGTCAGATTCCGTTCGAGTGTCTACGCCACTGGCGGATACTGTCTGGCTTCGTTAACAACTCCGCATAGACGAGCGAGTACTTTAATTAATTAGCAACCCTCCTCCGCCGTACAACCAAATTTCATAAATTAATTCAAAGATGTGTAATACGGTGACCTTCAAATGACCTTCGGAGGAATCGAACGTACGACACTCCATTTAAAACATCAACAATGATCTTGAAATTTCGGGAAATATCACCTCGAGAAAAACACCCCTCCATCACAATAATTTCCCCTTTTTAATGAAACATTATTTTTCCTTCGTATTTGTATCAAAAAACATCGATGACCTTGATAACTCCGAAAAAAATTACCTTCGGAAAAAGAAATATTGCCAGATACGTATTTGGTACCTTGGCACCATGCACATTACGTAACAAATATTTTTTGCATCACAATAACCTGAAGTGATATTTAGGTGTCCTTATTTAAACGGACCTCCCTGTATTTTATCCCTGGAGCAAGAGGAGGAAACGGTGTGAGCCCTCGAGCGGTTAGGTTTTTAGTGGGAATCGCGCGAGCGAGCCACTAGCTATAGGGGGGAGCCAGTGCGTAAACGCATTTTCCCCACCGCTCCTAAACAAAAAAGAGGACCAGATTTTTCTTGGCAACCAGCGCGGTGGACTGTCATCGCGGCTGAGCGTCGAAAATTCTCCGCGATACGTCACCCTCGTACCGGGACAAATGGCAGAGGCGGCCCGGAAGTGACTTGTACAACGAGCATCGTATTTCTCGGTACTCGTCCAGGTTTGTTCGCTAATTGTCGCAGCATGTACAACGAATTCTGTCGTTGAATCTGCTTCGCTTTAACAAGTTTCTCGTACAATGGGAGCGTGAAATTACTAGAAAAAAATATAGAGCAAATTTTACATACATTAGCTTGAGAAGAAAAGCACCAGCGAGAGAAAATTAGTTAACCACCTTTCACTAATTATCTGCGCCATTTTGTTTATTAATGGGAATTCTAGAGCTATTTAGAGCACTCAGGATCATTTAGAAACCCTCTGCAATTGTTTGCCTTTTTCTGCTTGCAAATGATAATCGAGGCTCCACTAAATCGTGGATTACACAGTTAACCCTCGGACAACGGACGATTTGGGTAAACTTTACTTTACCGGACTCAAAATTTGTGCCTTTCTCCTACGAATTGATGTATTTGGTATGTAATCCAGTAGATTTGTACCTGGGGCCGCTCCAGGTCAAAGTTTCGATTCTGTAGGATCAATGGTTCAGGAGTAATGCTTGCTTAAAGTTGAGCAATCTGTAGTGTTTTTGACAGGTAAGGGCGCCGCCATATTGGTTTGTGGTGACGATCGCGCGCCGCTTACCGATCAGTACCGCTAGATGGCAGCATTGGCACACAGTGATATTGCTACATAGAGAAAATATCACAGAAAATGTTTGAGAAGAAATATCATGGAAAATATTTACAGAAACCTAACCCTGACCTAACCCAGACCAATTAAAACGCAACATCGTGGCCATGTCTTCCAAAATTCAAACAATCGCAATACCCGCTCTATATTATCAGCATTAACGCGAGCCCGTCCTGCCATCTAGTGGGTCTGTTCGGTAAATTTTCTACAAAACATATATTTTAAATTTTCATTAAGGGCCCAAATAAAAAAGTTTTAAAAAATGCCTTTTTCATTTGTGCATGTAACCTTGTATATTATAATTTTTGGAAAAATTTTTTGCATATCATTTCGTAAACCAATGCTTCTAATTGATTATAAAAAATAAGGTACATTTTTTTGGTACAATTATAAAAAAGTTTTTCTGTTTCAAAGGGTGTTCCAATACTTTCGTGGCTCCCTGTAGGTCCGAATAAATTTAGTTCGTACTCCCCAGTCGAACGTGTCTCGGAAAAATGAATTCCCACCCTGTTCGAGTACCAGAAGTTTCAACCCTTGCACTGTAACTTGCGTACGAGGACGTAGATGTATCACTCGTGTTCCTGTTGCTGTGTTACAAGAGCACACGTGGGTCGAGTGAATTATGTTCGGAACGTAGCCCACATAAATCCATTTAGAAACGTTCGGCGTGCGTGGCGCATTCCGCGTGGTCGTTCCGCTGCCCTAACGACGGTCTCGCGTGCGAACAACCATTTCCACACTTATATTCGCTGTGCAAAGTTTCGTGTCGAGATATTTGTGTAATATGAAAATTTATTCAGTACACCAATTGGACAAATTTCGATTGAAATTCGTCGGCAGAAAATTTTATTGGCTGCATTTAAAATACTGGGTCCAAATGGACCCGGGCAACGCCAGCAATTGTCAGATACAACAGGGAAGAAACAATTGAGTTTCCCTTTAACAATTGCAATAGATTGAAAATAAACGCATATTATTGCTCACATTCCATTTCACTGCTATTTATGTTTATGTAATGACTAGACTGCGGGTCTTTATGCAATTATGAAAGAATTGCCTGGGCGATATAAAATAAAACAACAAAAGATTAGAAAAATTTAAAAATGTCGTAACGTTGTTTTCAACGCAACCAAATCATTAAGAGATGAAATCAATTCTAATTTCACTCCTGCTGCCCACAGTCAACAAAAAACATTTTCATTTTGCATGAAGATCCGCAGTCTAGTAATGACATTCTTTCTGGCAGACTGGCAGAAACTGCATAGCTATGCAATAATTAATGGCGTTATGTTTGGAGTCTTAGGTCCCTCGACTATGGAATTAGGTGGATGGAGACCAATTAACCTGACGAGCAAATAGACTGCGACATTGTTTGGGATTACGAAATCGGTTATGCTATTAACGGAATAATTCAGAACTCATAACTCAATCCTATCACCGCGAGTACAAACACGATCTCTCAGCAAATGTTATGCATTAACAATTATTGAACGTCGAAATCAAATCTTTCTCGAATTTTTCGGTAGATGACACTCAAGGTCACCCCTAAAGAAGTAATTTCTTTCTACCCTTAATAATTTGCCCAGAATCCTGGGAGAAATATATGAAATGTTGGCGGTACGATGGAGTATTACCGTATACTTCTCATCTCAATATTTTACCGGACTCAAAATTTGTGCCTTTCTCATATGAATTATGACGTGTTTGGTATGTGATCCAGTAGATTTCACCCGGGGCGGCTGCAGATCGAAGTTTCGATCCTGTGGGATCAATGGTTCACGAGTTATGCTTGCTTAAAATTGAGCAATCTGCAGTGTTTTTGACAGGTAAGGGCGCCGCCATATTGGCTTGTAGTAACGATCGCGCGCCGCTTACCGAGTTGGTTGGGGATTAGGTCGGGGGAGAGGGGAAGGACAGGCGGTTCTGCTCGGTAAGCGGCTCGCGATCGTCACTATAAACCAATATGGCGGTACCCTTATCTGTCAAAAACATTGCAGATTGCTGAACTTTAACCAACCATAACCTCTGAACCATTGATCCTACAGGATCAAAACTTTGATCTGCAGCAGCTCCGGATACAAATCTACTGGATTACATACCAAATACGTCATAATTTATAGGAGAAAGGCACAAATTTTGAGTCCGGTAAAGTAAAGTTTACCCCCCAAAAAAATGATAAAGTTAAAATACTCAATTAAAAAAATTGTGAAAGTTTCCGTTTAAATGTGGACAAATAATTGTGGGCGACGCGGCAGTTAGCTAAACAATGGAGTGCTTGTCTTCCGGAATGCGGTAATATCGGCAAATTTCTGCGCATAATCGTGCATTGAGAATCGTTTAGCGATCACTGATATCTCGAGTGGTTGGCACGATAATATTGCGCGTTTGTCAGTTAATGAACTACAACCGGCATATTCGGTGCAAATTAAACGATCTCCCAACCGAATACGCGGGGTATAGTGCTCTGAATGCAAAGGGATAACTGCAACATCGGTCAGAATGTGTGCATTACCGAAATGCCGTCGAGAGAAAGGTCGATCGTTACGATCGATAAATAATGCGTTTAACAACGCACACACACACGATCGGCCCGTGTGACGAGTGAATGGAAAACTGGCCGGACACGTCGCCGCGCGCGAACATTACACAGCGTTGATTAAAAAGTTTGAATGGACAAGGGAGGGGAATGGCGGGCGCATTTTCCATCGATCAAACAAGATTTAATCAAGCAATCCCACGGTATGCGAAACGGCCGCGAAAGTTCGCCGTTATTGTTTCGCCATTCATCGGATTCCAACCCTTTTCCTATCATTGTTAGATCGTCCATTTTATTAATTTCAACGGGGCCTGCAAATCTAGTCAAATTCTCAACAGAAGTTGAGAACGTTTTATACATTTTTGGGCATTCGTCTTCTCTTGCACTACAAATTCAAACTTCTGTAAAATCGTCAAAAATTTTTTTTCGTGAACGAGCCTTACACAGATTTCTAGATTGAAGCTTCCTCTGTGCAACGAGATCTCGAACGTTAACCTACGATTTTTTTTTACCAAGTTATCGATCTTTGAACGTAGGGGCTATACGGACAACATTCACTATATCTCGAGCGATTGCTCCTAACTAATACGCCCCTCGAGGTATAGTGGACGTTGTCCGTAAGCCCCGCGTTGAAAGATCAATAACTCGATCAAAAAAAATCTTAGATCAACGTTCGAGGTCTCGTTGTAAAGAGGAAGCTTCAATCTTCAAATCTGTGGAACATTCGTTTACAAAAAAAATTCTCTAACGTTTTTGGAGAAATTTGAAGTTGCGGAATTTTTCCATAAAAAAGGGCCTTCAGTTTTTCACCTGCCATATCACAAAAAAATATCCTATGGAAAAACGCACTATGGCATCCGAAAGTAGAATGTTCAAGCTTCAAATGGAGTCCAAGTTCAGTTTCAGCAAAAATGTTTCAATGTTCCTACAGAGGTTTGAATTTGTAGCATTTTCGACAGAAATGATGTTTCCAGTTTTCCAACTGCCACTTTGGGCAGAATGATGTTCGGCAAAAATGAATGATGAGTGGTGAAAGTTGAAGCTTTAAGCTTTAAAATGAGACCAGGTTTGTTGCTGCACTATTGTTTTTTCCGAAGCTACGAGGGGTTGAATTCCGGCGATTTCGGAGGATTCCGAGGCTCGCAAGTTATTAATTCCGACGTCGCGCCGGCGTATTCGAGACACTGTGCGACAACGCTGAGGTCGGACCGGAAGTTTCAGTGTACCGGAAGTTGTAGGTGACCGGAAAGTTCGAGCCTGTCAGTAAAATTCAGTTAATAGACTCCGCCGTACGTGCCCGCGAGTGGTACGTGAGTCCGCGTCGTATTGGTTAGTCGCGTGTTGGTTGGGAAGACAGGAATGTCGATGGGAGGGGGAAGCGCGGAAAGGTGGACGGCAAGAAACAGTCGAAGAAGCGACATGTCGCGAGGGAGCATGGGGACCGGAAATAGAAGAGGAACGGAGCAGAACAGGGGCAGATTCGGTCGAAAATATGGTGGCGTGCGGCCGAGGCTCGTCTCTGGAAAACAAAAACAGCGAAAGAAGTTGGCTCCGGCGTAGAAAAGGAAGTAGTAAAAGATACAATTCGAAGACAGCGGGGGAAAAAGTTTTGCGGGCGGACCGAGACCGTCCTGGCGAGCGAATCGGACAGTTTCGAAAGTGCATAAACATCTGCGCGGTAATAATAACACGTGTGTGTGTGTGTTTTTTCCATAAAACTGTTCCCGGTGTGTGTACAAACATTTTCAGTAAAGGAGAAGGGGTAGATGGAACGGTCATATACCGGTGGTTGATTGCTGTCTCTTTTGTAGGCAAATATTGCCGATTGAAATCGAGAGAGAGAGAGAGAGAGAGAGGGAGAGAGAGAGAGAGAGAGAGACACACATAGAGCCGTCACGCGACCCGAAAAACACGGAATCTGATGGAACGAAAGTGCAAAGCGTATCGACGCGGATGATTGTCCAATCTCGGTAATGTTTTCAACTGTTCCGTGCAGTTTGCCGAGCAGCCTTTGTTTTCACGCGACGTCGCGTTTCGTCCGCGATCTGACGAATGATTACAATTATTTTAATCGGGGATGATGGGAGCAGCAATTGTTACCGTAATTGTGGAACGGGCCTGTTAGACAGTAATTATAATAATTTAATCAGTGACATAACTGTTCTGATTTCAATCATTTTCGTGCGAAACCTTGATCAGTACATTCCTGACGCTTTCCCGATTAAAACGAGACCAAACACGGTACCATTCGGGTCGTGATTCATTGAGTAATCCACGATCTAGTGGAACCTCTATTATCCGAACGAACGACGTCTGAATGCTATTCTCCATAATTTAGTACATGTTTCGAGTGAAAGGTAACGATTTAATCTATCACTGTCACTAGATAACAGCTCCACGTTTTTCTGGTGAGTTCGGATAACGGAGGCTCCACTAAATCGTGGATTAAACGAGCGCCGGTAGATCGAATCGTATCGTGTCGGATATCGTTTTAATCGGGAGAACGTCAGCAATGAGATGCCGGAGGTTTCACACCGAGATAACTCGACAGAATAGCGTACGATAAACAAATAGGAATCAATGTTGCAGAACGTTTCAGGTATATCGAATTTATCGCTTCAGCTGGAGGTTTCGGATGGCCCAGCGTCACGGGTCGCATTCTACGGTCACGTGGGCACCTCGTGAGTCGTCTAAGAGACGACGATAAAAATCCCCGCGCGAGGTAGAGAGATTGAGGCGGAATAAAGTCGCTCGTAGATAAGGACAAAAATCTATGTATACGGGGCGGTCGATGAGGGAGTAGAGGGAGTTGGTAACGAGAGATGAGACGGACAGAAGACGCGGAAGACAGGAATGGTCCATTCCCCGTGGCTATTTGCTAAATATGCTGTTCAATTATTCATGTGTCAACGCTCGGCCCGCTCTCTCCCGCTCGCCGCGCACGTTTGCGGCTTATCGCTGGACGCCTACCAATCTGGCGGCTTCCGGGCGGAATACTCGGAGCCAGCCATTTTACGATACTCACCATTTTCTTTCCTGCCTCTTTCATCCCCCCCCTGCTCTTACCCTAACCTGGAGCAAGCCATTCAGCTCATCTACAATTATTATGATCGTATTGGTCTCGAGTGGAAACTGCGAGGAAAATATTTTTATTGTTTTATTATTTTCCAATTCAATGTTTCACGAGATTTGTGGATTTTATATGGGATTGAATAATATTGATAAATCCCCAGGAAGGTCTTTAATTGTTTACTTAGAGAAAATATTGCAGGTCTGAGCACATAATAAATTTTGAGGGGGGTGTATTGATTTCAGGTGGAAACTGCGGAGAAACTATTTTCACTGTTCTATTATATTTCAATGTAACTTTCCACTAGATTTGTGGATTTTAAATTCAGCGAAAAATTTTGTGGATTTCGTCAGGAAGATTTTTAATGGTTTACTTATGAAATTGTAGGTCCGATCACGTAACTAATCTCGTGGGGGTGTACCTAACCCAGGCCAAGGACTGACCGCATTTTATTGCTACAGGATTTACACAACAGTTTCAGTAATCCCACGTTTCCTGTTGCTCCTGATACATTGTGTGCCGAGTCCTAGCATGCATTCATTGACTTCCAATATCTCGTCGTGATATTGGAAATACAGATACGACCCACGGGCAGCTCCTGTATTATTGGTTTACCGGGCCGGATATGGCAGTAGAGGAATAATAATTTTCCGAGTATATTGGCTTCATATTATCGGGACTTTTAAATGATCGTAAAATTATATACAGATTGAATTCCTCGAATATCCCGGGACTCCCAGGAACCAGGACTGTACCGGAATCATGTTTATTATCGTTCCTCCAGCGGCGAATAGCTCCGACGATAAGTTTGCGATGCTTATTTCGAGGCTCTTCCGATATTTGATTTGCTGGTATGTAAGTTACTTTACGCGAATATCAATTTTTACAAGGGGACATTCAGCAGAGAAGCCTTGCCAAATTGGAACTATAACTTTTACAATTTTTCGACCCATCTTGAAGCATGCTCTACTACAAAAATTTATAACTCAGGCAATTTGTATTATTTTTAGTTGAAAAAATTCACACGCGCGCTTCAAATACCAATACATATGTATAAAAAATACCAATGCAAAAGATCCACTGGTCTTCCGGAGAGAAATTTCAAAAAATCGTCAAATTCGGCGCTCTGGTCTAGAATATCCCCTCAAAACACGCTCTACAAAAAACTATATAGCTCACGCAATCTTGATTGCAGATAGTTGAAAAAAATCTTGTAGGTACTTCAAATACCAATCAATACGACTGCGAAATCCCACTCCGGGAGATTCGATATTTTTCGAGGGAAAAATTCGTGCAAAATCGGTCTCGAAATGTACCCCCTTGAACAGAATATTTTAGCAAAACCATTCGACGTGCCTCGGAGGCAACACGAAAATGTGTGAACATATTTTAGGATGATTCCGTAAATTTGTTTGTCGCTCCCTCGTATTAAAAAAGCTATTCTGGAGCCGTCATGTCCAATATCCTCGCTTTTATCTATGCCTGCAAATCAAACGTTTATCGCGCCTCCAATTTCATTCAGTTTGCCCGCCTGGTGTCATGGAGTGTATAAGCAACGAGTTTCGCGTTTTATCCTGGCGCGTCGCTCGGAAAATCATTTCTCTTTTGATGATGCACAAATAACGATTCCGTTAAACCAACAAAGCCGTACATATTGCGGTCGAGGAACATTTATCATCGACGGGCAGCCGCCGAATGTATGCCGCGAATAAAATACGCGAGGCCGTCCCGGAATAATAAACGTTTCATCACTGTTATATTTCACATTTGGAAAATATATCCTCCTCATAAAAACGAATTAGCATGCATTATCGTTGGGCACTGACGACGAGTATTTCAATATTACGTGCCCCAATATTTTACCATATTGATTGTGCCCACGGTTTCCAATAATTCTGCGACTGATAATGTTTTCGCAATTTATTGTCAATGGGCAAGAAATATTGGCAAATTCTGTTTTGGTAATGCCAGGATAACTAATAACGCGCTGGGATCTACATCTTTTCAGTTTATAATAAATTAAATGGGATTAGAGCAGACAACTGCAATTTTTGTAGGTAAAATTTAAGAAAGTGGAATTAAATAAAATATTATTTTGAGTTGTAGTAGTCTTCATAAATTTGAAATAAATTAAAACCGTAGTAAATTCTGTCACATTTTATGCTAGTATTTTTTGAAAATTTTTAGAAGACACAATTGCATAAAGATCCGCAGTCTACTAAGTATATTTACTTTTATACAAAATATTTTCATTGTTTTATTATTCTTAAATTTCCCACATTTCATTTATGGACTGAAAAATTGTCATAGATCTCCAGGAAGATTCTGAGTGGTTTACTTAGAAAATTGCAGGTCCGATCACAAATCCAACAAATATATTTTTGGACCCGCGTTGGCATGTTTCGTTGCAGCTTCCTCCCCGAAAGTACATCATAAATTTTGAGTGGCTGTAACCGCGTTATTCTCGTGTTAGATCGTCGTAAAACAAGTAATATCGTAAATGTACTTCTTCCACACATACACTTGCTTTCGTCACCGCAGGCCAAATTACACTGGGTTTCCAAAATTGTCAATTTTGTGTGCAATAAATTCTATCCCAATGCGAAAGGTCCGACAGTGTTTCTGGAAAAAATTCCCAAAAATTGGCAAATTTGCCACTCAAGACCAGTATATCCCTTAAAACATGCTCTATAAAAAAATGTATAACTCAGGAGATTCTTATTACTTTCACGTGAAAAAAATCACACATGCGCTTCAAATACCAATACATATGTATAAAAAATCCCGATACGAAAAGTTCAATAATTTTTTTTGTAAATAATTCACGAAATCAGCAAATTCAGCACTCAACCAGAGTACCCCCTCAAAAGTTGCTCTATAAAAAAATATCTAGCTCCCGCAATTTTTATTATTTTTGCTTGAAAAAAATCACAGGTATCCTTCAAATACGAATGAATATGTATAAAAAATCCCAATACGAAAAGATCAGTAGTTTTTTTGGAAAAAATTCCCACATATCGGCAAATTTAGCGCTCAACTAGGGTACTCTCTCAAAGCAGGGTCTATGGAAAAAAATATAACTCAAGAAATTTTCATTATTTTTACATGAAAAAAATCACACGCGCGCTTCAAATCCCAATACATATGTGTAAAAAATCCCGATGCGAAAGATCCACTGGTTTTCCGGAGAAAAATTTCAAAAAATTGTTAGATTTGGCGCTCGAGGCCAGATTACCAGATTACTGTCATATTTGTGCACAATAATCTTTAGACTTCTCAAACACATCCAAATTTTGTTATCCTTAAACTCTGTCTATTAATGATGCCTTAATTAGACGAACTTCCGGCTAGCAGCAAAGTGCACCCGGAGCAGCGAAACTTTCAACGCGTTCATCGATCCGATCGCAGACGGTTGCTACCCGGTCGGAGAACAGTAAACATCGGATCAACTCACGGCCTGGTAAATAAGAGACTGATACACACGGTTTCTACTTCTGCAATTTCGCTTCTCCGCCGAGTGCAACTAACGACCCGCACATCTTGGCCGATCGGTTTTTTACAAGCTGCATCTCGCTCGCTCCGCAGCTCCCTTTCGGATATGACTCGCCATTCGGAACTTCTTCCTCTGTCTCGCTCTCGGAGGCAAGAAACTGTATCGCTGTACGTGTGTTTCTTATTTATGCAGCGCAGAAAGCAATTAAGGAGATGGAAATCGGTGAAGACACTTTTAAGCTGACTGCGTTCAAAAGGCGCAAAAAGATAAATCGTTTCGCGCGAAGAAGCTGCCGAGCACCTTCACGGAAAATGTCTGCTGTGAATAATGGCGTTTGCCGCGCGAAAATCTTCTTCTTCTTCTTCTACGATGTCTACTGCACCGAGAAAATATCGACTTTATATAAGCTTTTAACTGGACGAGTTAATTCGCCAGGTCAGTGCAGACACGCTTTTCTTTGCGTCATATTTTTCCTCTACAAATAGCGACGATCGAACAAAATTAAAAGGTTACCGCACGAACGGCGAAGTTGCGGGAAATCCAAGTTCGTTAATTAAAAGGAAACATCGCGATCGATACTTTCCGCGAATTATTTGCCCCTCGCACAAGCCCCGAGTCGTGTCTAAATTATTGACGACCGTGGTCCCGTCGGTTCTTGTTCCTATTAAGAAATTCAATTAGCAGATTGGAAACTAATTCGAGCGTCGAATTCCGCGGTGCGGCGGTGTTTTGATTCCCGGGCCGTTTCCTTCCCAATCAAAGTCCCGCGCGTAGAAATTAAAAGCAACGACGGGGGAAACGTAATAGGAACGGTCAGCTCGAGAGCATTCCGATCGATTCGAGATTCCATTCACCCGGGACTCCGCACGCTAAAACTCACACCGTAGTCTCTCGTTAATCAACCGACTCCGTGAGCGCCGCGCGTGGCTTTTGCGAAACGCGCGAAAGTTGCGAGGCCGGAATACGGGCGAACCTCAAGCCTGCCATGGAATTTTCGGCATGCCCGCTCCTTCTCCTACGTGCTATTCAAATCACCGATTTGTCATTATTTTCCAAAAGTAAGAGTAATTAAGATATTTCGTACAAAGAAGGAAGAATTAACGTCCTTCGCCTACGTGCAATTCAAGTTACCTAATTTTTACTATTTTTCAAAAAGAACATCAAGTAAAATGTTTTTTAAACATCACTTATGTGGATTCCATAAACTCTGGTTCGTGCCACAACAGGGTGTGTCCTTTTCCCAAGTGCAATTCAAATCACCTAATTTTTACTATTTTTCAAAAAGAAGATCAAGTAAAATGTTTTTTAAAAATGAGGAAACATTTATGGATTGTATAAACTTTGGTTCTCTCGTGCTACAACAATGTACGCGATTCTCTGATACTTTCTGGTCAGTTGATCAGCTAGAAGCAAAAAAAGTGGTTCAGAGATATATCGATATACAGAACGTACGTACGGAATTAATATAATTGTACAGCGACAGGCCATCGTCCCAGGGTTCCTCCTTCTCGCAGGATAAATTAGCAGGTCGCAAATCATGGCTGCGATCCAACGCTGCCAGACCGTGCACGAAAACCTGAACGCTGTCGTACACCAAAGCTGGTTCTGCCTGGAACATACGTTTCCCTTTCTGTGAAAAGCTTTTTGACTACGGCAGTCCATTGTTTTCTACAATCGTTTTCCAATAATATTGAAGTCGAACGAATTGTCTCGGAAACATGTTACAATTTATGGCAATGCCATACTTCAGGACATTATTCTTGAATTTTTCGGTAGGCGTCTCACTCAAGGTCACCCCTAGAGAAGTTCATTCTACCCTTAACAATTTTCGTCAGAATTTCGGAAAAAAATATATGACTTGCAGGAGGTGAGTTCGAGTATTTTCGTCCCCTGATATCAGAATTATTGGACTCAGAATTATTATTTCAATAATCGTAAAGTAACAAATCTGGAACCGATAAAATCAAAGATGTTTACACTTAAATGAGGGCTTGGCAACTTAAAATTTTTTGGGGGATCGTTTTTCAACCTGAAAGCCTATTGTTCTCCACTTAGATTGGGGTGCCTTTGAGGACGCAGTTTCCGAGTAAACGCAGAAAATGATTTTCCATTTGGCCGAACGAGACTCGTTCCAGGACGCTCCCATGTTTCCCGATAACCGCGTTTTCCGGGGTCAGGCATGCCTAAGAGTTACTTGAACTTTCCACGAACCTGGATAACTCCGGTTTTGTTGAGGATCGCGGAGCCAATCGGCTGGAAGCGTTCCATCTGCCGTAGAACTTCGGCCACCTTTGGCTCTTCGAGGTCCACCAGACGGAACGCAGTCATGTTCACGCTGTTGTACTTGAAATCCTCGAGATCGAACGTTTCGATGTCCTGAAAGCAGAGGAATATTTTCCACGGGATGAAAAGTGCACAATGGCCGGCACCCTTGCCTCCCCAGCTCCGTACCCACCCGGAATTCAAAACCGTTTCCGACGATGATCATTGCGTGTGTGCGTCTGCTCTTCCGCGGGAAAACCGGTGGAAAATTTTCCGCGCGAAACAGACCGTTTCACATATTAACGCCCACTCGAACGCGTGAATCAGGTTAGCCCGCGAATAAAACGTCCCGCGATTGATAGCCGCCGCGCCTCCCATAATTAAAATGCTAGCACGGAAATTGCGCTGTAAAATCCCCGACACCGTCGCACCGATAAATATTCGAACGATTGATATAATGATCTCGTTAACAGGAGAGAAAAAATAAATATTTCGCGGGCGTCAAGCGGGGCTGAATTTTTTTTATAGAAAATTCCTCGGGCGTTGTAGAATCTTTCTGTTCAACCCCTTGCCGTATCATTTTCCTCGCGGTTACAGCGATTAAACCGTCTTTGTCCCGAAGAATGTCGTAGAAGAGAAATGAAAATTTATGTGTTTCCTGTACGGCTACATTTATTTTAATGGTGAAATATTTTAATTACAAACGAATAAAATTTTATTCCATTTAAAAAGAACATTCATATTTCTTGAATGTAAAATACGGCAAGGGGGGTTAATCATTCTAATTTTAGAAAAATTGTAAAAAATTTGTAAAAAATTGTTGATCTTAAAAGTACCTTTTTTATGTGCACAATTTTATGGCTACATTCATTTTAATGCTTAAATATTAATTACAAACGAATCTCAAATTTTATTTCGTTTAAAAAGAAACGCGTAACATTCATATTTCTCAAGTACAAAATACGGCAAGGGGTGAACACATTCTACTTTTAGAAAAATTGTTGATTGCAAAAGTACCTTTTTTAATGTATCCACACAAGACCCCGTACGACAGGTTACCGCACCAGTACAATGCAAACGGTTCGTTCGCGAAAAACTGCGGGGATAAATCGGCGAGTCCGCGGTATCCAAAGAAAAACAATTTTCTCCCCCGGGAAAAATAGTACGCGGGGACTTTATCGCAGCGGAGAACGCCGCGCGGTATTCACACAGGGGTTGCGTTCACGTCGGTCGATTTCGGCACGCGCTGCATAAACATAACCGCCCCGGGCCGAATAAATCACTGGCCGGGGACTTCCTGCGACGATATCACAATTCGAGAGGGAAATAACGCGGTCGGGACAGGAAAGGAAAAGCCAAAAAGAGTTGGAGTAAGGGGCCCCGAACTGGTTAGCTGCTACGGACCGGAAGCGAGCTTTATCTGTCGACTACCCCGCGACGCAGCTTGCGGGACTCGCTGACCCTGTTGAAATCCACATTATTTACTTTAACGATCCCTGCCTGGAGCTGTGCATCATCCCACGGTAATTGTAAATCATGGTCACGCTTGCTACCCTCTAGGACGATGACTATGTCCGCGGGATTAAGGAACTGGACAAGCATACGTAAGTGCTCCAACGTTTTTCTTCAATTTCATTGTTCGGAGTTTTGCCATTTTTTCAATTTAAAAAAACGTATCATCCCGTCCCGTCGTAATTCGAAAGTTATAATATATAACAGTCCTGTTTAAACTGATTAACATTATATTATAACACTGTGCGCCTGGCAACTGACGTATTCGATTTCCGGAAATTAGTGAATTACACCCAGAGTTGCGCAATAATTTTATTTAAATCTGGCTGCCCTTTGCTTTACCGGACTCGAAATTTCTGCCTTTCTCCTACGAATTATGATGTGTTTGGTATGTAATCCAGTAGGTTTGTACCCGGCATGGATGCAGAGCGAAGTTTCGAATCTCTAGGATCAATTGTTCAGGAGTTATGCTTGCTTAAAGTTGAGCAAACTGCAGTGTTTTTGACAGGTTAGGGCGACGCTATATTGGTTTGTAGTGACGACCGCGAGACGCTTACCGAGCAGAACCGCCGCACAGTGGGCAATTTGGACGAAATCGGCGACGAAATCAAAGAACTTTCGATAGAAATGAGATAGAGCGATGAAATTTTGTTAAATAACATCTGAAACATTGCAGAATATGGGAAAAATAGAGAGACTATGGTACGAACGTTTTTTAACCTTGAAAAAGTTCGTTAAACTTGCACAATTTCAAGAAAAGTGTGGTTTTTCCAATACCGCGCGCTCCCGACCAACCAACCAACTCGGTAAGCGACGCGCGACCGTCACTACAAACCAATATGGCGGCGCCCTTACCTGTCAAAAATGCTCAACTTTAAGCGGCTATAACTCCTCGACTATTGATCCTAGAGGTTCGAAACTTCAAATCTACTGGATTACATACCAAATACATCATAATTCGTAGGAGAAAGGTAATTTTGAGTCCGGTAAAGGAAAGTTTACCCGTAGTATAATTCTACACAATCAAATTTTGCAAGAGCTTTAACAGCTTAAATCTCAGTAACTATTTGTTTGCAACATGTGGCTCCTTTCAAACTCTGTCCCTTCTCGATGAGTATAAAGTATTGATGTAACAACAAACTTTAACAACAATTTTCTTTGTTATAAACAATTTTGCGGCAAGTTTCCTTTACAAATGTCCACCGAAACAGAGGCGTAAATACACTCCTGGAACGGATGACCATTACTTTTTATTTATCTTACCGTTACCGATACACTGGTGGACAAAATGATAAGGCACCGTTGTACAGACACAAAATTTCATATATTACATATGTCGTGAAATCTCAGTGGAAACGAATTATATTCACGGATGAAGAGAAACTACATTTGGATGGTCCAGATGAGTATAAGTACTATTTTCATGATTTAAGAAAGGAACAAAGGGTTTTGAGTCGTCGACAATGTGGTGGCGGTACAGTAACGATATATGGAGTAACTCTATACATATAGAGGAAGAATGGAAATAAAATTTATTCAAGACCGTATGAATAGTGCCGGCTACATACATTTAATTAAAGGGCAAATTGGAACATATGCTCGCAGGATTGCTGGCAGAAAGTATATATTTCAGCAAGATAATGCAGCTGTGCATACTGCTCGCATAGTAAAAAATTATTTCGAAGCGGAAAATATAAAGGTTTTGAATTGGCCTGCAAGGTCTCCCGACCATTATCGTGAACGTTTGGGGAAGACTGTCAAGAATATTACACGAAGGTGGAAAGCAGTACAGTATCCGAAATGAAATCAGCAAATTTTAGAAGCTCGGGAAAGCATACATCAAAATGATACAAAAAATTAATATAGAAGTTTACCAAGAAGAATGATTGAAGTGGTACAACGTAAAAAAAAATTGTGTAATTTTGTTGAATTCTAACAGTTTTCTTATTTTAATATTCAAAGTGCCTTATCATTTTGCCCACACTAAAAGACAATTTTTGTAGAAATAATAAATGGTTTGGACGAGTTATTTAATTTTTCGTATATTATATAAAGGAAAGTACCATATTTTGTTGTATATTCACTTTCTACACGTATACAGCGCTCCACATAACACTTTTCGAAGATTTTCTTTTTCATTATTGTTTAAAATGGTATTTCAAGGTCATCCGAAGGTCATGGTATACTAGGTCGATGAATTCGTCTTTATACGAGCTATAATACTCTCAAGTCAAAAATACAAAGTGCCATTTAAACAAATGAAGGTGGCCTTGACAATATACTAAAAAAAAATTCCTTTTAAAAGATATTACAAATTTTTTTACCTTGATTACCGCAAATACTTTAAAAATCGTGAAAAGTGTTGGGACACCCTGTATATGTATAAAAACGAATTTTCATTGCTAAAAACATGAAGTGCCCTATCATTTTGACCACCAGTGTATTTTGAGATTGATAAAAATTTCCAGAGGATGAATTAAGAAAATAAAGGCGACGGCTCCGTGACGATTCGACGATAGATAGCTGTGAGCCCCAGGTTAGCATTAACATCGTAATAGACCTGTGGATGTTTGCGCAAACACGCATTTCCATAAGACTGATTCACCAAACCATGAATTATAAACAGAAATTTAATTCCTTAATATCGCTCGGCCAGAAGTTGACGCGTCTGAAATTTTCTGTGCGTTAGGATATTTTGCATAAATGCATAAGCCCCCGGTAGTATAACATTGAACAACGGTCCCGCATTTTAATATCGGGATTATGTTTGTGACACTGCCGGAACGTGAGCGTACGATTTTCATTTTTCAATGCTGATATTTTGTTGTAACTTGAAGTTCGACGCAGCACGGACACTCGTATCGCGAGAAATAAAAAAAATACTTGTTTCAATCCACCTTAATCGACAGAAATAATTTCGCAATCGATTGGAACGTTTGTCGAAAAACATAATTTACCGTATTTTCCGCTCGACAGGTGATTCTAAAAAAATTCATCAACATTTAAACTAGTGACACGCACGTCGGTGAATTATTTCCGAATTTTTGGTTGGCAAATCGATTTTTAAAAAAATATAGCAGGTACAGGCAAAGCCATTCTAATTCCAGATTAAAAGGCAACGCGCGCCCGAGCGTCGAACGTCCACAGACCGCATTAAAACGAGCTTCATTAGCCTCCCTCCTGTCCACCCTTAATTTCCATCCCTCTGAACCCGGACGCATAGCAAAGAATAATACTTACGAATGTGGTGAACATGTAGTGGTATCTGTAATCGTTCATCTGTAGCTGGAGTATCTGTAACAAAAAGACAGAGAGCACCCTCTGGGTTACTTGGTCCTGTCACACGATCGTCGAGGATGGAAATGTTTTTCTTTAATTTGCCCTGGGTCGGGTTAGGCGAATGGGACGAGAGGGGATAATGGTAAAAGAGAAAATTGAAACCTTTCGCCCCGCGATAAATTGTTAAATCTCATGACTCGCGGGTAATGGATCCGAAGCTTATGGTTGGGACTGTTGGGATGTCTATAGGGTTTGTAATTTGATTGGATAATTAAGGGAGCGAAAGGAAGCCCGAACCCTTTCGTGATGCGAATTTTTCAAAGAGGATTTCACGGCTTATGGTTTGTGGGTAAAAATTAAAAACGTTTATTTTTACACCCTTCACAATGTTTGAAATTACTAATTTTACCACGTTTTTATTAGCTCGCTTTCTTGTCTATCTATCTGTCTGTCTGTTCGGTAGAAATTTTGCAATTGATTTTAAACTAACTTCCCGATGAGCTAGACACTTGAAATTTTAAACATAGCTCAGAGAACTGGATGACAGTGCAGTATTAAAAAAAAATCTTTTAAAATTTTAAGAAAGCCCATGCGTTTAGGAGATGTAAACTATTAAAAAAATTTTTAACCCCACTCCTCTGACCCGCTTAGCACAGTGTTTACGTGTTTACAAAGTTACTACGTATTATTATACTATAGTGTTTGTTTACCAAGCGAAAGGACAGCTGCACCGAGATTCTCCGTCGAACCTTTATCTTTGACATTTTACCATGGCGTTTGTTTCCGATAGGATGCGGTCGCAATACCGTCTGGAATTTACTACATGTCCCGGTTATAATCTCATCAAAATGTTTAAAATCGATTGAAAAATTTCACATACACAAGACTATATAAAAAGCAGAAAATAATGATTTAAATAGAAATAAATTTTTTAAAAATGTCACGTTTTTCAGACGGACTAAAAAGTATAAAATAAATTTAAAAAAACGGACAAAAACGTATGAAATAATTTTTCCTAGCCCCCCATACAGGTTCCTAACCCCATGCAGATTGTGAATTTTTAATAATACTTAATTAATGATACTTGTAAGATTTAGAACGAAAAACGTGGGGCGCAAGATAATAGTGAGGAGTGTAGAGAGTAGCTGAGAAGACTCACACAACGGTTCCTATCATTTGCAGTGCAATAAAATTGTTAGTGACTCAGATGAACTACTCATGCATCAATTATCAATTAAGGCAAGCGCCCACGTTTGTCGTTATAAATCTTACAAGTATTCTCATAGCTATTAAAAATTCACAATCTGTATTGGGTTAGGAACCTGCATGGGGGGCTGGGAGAAATTATTTTATACTTATCAGTTCGTTTTTAAAAATTTATTTAAATTATTTTATACTTTTTATATAGTCCGTTTTTAAAAATTTATTTTTATTCAAAAATTGTTTTTTATACTTTTTAGTCTCCGTTTTACAAACCTGGTATTTTTTTTAAATTTATTTTTCTATGGGGTTCAACAGTGTACATTGAAACCATTCGGTAGTGCAACTATTTGTTCATGAACTGAGTCGCTGCTAATTACCGTGCATTGTTTATTTACCGTGTGGTACCGCTGCAACGAGATTCGTTGTCAGCGACGGGAAGGCTCGGAATAAAATGAACGCAATTATTTTTTCGGGAAGAATATATGAAAGCATTGACTAATTTAAAACTTTCCTTTCGTACGCTGTGTATGAAAACACGGTCTCCCGGACAAAGGGTCACTTTGCATTAATTAATTCAAGTCGAGGGATGGAGTGTGTGCATACACACGAGGTTTTTTGTGCAGGTGGTACTGTGCTCCCGGCAATACACAGCGCGTGAACGCGTCCCTGGCGTCTAAAGGATTAATAGTCACGACCGACGGCGCTTTTAGAATTTACAACTTCTTTGATGGTGTTATCTTTGAAGTTTTTTCGCAACAAAATTATACAATCACATTTGCCGCGGACGTACGCGGCGAGAAGAGATGTACCCGGTTATTGACGTAAGGATTAACAAAATATAAAAAAGTTAATCTACAAAATAGAATAGTTGGAGACAATATTTTCCATTAAGAAATACATTAATTAGTCTGAAATGAAGTCACCGCAGTCGTATTGAAATTAGTCGATATTTAAATTGTTGTAACTTTGAAACTACTGGCGCTATCTTAACGAACTTTAGATAGATGGAGAGGGCGAAGCCTGCGCTTTAAAGCTGTTTTTGTTTCATTGCGATACGACCATTGGTTCCCGAGATATCGTCGTGCAAAGACATAGGTCATTTTTCAGATTTGACTATCCTTTACATTATGACATTATGACCTTCTCTCTCGCACTGGTCACTGACCTACTCAGCGAAAGTTGCGGGCGGTCAGTAACCACTATTTATGAATGGGCCTCCCGCCCGAAAACATTGATCAACAACAACAACAACTGTACCATAAATGAGAGTTGGAATTACCAGCCGAAATTAATAAATGGATTCCCGCGTTGTCTAACGTATCAGATGTCAGCGGACGAAATGAATTCTGCCCGAGAACGGCATCTTCTTTAATCACACCCCCCAGGCTGCCCTGGCTCGCTTCATCATCCTCAATCTTTCGAGACTCCGGCGAGTTGTTTCACGCGTCGATCTATCATTGTGCGTTTCGAGAAATGTACTCGGATGGACGGTAGCCGGGCATGGATTTCCACGAGGAGCGGGTGGAATCAAAGGACGAGGAACGGCGGTGGGGAGGCAAGAAAAAGTCCGACGCACAAAAGGAGAAGCGAAGGAGGCGCCTGGTGGGGGGAAGAGGCCGGGGCGGTCGGATTGCACGAGAGTCAAGACGTTTTTTGATTACTCAAGCAACGATGGGGATATCCGTTGGAATCCCCCCAGAGACGCGGCATGCAAATAACGGGTTTCCTTCGACCACGTCTGATCCCAGATTGCCTGCTTCTCTCTCTCTCTCTCTCCCCCATCTCGCTTCACCCTGAAACGATTCGCCGGCTGAAATCTCATCCAGCCATCGACTACCCGGTAATAAAAAAGATTGTCCGAGATTCAATTAAAACTCGAAGAAAATTCATGATACCCCGTGAAGAACGCCGATCCAAAGCGGATATGAAAACGTTTTTCAGATGCTTTATTGGATCGCCGTCCCCCCTCCCCCCGCCCTGCCGAATTTGATCCGGTTTCGTTTTGGTTTATATTATACATAGAACGACGACTTCCCGGTCGCCTCTCTCTCAAACGTATAATCCCTCCCCCCCCCGCTCCGGATTTAATATTCCGTCGATGTAACTCGCTCGTCGATATCATTTTCACTCGGAAAAACTGCGAAGCGAATTTTTCACCCATCTCGCGTGACCACCGCGCACAGTCGCCGCTTGCTGCGTAACGGAAAATCGAATCCGCGGCCGGTTCAATTAAATCCTTTCCGTTGCCTTTTCCAATTACAATGCCCGCAGTTTTTCTTCGCGAATTTTCCCCGCCCGAAATTACACCGGTTCCTCCTCCGGTTCTCGGCCGTGCGTCGACCGTTGCTCCCTGCGTAATTGAAAAACTTTTCTCGCGTTGGAACCCATACGCGCGGCATTCCACGTTCTCACAAATATTTGTATATCTTCGGGATCTACCTTACCGACATCGCCGCGTGCCGACAAGCTGAACTTTAAACACGCGTAACTTTCCAACCAGTGGACTCCTAACATTGCAACTCGGATTTTAGGAATTTCCTCCAGAAAATCTACAGGATTCTGCTTAAAAACGGTAAAAATTACCG
Organism: Lasioglossum malachurum; assembly: GCA_028455605.1. NCBI lineage: Eukaryota > Metazoa > Arthropoda > Insecta > Hymenoptera > Halictidae > Lasioglossum > Lasioglossum malachurum. Next base: position 13,694,082 of record CM052312.1, on the reverse strand, counting down.
GGCCCTAGAAATGAAGTTTAACCCACAGTTCTCGGTTTATTTTCCGAATTCGCAGCCTGAAGCCATACCAGAACGTAATTGTTCTCTCTTGAACTCTACCAATACCGACATTCTCCACGAAATGATGTTACGAAGCTAGAACATTTCGTCCAATAAACGGCTCGTAAACGCAGATTGTTGGAGTACCATAGTTACCGGACAGAGGTAATACTAATCGCACATTCGATGGCCGTTTAACAACATTCCCTCGCATATCGGTTACAGTTCGCGTCGTCTTCGAAGTCAGCGTTTCTCCGGCAAATCATTTTCACGTGCTCAGCGCTCCTCTCGGAACTTGGTCTCCCTCTCGCGCGGATTCCGTCCGCGTTGCTCGAATCTGTGTAACTCTCGACGCGTCTATATATCTGAGAAGGTGCCCCGCGGCAAACACTCTTTACGCTGACTGGGGAAATTCGAATTCTATAATATAATACCCGGAAAATACCACGTCTGAAACGTTTGTTCACAATGGGCTCCAAACGAAAATGTCTAACCTCATAAAAAAAGTACTAAGACAGGTAGCATAGTCCCTAATTTATCATACGAGTGATACTTGAGCCAAGCGTTCAACCCTCTATGCACCGAAAATACAAAATTCTCTCCCCCCATTTATATTCTGCGCCTCTCAAAGCCGCATGGCACCGTGGCCAGAATATTAACAATTAATCCCCATCATTAACGGCTATTTTCCGGGGGAACGCCATAAATTTTCCAGCGGCGCGGGCTCGCCTGTTTTCCGCATCTGTTCCCCCGCACGATCCTTTTTATTCGGATGGGGCTGCAAAAAATAAAAAAAATGGTGAAAGCTAACGCGGAAACGCAGGCCGCGGATTTTTGCGAATGATCGAGGAACATTTTCCGTGTCCGGGAAAAAAAGCGAAGACCGGGTTGCAGAGCAGCTGGCAATTTCCATCATGCCGATACCTCGTCGGATTATGCAAATCTTTATGCGAGCCGAACACGCGGCGATCCACGGATAAAGTGCTTGAAAATTGTGGAAAACACCGTCTCCGGGACCCGGCGGAGATCAACTCTCGCCGGGGAGTTTTCCAACGATGGAAAACCCGGTCCGCCATTATACACGACAATTTTTCCCGCGGACGGCTCCGATTCCCCCGGTTTCCTGCCGCGCATCGAAATCCCATTAAAACGGCGGCGTCCGTCATCGCGACGAACGACCGTACCAGGTGACTGGAACACGCGGTTAATCGTGTTTCGCTGCCGGCTTGTAACCCTGGCAATTTCGGTTTACAGGATTTTGATTGTGAATCCATAAAAACAGACACGCCCCCGATCAGGCTACACCGACGACCCTCGATCGCAAACATCTATCCGCGTGTTCCCAGCGGCCCCCGGGCGTGTTTCGCACATATCTAGAAAGCCCATAACCCTACAGGGTCTCGGATTGTGTCAAAAGTTGGGAGAGGACGGCGCACAAACAGTTACAGGGCAGGAACGGTTTGATCAAATACACCCCATTTCTTTTGATCTACTCGACAAAAAATTCCAAAAAAATTCGTGAACATTCTACCTAGTGGCACACACGTCAGTGAATTATTTCCGAATTTTCGGATGCAAACTCGATTTTTAAAAAAGCTATGAAAGATTAATGATCAATGGGTACGTGGATAAGATGGTCGCAAATACCCCCAAACCAAATTGATTTCTGGTTGGACCATTCCATAGGGATCCCAAAGAGAATCCTCTGTGACAAATTTCAAGTCTCTACCCCTAACACAAGGGTAGATAGAGGGGTAGGACTGTTTTATGAATTATACCTCCTTCCTCCTGTTCTGCTCGAAAAAAAATTCCAAAAAAATTCGTGGACATTCAACCTAGTGGTACACACGCCAGTGAATTATTTCAGAATTTTCGGATGCAAACTGGATTTTTAAAAAAGCTATGAAAGATTAATGATCAATGGGTACGTGGATAAGATGGTCCCAAATACCCCCAAACCAAATTGATTTCTGGTTGGACCATTCGATAGGGATCCCAAAGAGAACCATCTGTGACAAATTCCAAGTCTCTACCCCTATCACAAGGGTTGCTAGAGGGTTAGGTCTGTTTTATGAATTATACCTCCTTCCTCCTGTTCTGCTCGACAAAAAATTCCAAAAAAATTCGTGGACATTCAACCTAGTGGTACACACGCCAGTGAATTATTTCAGAATTTTTGGTCGCAAACTCGATGTTTAAAAAACTATGGCACCCAAGCCAGACGAGTTAACGAGCTCCTGGTGACTTCTCGTCGAATTTATATTTTTATCGCGAAATGGTCCGAAGATTTGGCTCACCTATCACCTCTATGATAAATTGGGAACTATAACAAGTGTCTTGTATTTTTTTAAACATTGTCTTAGCACACCTTCAGCTCCATCGAAGCGTCGACCGCGTAAGGAAACATCGCAAAAAGATCGTAAATTCCGAACTGCGTAGATTTCCCGAGGCATGATCATGGTGGGAGGTAAAATATTTGCTTATCCAGCCAAAGCCGATAAGGCCGAGGGAAATCCTGGATAAAATCGCTGCAGGTGCGCGCGGCTTATTGAAAATGTATAAAACCGTACGGTCCGACGGCCAATCCCGGCGTCAAATTAAAAAACCTATGGCAGATGATTGATCAATGGGGTACAGCCTGATAGTCAAAAGTGCTAGACACCGAATCGATTTTTGGTTACACCATTCAAGAGAGCTCCAAAAGAGGACCCTTTGTGCCAAAGTTCAAGTCACTACCGCTATCACAATGGTAGCTACAGGTTGGGAACCGTTTTATCAATTACACCTCCTTTTTTCTATTCTGTTCGACAGAAAATTCAAAAAAAAAATGGTGAACGTTCTACCTGCCGGCACACACGACATTGAATTATTTCAGAATTTTTGATCGCAAACTCGATCGTTAAAAAATCCGAAAGCACAAAATTGCCGACTTTTTCACATAGCGCCGAGTTTCTATAATGTTATTCCGGTTTATCGAATCGTGCGAACATGTTTGAAAACACCGGAAAACTCGGAATAGTACCACGTGTTTTTAATACGGTTTAGGTACAATGTAACGCGATTTCGTGGGACGTGCTGAATTAAAAAATCGACGGAAAATCGGCCGCAACCGTGACGGGCCGAGCAAATAGAAAACGCATTTTCCGGGCGTTGCAGCCCTGATTCAACAGACCGCGGCATTATATCTCGTCGCAAAAGCGAGGCGGCTAAGCGGCGAAAACGAAGCGGATGGTAAATGCAAAAGCTAGCGAGAGTTTGGTTAGCACGCACAGTGTAGCAAGCAGCAATTTATTGCACCGTTGTATCCGTACACCGTTCAACGGTGGACGTGTCATTCTCCCGGTTCACTGGTTTGCACTTTGCGAACGTGTTGCGCGCATTGTTTGTTTCTTTCTCCTTCATTTCTCGTACTTCTGTATTTCCACCGATCAGCGAAAACCGAGTTCGTGCTGGCACGAACTTTTTTATTACCGGACCAGGAATCGCCGGAAGCTCCGGACGGAGTCTCCATCAATTTTTCAGCGAATACATTAGAGCAACTTAGCGCGCCGGGTAGTATCGTCTTTCCGAAGAACGTTGTGTTTGCCGATTCAGAAACCCATTATTCCCGGGGTGGGCTTATATCGGTTCTTACGGGAACAATGTTTCAGACTTGAGCCGGCCCCTCTTTGCTTCGACAATAGGCTCGCGCAGTTTTAATTCACAGCGGTCTGAGCCTCCGCCGGGTCACAATGGACCGCGTCGCGATCCGATTTCCCGGATAAAACTCCGTGGGAAGTTCGCAAACAATAAACATTGCTTTGTCGAATTGTTACTGGCCGAGCGAAGCGAACTGTTGTTGTTCAATGTGCTGTATATACACGTTCTCGAGAAATTCTGGATATTTAACTTTCGACAGTTTTGTTGAAATAAACAGTGCAACAACAAGCCTAGCCTCATTTTAAAGCTGAAACCTTCCACTTTTACCACCCATCATTAGTTTTCGCAGGTATCATTTCTCCGGAAGTGACAGTTGGAAAACTGAAGACATGTTTCTTGTCAAAAATGCTATAAATTCAAACCTCTGTAGGAAAGTTAAAAAATTTTTTTCGTAAATAAACTTGGACTCATTTTGAAGCTTGAACATTCTACTTTCGCGTGCCATAGTTCATTTTTTCATAGCATATGTTGTTGTGATATGGCAGGTGAAAAACTGAAGGCCCTTTTTTATGGAAAAATTCCGCAACTTCAAATTTCTCCAAAAACGTTAGAGAATTTTTTTTGTAAACGAATGTTCCACAGATTTGAAGATCGAAGCTTCCTCTTTACAACGAGACCTCGAACGTTGATCTAAGATTTTTTTTGATCGAGTTATTGATCTTTCAACGCGAGGCTTACGGACAACGTTCACTATACCTCGAGGGGCGTATTAGTTAGGAGCAATCGCTCGAGATATAGCGAATGTTGTCCGTATACCCCCTACGTTCAAAGATCGATAACTTGATAAAAAAAAATCGTAGATTAACGTTCGAGATCTCGTTGTACAGAGAAAGCTTCAACCTAGAAATCTGTGTAGGGCTCGTTCACGAAAAAAAATTTTTGACGATTTTACAGAGGTTTGAATTTGTACCATTTTTGAAAAAAAACAAGTCTTCAGTTTTCCAACTGACACTTTCGTAAAAATGATCTCAGGCAAAAATGAATGATGGATGGCGAAAGTGAAAGCTTCAAGCTTTAAAATGAAACTACGTTTATTGCTGCGCGATTATTTTTAACGAAATTATGATGGGTTGAATATCGTCGATTTCCTGTGTATTGTAAATCGCGTGGTGGAGTTTTTAGATCAGCAGTCACATGAATTTGTGAATTTTGTGTGGGATGTTCAGTTTGATTATTTTGATAGAATGTTTAATGAGAGGGGGAACGTTCGGCTAATTTTTCCCAGGATTTATGAGCCGAGTTATAAATCGTATCGCAATCGACTTTCGAGATTAAATACCATAGCGAACGAGCCATTATAGGTTTCCCCAAGTCCCGCATGTATTCGACGGCAATACATATTGCAAGTCGCTGAAGATGTATCGATCGATAGCGCCGCCCTCCGGGCAGCCCGTCGTTCTTTTTACGGTTCTCTGAATAAGGATGTAAGCTTCTATGGGTTTTCCGCGATGCGTATACGGGAGAAATCTGCAATGGGTTCCTTGTTCCGGGATGTAACGGTGTAATATTTCAAGGAGCGCCGTTGCAGACACAAACCATCTCTACACAGCGCCGACGATAAAGGAACTATCCGACCCAGAAATTCGATACTTTAAATTCCCGATGCTTGTTTCGGCAAGTTTCAACGGCGAAACGCGATAGCGTCTTTTGAGATGGAATAAGGTCGACTACTCGAACGATTTGATAAGACTTATGCATCTATTATTCGAGCGTGGAGAAAATCTTCCGAACGAGTCATTCTACTGAGTCACCGGTGACCCCATCAAAATTTGCACAGGGTGTACAGCAAAAATTAATTTCAAGGTCGAAAGGTCACATAATGTTTTTTCGTTGCGTCCTATTCTACTCATCACGAGGATCAAAAGTGTAGAAGAAACCACTGGTCGATACTTAACCGTTGTCTTAAAAAATTATGATAAAGTTTTTCATATGGATAAAATGCTTGTCCTTATTAAAATTTAAACGTTGCTTACCGCCCGAAAAAATTGTTGCATGTGCGCTGGGTCCGTGTCGACGATCAACTTGTAGATCTCCTTGTGTCTGACTTCTCGAAGGACCTGCCTGTAGGATCCAGGTCCTGCCTGGCGAATGTACATCTCAGTTCTCGTGGAGGGGGGTGATTTCACGAGATCCTGCAGCTTGAATAATCCTGGAAAGAAGATACAGACAGACTCAGTCAATTGATTTCTATTTCAGCTTATTTTCGTTAAAATCATTCTTCAATTCTGAATTTTATAGGGGATCGCGTCTCCTCTTCCGTAACTGTGCTGTTCCGCACAGTTATGAAGCAGTAAGTTCTTTCACAATTTTAATCGGATTTCATGCATCTGTGACAAAAATTGCCCCTTACAATTTAACTAAATCAGAAAATTTCACAGAACGTCACATTATTTTTAATTTGCTAGGGCCATTAACCCCTAGTCTGACTCGTGATGAAAATTCTGAACAGAGTCTAATAAATACTACAAATTTCCTTTGAACCGAAATAAAATTCTATTTTCTCCTTTTTCAGGAAATTGTACGAACTACAAAAAAGTTTTAATCACTGAAACCGTAAAATAAATTGTAGGGCAAGACAATTTTTATTTTGAGTGTGTCCATGATTAAGACAGTTCACCGAGATATTTTACTGTTCCACCGAGCAAAATAATTCTGGTGCAGTAATTTATCGGAATTGCACTTGCTTCTTGCGGGACGTTTTTCGAAGATTGAACGGCAATGATCCCCGGGAAATATAGTTAGAGCCAGGTGTTTTCGCCACAGTGGAGAGATGACCGCGAACTATAAACTCGAGTATCCCCTCGTCGCTGGAACGCGTAAAAATTTTCTAACACAGTTTTGAAGACGCTCGTCACGCCCAGCGAAGTGCGCAAAAATTTCTACGACACCGCGGGAGAACCCATCAGAATTTCAATCTCATCCAATTTCTGAACGATGGAAGATCGTCAGTCGGTTTTCCGCTCGATAAGAATCCTCCCACCCTGAAATTACACCGTTACCGCAATAAATATATTGAATTCGTGACCCGCATAGTCCGTAAACAACAAAACTCTGTTCCTCAGAGTCTCTGGTACGAGCAGTACATTTCTGCTGAGTACCGTACATTTTTCTACTGCTCCGATACTGACGTACATGTACGGGTCTGTGCTTTTTCTTAGATCGTGTAGTTCTCGTTTTCCGAGAGCAACGCTTGTATAATAATTCTAATAAATATTTTAGATTTTTATGGTTATTAACAGGGACCAATAATAATAGTTACTCTAAAATGTTCTACGATAAAAATCATGTTGAAATAATCAAGCTGATGATTATTAAAATTTAAGATAATGTACACAAAATATAAGGAAAAAAATTCGAAGAATTTTTCTCTCTTTGCCAACTATTCCTTCGTATAAAAATTGAAATATTTTTAAGTTTTTTAGTTAGAGACAGAAGTATCCAACGAGATCTTGAATTTCGACGGGAAATGTCGCTTTCCAGGCGAGTGCATCGCTCGAAAAGAATTTCTCGAGCATTCAGCGACGAGAGAGAGAGAGAGAGAGGGATCCCGTGGAAACGAATGTGGACCCCTTTCAGCAATTTAATACATCCGCGATGTTGGATTATTGCGTAAAAGCGCGGGCCACAATGTGTTCTTCTGCGGGGAACGAAATTCGGGTACCATTTGTGCGAGGTTAACTGTGGCTAAGAGCTTCAATCGCTGGGAGCATTAGTTAAAAATCTATGTCAGACGGTACACAGAGTGCTAAACCGGCTTGACCGCCATCCAGTGATACGGATTTTCTCTTTATTCCGCGATTTTCGTGCGACGACCTCTCCCGGTGGCAATTAAAAACCACGTCCGCGAACGTAATGCCACGGACGATCACTTAAATCTGATGTTTTCAGAAAATCTTGCGCACTCGGCTCTGTGGAAATAAAGGAATTTCGCTAAATCCGCCCCTGGAATTCCGGGGACACCTCGCAAAAAAAAAAAAAGGAGGAGAGGGCAAATCTTCCTTTCCCGCCTCTGCAAATAGTGGTGGCAGTTTCAATATAAAATATCGGTGTAAAAATAAATTTGTCGACTTTTGTGCGAAATAAACATTGTCTGGATTATTTGACGGATACAGTAGCCACGTATATAAATGTTTTAACGAGTTGAAAAATAATTCAACGAAACTAAAAAATTTTTATATGCGATAAATAATCCAGACAACTTTTATTTCGCATAAATCCACACAATTATTTTTACACCAATTATTTATGAAGTGCTTCAAATGTAAATTATTCTCAACTCTCATTCAGATTATTATATCAGACGACTGCACAAATTCGTGCCCGATTTGAAGATAAAATTGAATGGTTAAATTTTAAAGAGTACAGCTTTATTAATCAATTATATAGTCACCATTCTACAAAATATATATAATAAATAGTAACTGTATAATTTTTTTTTACACTCCGCCGCGCAGTACAACTTGCCATAAATATTTTTTTGTGCAATTAAAAATAAAGGAGATATTTAGATGGGACACCCTGTATATTATTTTAGTTAAATTCGCCTAAAAAGAAATTTATATAATCAAATTACGTATTGATAAATTAGTAGAAACATTGCCAGAGACGTGACATGATTAATTTATATTTTTGAACTGACTAATATGCTAACCTTTAATTTTCTCGAAACAATAACAAATGGACTTGCACCACTTTCAAAACAACACTTTCGGTCCATATGTCAAATAATCCGGACAACTTTTATTTTGCGTAAAAGCCCACAAGTTTATTTTCACATTAGTTGATTTTTGTCGCAAGAATAACATCGCAACTTTCGATCCCAGGTTTCTGATGTCTGCTCATCCGCTAATTGACGGGAACAGCTCAAGGCAGGATGCACACGAGTCGACAACTTGCTCGATTTCCATATACGAGCGAGCTTGTAAGCTTTGTAACGTGTCCCCCGTGACAAACGGCGAAATATCACGACGTTGCCACGAGCACATTAATGCGAACCTGTTACCCAGTTAGGTGGGTTAGCATCTAGCAAGGAGTTAGCGGCGGCGCGGCGTCTGGGTTCCGTATTCCGCACACTGTTTCCACCGATAAGAAAAACGAAGTTTCGAATACGTCACACTTTCACTTTTCCACCACAGAATTGTTCTCGAAGAGACTGAATTTCTTCCAAAAAATTGACCCCTGAAATTTCATTGCTTCCGGATTTTATAAATTGCTCGATATTCAATACAAAAATAATAAAGATTAGATGAAGGCACCGCTAAATTATTGACTACTTTAATTTTTAGTCGTAGTTAAACATGCGTCCAAGAATGAAATAAAGAAGAATGAAGCGGAATCGAGAATTCTTTGGCGCTCCTAGTTATTCAAATTTGATTTTCCCATTTAATTTGTTTCGCAAATTCCGCGGCCATTTTCATGCTCGATGACGCGATTCGACAAGCAGGAATTTCGAAAAAGTCCCGGTCGTTTGCGCGCCAGTGGGGAATTTATGTCAGTCGTAAAGATCAAAGGGACGGAAAGAGAGTGCATTCTTCGAGGTCTTCATCCTGGCATCCCTACGGGGAAACCTTTCCGTTTCCGCTCGTATATCCGACATGATTATGTCGTCTAATCAGGAAAAGTAATTTCGAAGAACAACGGTCTCGCATTCTGTCTCCCCGGACGGCCGCGTCATTTATAAAGCGAGACAATATTCTTGGTCGGGAGGCGGCTAATTAATTCTATCGGGCCCGTATGGAAATCAGCGGTTTTAATTAAAAAAATTTTTCGTACCGCTCCCATACATGTCCTCTAAAGTCCTGGAATTTATTCCGAATGTTCTCGTAAGAATTCTTGGCGTGCTTTTCGAAATTTTAAAATCGTTGGTTTTACACTTTTATTGTATCGATTATGCTTTCTTCGATATTCTTGTAGTGCATGAAAAGACGAATCCAACGAGTACCATGACCATACCACTACGATCATTCGATCCGGAGATGTTCGTGCTTGGTGCTTTCATAAAAAATTTATTATAAACAATATATTATTCTTCGATATTCTTGTAGCGCATGAACAGACGAATCCAACGAGTACCATGACCATACCATTACGACCATTCAATCTCGAGATATCCGTTGCTGAAGGGAGCAGACCTAATCCAAAACCCTTTCAGACACGAATATCTCGAGATCGGACGATCTGAATGGTACGGTCATGGTACTCGTTGTATTCGTCTTTCAAAATATAGCCTTGCCTCTATATACAAATTACTTACAGCCCAGAAATCTAATTAAAACGTGCCAGAAAATACGAAATTGGTGATTCTCCATTAGCACTGGAATGTAGATCAAACATTCTACTATGTAAAACAGTACCGTAAACCTAATTAATCTAGTTAATCCGGGTTCTACGGCGTCTCGGGGGATCGAAGTACCGAATGGTGTATCGCAATATTTGGCCAAGGATTCTCGGCATCAAGTTCGGAGGCTAAACTTCTGAGAAGCTTCCTCGAATCTCAATTAGGCATTACTATTGTGGAGTTCCGGGGGCTGAATTCTCTCTGTTTGACCGACGAAGCATAGCCTCCCGTCGGTACACGGTCTGAATTATTATGACGCGGTTGCATGCCCGACTTTCTTTGCCGCGAAGATCGTACCACGGTGTTGTCGCATGGCCCACAATACGAGAACGGGGCTGGGAACTGTAATGGAATTGCTAGGGCACAAGAGATGCCACGGAATTTCGATGAGTGGCTCGTCGGGCCAAGTCGGGCTAGGTCGGGCCGCGGTTACCGATTCGATTGGGGCGTGGATATTTGATTACGTCTTATTGAAACATATTTCCAGAAGTCCGTGAAACGTTCTGGGGCCAATCTAATTCCTGGCGGCGGGCTATAGTGAGGTCAGTACAGTAAATCCTCTATAGTCGCATAAAGGTCGTACACGATGAATGCGAAAAAATATCTCCTCCACTGTAGTAATCTCATCTCTCCTCGGGTATATCGGTGTGAACCACTACTAATGCGATGAGGAGAGTCGCAGTCGCCGGCACAGTTCTTAGTATAGTCTTCTTGGTATAGTCGCCTATTATGGCACTACCTAATATGGTATATTGTACAGAAGGAGTCACACTCTAGTGAGAAAATCCTCAAATCCACGTGTTGAATATTTTTGTGGTTAGATTTCCGATTGTATCTTTTTCGAGGAAGGTAAGTGATTTTGAAATGTTTGAACATATCTGTTCAGAGCATTCTAAAATAATCAAAAAATGACATCAACAAAAAGTGGTTCATATTTGGGCACTTTACGCTACTGTAAGTCGATTTCGTCACGTGACGTCGCTGGCGTAAATAAAAATTCCGGTGATTATAGCTAACCAGCTGGTGCTAGTCGTTTAAATAAAATAGGAGAAATTTATAAAAATTAATAAGAATCGGCTAGTGTGGTCAGCGGAACGCAAAAATAACGATCGACTGCGAACGAACGCAATCAAAAAGTTTCCATCGGAAAATAAAACCGAGATTTATATGCAGATGAAACTTTATTGTAGGTACAGAAAAACATGAAAAACTACTTTTCCAAAAATCACGTTTCGCTCAGTATAGTAGATCGAGAGACTTTCCAACTTTGGGGATAAAACGAATATATATATATCAGGTCCGAATAATAAAATTTATCGCAGTCGAAACAATAATCGTAAGAAACTTCAACCGAAATGATGAACTCGGGAGTTAGATATAATTTGGAATGCGGCCGAAAGCTTCAACTAATCCAACCGGTGGAATAGGGGATCGTATAAAATACTATAGTAAAGAGCTTTGCAAAATCTTCAAATTTCTGATTGGTCGCCATTCATCCTTCTCTGTGCGATGCAACTGGGTTAATCAAAACTGCAAGTGCCAGCTGACATCCGAAACGCGTCATCAAGGGTTTATATTCGTGTTTCACATTTCTAATCACAGCCATAATATGTTCCATTCCGTTGACACGAGCGACTCGTAATAGAGTCGCATCGGTGCCACGCGAAGCGTATCAAACACACTTTGCCGACATGAAACGACGTTTTGATGCACCCCCAATACCGCTACGTGATGCTTACGATTGATACTTATGCGAATTAATGACTGTGCCATTGAAAGTTCGATCGCGGTGCTGGAAGACATCTGTGAGTCGCAAGGGTATACGGGTACACATCAAAATTGAATTTTGGAAATTTCATGTTTTCGACAAATTTTTCAGAATACAGTATTTTATAGATAAATGCCCCAAATGTCTGGCCGATAAGTGTCCCAGAACTATCCCCACTTCTGCGGGGTGTACCCCCTTGAGGGGCCGAAAAGTATGACATCATACGGCTCGGGTATATCCGTGAGACCACACTAATCCGAATGACAAAACTTTTTTATTTTTCATTATTTTTTATGGAACTTTCACCAACATATTCGTGGCATTTTTCTAATTAAAATGATACTAAATATGATATAATTCCGATGATATTTACTTGTGCAATGGATCGTGAAAGTTTCGAACGCAAGGAGGGACAGCGTATGGGAAGTTCTTCGAACTGTGCCGTAGCGCTGCGACTCTCCGCGGCTTTTTCTTTCCCATATGCTGTCCTCCTTTGCGTCTTTCATCGTTCATTACACAAGTAAATATAATTGGAATCATACCATATTTGGTATCATTTTCATTAGAAAAATACCACGAATATGTTTGTCAAAGTCCCATCAATAAATAATGAGAAATAAAGAAGTTCTGTATTGGATTAGTTATGTTTACACTTCTCGGCGACCGAGGCCTCTCGAGGTCCGCTGTCCCTTTCTACGTTCGGCAAAAGTCAAAGAACAGTATCCCTGTCTCATAATTGTCCCTGGGCAGACCCGTCTTGGGGACAGTTATCGATAAAATATTGTATTTTGTTAACTTCCTTTGTGTAGAATAGCGCGCGCGCGAGGAGAATCGATATGTGTAAAAAATAAACGCGAATGACCTTCACAGAAACGCACGCTTCCAGCTGGGGAAAAACAACTGGCCCCATAGCAGTCATCTTTCAACAATCTCTTTGTGGAATTCAACCAAAAGAAAGATTTAAATAATGATTGAATAATTTTCGGCGTGTAAAAGATGGTTTCGAAAAATGGTGGGATTCGGCAGGAAGAGCGTGTGGCCATGGGTAATATCGAGGCCTCGGCGGATTTCCAGGGCCGGCGTGCGTATGACAGGGCCGACATTTCGCGTCGTGTCGGCATCCACTTCCGTCGGCTGATTCCGACGTTCTATTTGCATAGGGGTGACCCGACGTGCGAAAAACAACAACAAAACGAAATAAAAGAAAAAAGAAATCAAAGAGCCGTAATCACTAGCCCGTGCGACACGCTACACCATCCGTGTGCGGTGTACCGTGATTCCTTGGAGAGCGGCACTCATATACTTGCAAATCCGTCCGCGCCGGCACCACCGCCCCGGCGAGGCTGCTTTATTGTTTCGACGGTGTCGTGTTTATCATTGTCGCCCCCGCGGGTTTTGTCCCACGCACGACGCGACGCGACGCGCGGAATGCAATTTCGGCGGCTACCGTGCGTTGCTTTTGATTATGCTTGATGCGAAACAGTCGCGAACCCTCGCCTGACTCACCCCACCTACCACCGACGCACACCGGGACGGATGGGGCTTCAAAATAGTAATTTTCTGTATTTATGTTGAGTTAATGAAGTGGGGGACGAATAATTCCCTTTTTTGTACCGTGTCGGGCTCATTGTTTACATCATTTCCACAGCATTTTTCCTCCGTCTCTGTGTCGCACATTTTCAAATGCAAAATTAAAATGTTACGCGTCGATTGGCGAGAAGCAATTTCATACCTTAATAATTTTTAAATATTGAAGACAATGTACCGATATTGTAGGGTTGTTCTAATCTTTCACTATTTTATATTTCAGCTTGTTTCATTATAAATGCGTAAAGTTGCAGTCTAGTAATTACTTCTAGTTATATTTATGACAAAAATATTCAGAATAAAATTTTCTGCATCGATTATAAAAGAAGCAGGAGTTGCATAAAAGGTAACTTCATCACTTAATAATTTTGGAACATTGAAGACAATGTACCGATATTGTCGGGTTGTTCTAATCTTTCACTACTTTATTTTCAAGGATTGGCTGAAGTATACATGGGGAGTGTATATTTTGCAGGTGCTCACCATAATCTTCCTCGTAGATGATAGCGACCCTGGTCCAGTTCAGAAAGGACATAAGGTCTTTGAAGGCCTTGTTCAAGTGGTCCTGTGAGGGATAGAGGTTTATACTAAACTCCTTGAACGTCGGTTCGAAGTCGACTCTGGCTTCCAGATGCGGTACATCCAGTGCTTCGCATATACTCTGTATGTGAGCGCCCAGGAGAGGATCAGACGGTCCGAAAATCCCTTGGACCGACCTAGATAGCTGCTTGCACGCTGTAACAAAGAGACATAATCGTTCATCAGTTCAAAAAGCAGAACACCTTCGCAGATATCTGTAAAACAGTACAAAACGTTCTCGACATTCTCGAGAAATCCTCGATATTTAATTTGCGACAGTTTTGTTAAAAACAATAGTACGACAACAAGCCTAGTCTCATTTTAAAGCTGCAAGCTTCTACTTTCATCGCCTATCATTCATTTTTTCATTGGATATTTTTGAGCAATATGGCGGGTGAAAATCTGTGGACCTTTTTTTCTGAAAAAATGCCGCAACTTCAAATGGCTCCAAAAACGTTAACTAATATTTTGCTTGAATGAATCTTCCACAGGTTTGAAGATTGAAGCTTCCTCTTTACAACGAGACCTTGAGCGTTGACCTACGATTTTTTTTGGCCGAGTTATCGATCTGTGGACGAAGGGTATACGGACAACATTCACTACATCTCGAGCGGCGTATTAGTTAGGAACAACCGCTCGAGATGTAATGAATTTTGTCCGCATACCCTCCGTTCAGAGATCGATAACTCGGTAAAAAAAAATCGTAGGTCAACACTCAAGATCTCGTCGTAAAGAGAAAGCTTCCGTCTTCAAATCTGCGTAAGATTCATTGAAGGAAAAAATTTTTTGGCGATTTTACAGAGATTTGAATTTGTACCATTTTTGATAAAAAACAAATCTTTAGTTTTCCAAGTGTCACTTTGGTGAACGTGATCTCAGGCAGAAATGATTGATGGGCGACGAAAGTAGATCGTTCAAGCTTCAGAATGAGTACAAATTCATTGCTGTGCGATTGTTTTTAACGAAGTTGTCGTCGAAAATCTGTGCCGATGCCCTGTTAAGTAGATAATAATTCTAACAATCGTGTTACACGAAGAATTGCAATGTACACGGTGTGGATGTCAAGGAAAAAGTGTTAAAAAGAATGTGCGAGTGACAAGGCAGGATGACAGGCGTCGACAGAGCTGGTTTCACATTTTCCGAGCAGACGCAGTCGGCGGGCCTGCAACAGCGAAAGTTGCATCAGAAATGTTCACGGAAGATCTCATGCAGCCAGCCTGTTCGCACTCTGCGTACTTCACTCTCTTGTAATCTACTCGTAAACCTTTAGCAGACACAGTGAATCCGGGAGCGAGGGGCGAGAGGGGTACCGAAAGAGAGGAGAGATTGACGTAAAACTCTCCGACGCCCCTTTTTTGTCGCTAATAAACAAGTCGCACGGTAGTTTCGGGCTATACGTTTCCCCGTTTAGAGTCGGTTTTATGAAAAATGCACTTGCTATGACGTTTTCGACGAACATTTTTCCACGGGAACGTCTACACCCGTGCACGGCCATGATTTATACGATGCTTTTGATCACCTGAGACTAGATAATGCCTTCCCACGTTGCGCTATTTATTCGTTCGCTTATTTACGATTGTCCGAACTGCTTGACGCTCGTCCGATGCTCTTTTCACGTCGGAATATCCATTTTTTGCGGCTGCAAATGTTTAATCCAACTTTCGTCCATGTTCTGCAAATATTTAAATGCGGCTCTTATCATCCCGAATATTTAAACGCCTGTTTGGCAGCCGCAAATATTTAACGTTTGCACATTTACTGATATTCTTATATTATATTTCCGACACATTAAAATGATTAAAAGAACGAATTTATTTACCGGTAATCTCTGCTCCTCGGAATCGGGTCGGAAATGTTTAATTAGACTGACGTCATATGTCGCAATTATGGTCGAGCGATACGAATTCCCCCGGGCTAATTTTTCAAATCGACTTAACCAATGAAAATCGACCGCGTTAAATTTACATTCCGCGCGCTTTAAATATCCGTCAAACGTACAAATGCGTATCGCGTTCTCGTGAATTTCAGAACTCGTCCGTTAATTCCAGAATTTCGGGAAGCATTCCTCGTGAAAACACGCTCGCTCGTGACACCTAATTTGTGTTCGTACTGCCGTCTTTACGAGCGCAAGAACATAATGCATCGTTAAATGCTGCCGGAGTCCATCATTCTCAGGCAGCAAAAACCTGATTGTAAACATACTAAATCCCATCCAATCCTCCCGGCTAAGAATTATTCTGGGTGCATTCTGCACCACACCCGTAACCAGATTCGAAAGTGAACTGAATGAAACCCCGGTTTCTCGGACAGCGATCTCTATTTCCCGGCTGACGCTGGTCTCCTCCCGAAACGCAGTTACGCCGATGCATATAAATGATATTTTCGAGGCTGATCGACCGGCCGGAAGTGCCCGCGATGTTCCAGAAAACTCGTTCCTGGTATTCCGCTGTCGCGATCAGGCGTCGGTGTTTAACGCCGAATAAATCCGAACAAACGCGGCATAAATTTGCGCCGGTGTATTGTGTCCCCGCAGTGCGAGGAACATCAATACCCCGGTGATTCCATGGAAATGATATTTTCGCCGATTTCGGACCGTGCCTGATTTCACTAGGACATCCAACCGTCGCCCATCGCCGCGGTGCGGATTTAAATATCCACGCGCAGCGGCCGCGAAACGCGGAATGACGTGTCCGTTGATTGATTAAAAATTGTACGTTTAATCGAATGCTCGCCGAACGAGCAACCGTCCATTCCGATACACGCGAAATTATTAACCCGCGAACCCTGCCACGCATGAATAATACAATATACTGCTCGCTGAATACGGGCACCGCGTCCCGACACCTCCGATGTCGCCGTTCACCGCGATCCTCACGTATTTTTTGCCCGGAAGAAACTCTACGAGGTACACTGGCGGACATAATGATAAGGCACCGTTGTACACGCACAAAATTTCCTACATACAGGGTGGTCCATTTAAATAAGGACACCGAATTTTCGAAGATCGAAAATTAAAGTTACTATTGAATTGCAACACTTTTCTTACTTTATAATCAAAGTGCCTTATCATTTTGCCCACACTAAAAGTCAATATTTGTAGGAATAATAAATGGTAATAAATGGTACCTAATTTTGTTGTATATATTCACTTTTTACGTGTATACAGGGTGAGTCACCTAACGTTGCCACCTGAAATATCTTTTTTGTTTTTATGTGATATTTTTAGAGATATCAAGGTCACCTTGACTTTTTTTTTAATGGAATGTCCTACTTTTTATACCATAGATCGATAGAGTATCAAATTCTGAGTAAAGATGTATTGACCTCCATATGTCCTGAATATAATAGTTTACGAGATATTATCCAAGCAATTTTCTATATTTTTTGGATATTATCTCGTTAACTATTAGGTTTAGGTCATATGAGGGTCAACACCTTTATACTCAGACTTTGATAATCTATCGATCTATGGTATAAAAAATAGGACATTCCATTAAAAAAAAGTCAAGGTGACCTTGATATCTCTAAAAAAATGACATATAAAAACAAAATTTTTTTGGCATCGTGTCAGCCCCATTGTACCATTCAACTTTGTCCTTACCATACTTCATGTATCTTTAGATATAACAAAGATATTTAAGGTGCGAACGTTAGGTGACTCACCCTGTATGTACAAATGAATGTTCATTGCTGAAATCCTTGAGGTGCCTTCGCAAACAAGAGAAGCTTTCTATAATGAATTCTTGAAATGTTTTTACTGATCTGCATTCGATCCAGATCCGAAGTGTAATTATTATTGGGGTATCTTTGTGCGAAATAAAATGGTTCTAGCTCAGCTGCAACAGACTTTCAATAAAATGGAGGAGGATCTTGAACGTCGGTGCGGAGGACAATACGAGAAGATATTCGATTTCAAAAGACTTCTATAAATGTATTTCTATATCTGGTCGCTCCGAGAGATGTTCCTCCCGTCTACGAACCGTCGACGGTTTTGCTTTCATCTAAATTCTATGGGCCCGGGGTTTTTTTCTTCCCTGTCTCTCTCTCTCTCGCTCTCGATAATAAGAAGCTCCTCTCGATACTTTTATTAATATTTACAGAATCTTGCCGATACCAATTTAAGAGGCTCCGAAGTACGCTCTCGAGGCTTTGAAAGGAAAGAGAAGCCCGAAGGGAAAACAAATCGACGAAATTCATTGAGCAAGTTTGATAGCCGCTTTGATCCCCGCCAGAGGGCGAACATCGCAATGGAAAGTTTCGTTTATTACTCGAGAAGTTAACCCCCCCCACCTCCCCAGCCGCATTTAACAGTTCGAGCACTCTTTTAATGGTTCTATAAATATTTCTCCTCGGTCTTGTTCGGGAGAACTCTCCTACGCTTTCCATTTCCCACTGTGTGCACGCTTCGAGCAATATTTAAGCCAATTAACACGTCATCAATGCCGCACAAGAGTCGCCAGATTAAGTGTCCCCACTCTACCTTCCCCCTCCACGACGCTGTTCCCCCACGCCACGGCCCCGCCACAGTGTCACGTGACTTGCACACAAGTAGAGTAACCGTGAATAGGCCCCTTAAGTCATGCTTCATAGAACCCCATTTTTTTCATGTTACTTCCCGCATTTTTAGGGTGAAATCATCCCTTGAAAAAATGCCAACGTTTCCTTGAAATATCTCGGGAGCAACAAATGATATTTCGAAAAAGTTGAAACGAAAGTTGCACGGTGTTATTGTGTCTACCAAACTGTGTGGAAAACAATTGTTTGCTAAAAAGGATTTTGAAAAATTTCTTTCTTTTGTCTGAATATTCCATCGACCGCACTGTGTGGAGAAAAATTTTTTCAATGCAATTTTTCCTGATAAAGCATTGCGAAAAATTTCCTTCTGGTGTTCGAATATTTCATAAAGCGCAGGGGGGAATTTCCCATTAAACTGTAACTTCGCCGCGCGGCTGAAATGAATCCACTTTCAATTTTAATCTTTAACCGATCGTCGAATTAATTGGCCTTTAACTGGCCGGGAACGTTGTTATGGAATAAAAAAAAGTTGAGGAAAGGGAGAAGCTTATCGTCGTTAAAACGAAGCACTAGGAAAATTGCGTTCATATATCCATTAAAAATTTCTAAAGGTTGTAACGCGGGGAGGGGATTATCTACTTCGAAACGCAACTTCCACGGGAGAAGAAAATATTAAACGTCCGGATCGGTGGTACGAGCAAGGTCGTAAAGAAGAAAGGAACATCGTGATTAGTCGACGGACGCGTTAATTTCGACGTGAAGAAGCGAGACGGAAGACAAGACCCGCTAAAGCCCGTGTAATTTAGGTAAATGGTCGTCCGGATAAAGTGCTGATGGAGGATTTTTTCACAACGCCGCTGGATTCTAAAATCCGACGCCAGTGGTTTCCTGCCACCGAAATGTTTTCATTTATTTATTTCACGTAATTTTTCATCGCCCCAGCGACAATTTCTAAAACCTCTCTAATTTTTGGACATGGTTCTACGAGGTTTGATTAGAGTGCAAAAGCAACTTCGTCAAAAAAAAATAATGGTACAATAATCTACCAAGGCTCGTTTTGAAGCTTGAAGCTTCTACTGTCACCACCCATCATGCATTTTTTCATAGGATATTTTTGAACAATATGACAGGTGAAAAACTGGGGACCCCTTCTTCTTCAAAAATGCTACAACTTCAAATGGCTCCAAAAACGTTAACTAATATTTTGCTTGAATGAATCATCCACAGATTTGAAGATTGAAGCTTCCTCTTTACAACGAGACCTTGAGCATTGACCTACGATTTTTTTTGGCCGAGTTATCGATCTGTGGACGAAGAGTATACGGACAACATTCACTACATCTCGAGCGGTAGCTCCTAACTAATACGCCGCTCGAGGTCCGGAGAACGTTGTCCGTATACCCAACGTTCAAAGAATAATAACTCGGTCGAAAAAAATCATAGGTCAACGTTCAAGCTCTCGTCGTACAGAGGAAGCTTCAATCTTCAAATCTGTGGCACGTTCGTTCACAAAAAAAATTCTTTAACGTTTTTGGAGAAATTTGAAGTTGCGGCATTTTTTCAGAAAAAAGAGTCCTCAGTTTTTCACCTGCCGTGTCAGAACAAAATATCCTATGAAACGATGCGCTGTGGCATGCGAAAGTAGAATGTTCAAGCTTCAAAACGAGCCCAGGTAGATTAATGTACTATCTTTTTTAACGGAATGATCGCAGCTCAAATATTGAGAACTTCTCGAGAACCGGAAGTTTGGGTTGCAAGTGTTCTGGTCATCGAAGGCCAAAATCGACAGGCATAGGTGAAGTTATGCGAACACCTCGGAGAGAGACGGGAAGCCGGATACGGATTCCGTGGCCGTTAAAGTCGCATTGTTACGCAACCAGCGCGGCTGTGAGTTCCGCGTAGAAATGGCGCTAGGAATGTCGTTGCACGGAAATTAGAGACGAAGCCATTCGCGGATGTCATCGTACGCTAGTGACGATCCAAGGACGAGGGGAAACGGGGACCCCCTCTCCGCCGGTACAAGGTAGTCACGTGATAGCGTGGTGGAAGGGGACGGCAGAGTGGGGAGCAGCGTCGTAGGAGGCGCTGGAGTGGGGAGACAGTGCGGATTCTGATGCGGAATAAAAATTGATAAATAGAACGCGGTTAGGGTCCCATTCGCTCCTATCAGATGGAAGATTCGTGCCTTATCGGCGCCTCGGTGACGTTTCCGTGTCGAGATGCTCGCTCCAGATGTCTTCGGGGCGTTAAATACGTTTCCGAGGAAGCCTGGGTTATCTCCATAAGAGAGAGAGAGAGGGGGGGGAGACATTTTTTTCTGGCGGAAGAAGATGCAATACACGGAGAACTCGTGCAGTGAAAGTGCTCCGCCACGTTGCGACATTTTGTCGCGCGCGGGTTTTTTGGCACAGTTTTCCCCTGCGCGGGATGTGGGTCAACCCCTCGAGTCTGGGGACTGGAAGAAATTCTGTTCACGCGACGGAACGACGCTAATTTCTATTTCCCTTGACGTTGCGTGGGGCCTTCGCGCTACCGGGAAGTGTCTTCGCTGACCCGGTGCCTCTACGGATGATAAAGAGCCAGTTGAGGACACGCGCGCGCGCGTCTTTCACGACAGAACTGAATGGAGAGCATTTTAGAAGCATTGCAATCTTTTATTCCAATCTATCTATTAACCTTGAACCATGTCCCACAGACGTACATTAGTTTCCGACCAGAAAGCGAATTATTAGACTGCGGATCTTTATGCGAAATAAATATGTCTTGCATCGATTGTGGGAGAAGCAGGAATAACATAATAAAAAAAAAATATATAAATAAAAAGCTTTTTAAAAACCACGCTTATATTAAAATGCACTAAAAAGGGGAAACTAATTTTTTTCCTGGTTCTCCCAAAAATTTAATATAAATTTAAATAAAATCATGACATTAGTGAGAGAGAGGGAGATCTTGAATCGTTTAAATCATTTACTGTTTTATATTTCGCCCAACAAATTTCTTCATAAACGCATGAAGATCCGCAGTCTACTAATCGTTTTTCATTTTGCACCATGAACTGACACATGTGATAGCAACCTAACCATTTTCCACTGATATTAAACCAATATACAGCGATGTCTCGATCTAAGAAAAATCGTCGGGCCCGTCCCGTTTCTTAGATCGTGTAAATACAATTTTTATCGAAATGAGAAATCTTTATTTTGTATAAAGATATATGCACAATTTATCGAGCCGTCCTAAATATTTCGCAATTGTTGCTGAATCAACGGTGATATTTGCTGGAAAAAATGGCTGTTCCGTGAGATTCATACGTTCGGCGAATAGCAAGCGGAGCAGATCGAAGCGGCATGAGTCATAAGCCGAAATTTATGCAAAACAATTCTGCAGGCGGCCGAGTCGAATCAGCCGCTGCGAAACCATAACAATGTTTCTTGCGGGTCGATCGTAGACGGCCGGCCAGCGTAAATTGCGAACCGTAAATCCGGCCGGACGTCGATAAATTCGCAACAAACTTCCATCTTCGATGAATATCTATTTTATCCGGAACATGTTCCGGATTATTCCTTTCAGAGAGGCACTCCATTCCTGACTTTCATATCCATTTCGACAATCGGGATATTTATAAATTTTTGATATCGGATGGTCACACAAATGCAAATCTTTATGTTTCATGAAAATATTCAGGATCGAGTGCAACAGAATTTTAGCAGAGAAATATTTGTTCGCCAATGATTTTCATTTTTCTTCGGAATTGTGCAAACCCATTTTTGCTACAACTGCGTAATTATGACTTTTGCATTTATTCCCAAACCTGGTATACTCGTTGATTTACAACAGTTCAAAAATAAAATACAAACAATTTTTATTTTGCATGTTGTTCAGCCCGGTCTTAATTGCTTGCTTTATGTGATTGGTTGTTAGAGCTATTACTGCGTTGGAAGCCTCTCAGGATGTTAGAGGGTGGTGCATGAAGGGTTCCCAAGGCCTCTAGAGGTCATTGTCATTTAAGGAGCCCTTAAGGGAGCACTTAAATCTCTTAAGTGACAACACAGGCACTAACGGGCCTGTGAAGGAGGTCCTGGATCCATCCAAGATCCTGGAAGATCTGAAGGACAATCGACATCCTCCAACCTTGAGGACTTGTCGGAAATCTGTGGGAGCTTGAGAACTGGCAAGGTATAATATAACAGGGTCTTAAAATGCTGTGTTTAAAGCATGAATATGGATTGAATATGAACAAACCCGAGAAATTAGCGGAGATCTATTCGAATTGTTCAGATGATTCATTTTTGAAATGTGTTTTGAAAGTAAGAATAGGTAGAACGTTTCAGACATACTTTTTGAGGTATTTTTTGTGGGGTAGCCTGCTGAAAAGTATTTCGCAACCCGGGAGACTGATTTTCATCCCCGATACGGCTCGCGGATAAAAGTTACGCAGCGAAGAGCGTTTCGCAGCGAGCGCACCGTAACTTTTTACTATTCCTCGAGGAGCCGGTTTTCCTCGAGGCGAAACGATCCCGGCTCTTCCTGGCTCGAGCCACGCCAGTCGGAAATTCGACCCGTAAAAAGGATCGCTGGTTCTTCGTCGGGCCAATAATATCCACGGCAAAAACGCACTAAACTCGTTCGGGACCTCGCGCGTATTCACTTAGAGCCCACGCTCGCGACGCGCAATATTAAAGAAAAAATTATAGCTCACGCAATTGTTATTATGCTTGCTGGAAAAAAATTGCAGATACGCTGGAAATACAAATGAATACACATAAAAAATCCCGATACGAAAAGTTCAGTAGTTTTTTTGGAAATAATTCACAAATATTAGCAAATTCAGCATTCAACCAGAGTACCTCCCTAGAACAGGGTCTATGAAAAAAAATATAACTCCCGAAATTTTTATTATTTTTGTTTGGCAAAAATCACATATGTACTTCAAGCACTGATAAATGTGTATAAAAAATCTCAATGCAGAAGGTTCGACAGTTTCTCGGAAAAAAATTCCCAAAGATTGGCAAATTTAGTACTCAAGATCAGAGAGTACTCCCTCAAAACGTGCTCTATAAAAAAAAGATCTAGCTAACACAATTTTTATTATTTTAGCTTGAAAAAAATCACACATGTGCTTCAAAGATCAATAAGTATGTATAAAAAATCCCAGTCCGAAAGATTGACAAACACAATGATTCTTACCTTTCTTCGAAGTTCTGAAGGAGTCATCTTTAGGCACGTACTGGATATCATACACTAAGGTGGTGTTCGCCAGAAGAGTCTTGTCCTTGTTAATTTTGTAAATGGCGTACTTGAATGCCAGCTCCGATGGACTATCCTTTTGATCTTCCGTGAAGATCGCCCCTGTAACATGATTAAACAACGCACCTCTTAATATCAAACATCAGTCAACCGATACAAGTGGTAAGTTCATGATCTTAATCATTCTATCCAGACGTTGGTTATATTCGGATCAGATTAAGGAAGCTTCTGCAATATTCCCCGATTAAGTCGTGTCACTGGAAGAACCAAGTTTCACAAATCTAATTGCGCCTGCGATCCACAGAGACATAGCAAACTCTGTTTACTCTGACAATCTCCGAGCTTCAAACCATGGTTGAAGGAAAATCATCGATGGGACGAAAACCAAAAATAAGTAAAATTGGTTTTAGTTGTCAGCAGTAACAGACTACTATCATTTTATGCAAAATAAAAATTCTCTTTTTAATTTGCCATTACTAAAATTGTAAAGATGCAGCAATTGTGCAACACATTTATTTCACAGGGAATATATTGTTTAAAAAATGGCTAAGAATTTTGACAGAAGCATTCCATTTATTTTTTAAAAGAAACCTCCGAGACTGAACAAATTAAAAAATAATTTCAAAAATGGTTTCAATGCTCCTAGTGTTAAATAGAGTACCAAGTTAATGTTTAAAAAGTTCGAATATTTCCCTCGGCGACGCGTCTCCGCTACGAGTGTATTTATCAACTGACAGAGACCGCGAAATAACCGATGCGAGCGCACTCTAATGCGACTTTGAACGAGAATTGCCGGAGAACAGAGGGGAATCATGGGGCCATAGACAATAGGGAAGGTCTCCGGAGAACTATAGTCTTCGTTAGTGGCAGTTATCGCGTGATCGGACGAGACGATCGCAACGTTTGTCGAGGGAGACGAGTTTCTTCCTACTTGGACGATATCCTTGAGAATTTTCAGAAGATAATAAATATAAACATCTTGTTTGTCCAGAGTGCTTAATTCATTTCAGTCGGTTCTTTCGAACGGCACGTACGTGGGACAGTGGCAGAGTTAAAAGTGAAAGCCTCATTAAATGCCGATGGGTTTTTCTTATTCCGCTAATGAACGCTTTCAGACTCGTTTCCACACGAAAAAGACACCCCTGGGAGTGTATTAATCACTTCTACATCGGTAATTAGACGAGAAAGAGTGTGCGGAACCCGGACCGTCCCGCGGATCGTTTAGAAACAATTAATTCAGGTTAGCCAATTATCGTCGGCGTCGTTTTGCTCGAGTGATGGAGATTGATTCGTCGTCGAAAGAACTTCCGAGTCGAAGTCCCCCCGGTCGTGACGTGGATAAATTCACTTTCCCATCGTGTCACGTGAATGGCGGACACCGTTTCACGAATTAATATCCTGCTTCGAATCGCGAAATTAAAATGTAGATCGCCTGAAACCTTCGTGGAGTCCACATAGAAAATTTAATGAAATTCTAAACACGTCACTCATTTTATTTTATCTCATTTTCAGTATTTATTACTGATATACTGAACAGCAATTTCTCTGGTGTTTCATTCCATTTTTCTAACATAAAAACCGATCATTATTTCTATTAGTCCATTTCGGAACACATTGTTCAGGTATCAAACCATTCGAAAATATTTTTGTTACTCAAAAATTTGTGCCTTTCTCCTATAAATTATTATGTATTTGGAATGTAATCCAGTAGATTTGAACCCGGGGCGGCTGCATATCGAAGTTTCGATCCTGTAGGATCAATGGATCAGAAGTTATGGTCGCTTAAAGTTGAGCAATCTCCAGTGTTTTTGACAGGTAAGGGCGCCGCCATATTGGTTTAGTGACGATCGCGACCTGCCTTCTAGCGGTTGTGCTCCGTAAGCGGTGTGCGACCGCCACTACAAACCAATATGGCGGCGCCCTTATCTGTCAAAAACACTGCAGATTGCTGAACTTTAAGCGACTATAACTTCTGATCTATTGATCCTACAGGATCGAAACTTCGATCTGCAGGTTCCCCGGGTACAAATCTACTGGATTACATACCAAATGCATCATAATTAATAGGAGAAAGGCACAAAATTTGAGTCCGGTAAAGTAAAGAGCAGCTCTGAAAAGTGCACTTGAACTTGTGAAAGTGCTCATGAAAATGTTCGTGGAAATAGCAATTTACATAAAATGTGATTATGTTTTCTCCAAATTGGATGTCCTTGCACATCACAGCAAATCCGGAAAGGATATCCAGGGCAATCAGTGCACGATAAGCGCAAGGAAGACGAATCGGTAGTTGACGTCGAAGTTGTTCCCGCGAACGTGTACGAAACAGGAACACGATGAAACTTCGCGGGAACGCGGCCGTCCGATGTGGAAAAAGATTAAAGCGTCCCAGGATCGAGATTGACTGCTCGAAGATGGATTACTCTTAATAAACTGCCGTGCTCGACGTACGCAGTGAATTAAAAAAAAAAACCGGGAGCTTTCGATTTCCAGAAACGGATAGCTATCGCGAGAACGGACGGGGGAAACAAAATTGATCACATAGGAAAGCAGCCGAAAAATCACTGTCCCGTAGAAAATCTTTCTGCAGTTTTCCTCCGAGAAGATTAATGGATGTCACTCTCAAGAAGAAAGTTTGTAATTACCGGCGAAGCTTCGAAAGTTGCATATCCGATGAAAATGGTTTGGAATCATTAATCCTACTAGTCTAGCTGCATCGCGATTTTTAAATGAAAATGCAAGAGTTCCAGGCGTTTATTTCTAAATAAGCACACATTTACTTTAATCGAAGCAAGACTATCCAAGTGTGTACCCCCTTGAAACATGCTCTATAGAAAGAAATATAACTCACGAAATTCTTATTATTTTCTCATGAAAAAAATCACACGTGTACTTCAGATACCAATACATATGTATAAAAAATCCCGATACGGGAAGTTCAGTAGTCTTTTTGGAAAAAATTCACGAATATCGGCAAATTTAACACTCAACCCGAGTACCCCCTCAAAAGTTGCTATATAAAAAAATATCTAGCTCCCGCAATTTTTATTATTTTGACTTGAAAAAAATCACACATGTACTTCAACTACCAATAAATATTTATAAAAAATCCCAATGCGAAAGGTTAGACAGTTGCTCTGGAAAAAATTAAAAATTATAAAAATTGTAGATGTGTTAGATGATTTTGTTCGTAGATCCAGGTAATACAGGTAATTACATGTAACCGTGTTATCCAGCCGCGGGATCGCAATTGACACGTGTCCGCGGCATATTAAATTTCGTTCAATTATTGAATCGTTTGTCAGACTATCAATACCGATCGGTAGTGAACATTTGGCTGAGTGACGCGCGCATTCAGGCGATTATCATTCATAAACGCGACGCGCGTGGACAGCAACGAAATTCGACGTTCCCGATTTTCGAAAGGAATAATCAATCGAGCGATAACATATTCCGCATCGTTGAAAATTAACAACAATTTGCCCGCATGCGGCCTCCATTGGCAATTTAATCTTTCCTTTCACGTGTGTTTGTGTAGGTGTATTTTCTTTTTTTTCACATATTATGTGAAACGTCAAGCCCCGGCGCATCGGCGCGCCTCTATTCAAATCGTGCTTGCAGAAATAAACGCGGAAATTTCGTATATATCGTCACCGCGGTGCATCGCTGCGCCGGATGCAACGGCCTGCCCCGTTCAGCGAGAACAATGGCGGAAGGAAACACTTTGCTATTCTCTTGTGCGAATCCCGCGACACCTTCTCGCCAGTAAATTATTCCGCGATACCGTTGATTAGCATCGAACATGCTGCGAAGAGATTAAACGTCGCCAAAGAGAATGCAGATGTTAATGCAATTTTTAATTTTTACGAGAAAATTCTAAGAACGTGGAATTATTTAGAATCTTATTTTATAATGCGTAAAATGAATAAAAATACCACTAAATTCTGTGGGATCTTATAGTCTTGTAGTTTTTGAAAACTATTGATTGCACGGGTCGGAGTGCTGAACAAAGTGCAAAAGCAATTGTCCATAACTTCCTTTAAAAAAATGGTAACGCAATCTACCGGGACTCATTTTGAAGCTTGAAGCTTCTACTTTCGCCTCGCATCATTCATTTTTGCCTAAGATAATCTTTTCGGAAGTGACAATTGGAAAACTGAAGACTTGTTTTCTGTCAAAAAAGCTACAAATTTGAACATCTGTACGAACATTAACAAATTTTTTCTATAAATGAATCTACTTAAAATGTGTCCGGGTAGATCGTTGTACCATTTTTTTTTTAACAGAATGATCGTAGTTTTAGATAGCATAACTTTCATATGAAATGGAAGGGTTTAATGCGAAAGGTTTCGAAAAATATGTGAAAGAGTGTGATTCACGGTTTGCGAAAGCTCCACTCGATTTCAATGAAACTGGTTTCTTGCTCGCCTCGGAGGCAATGCTAAGCTGCACGTATCTCCCCAGACGATTTCGCAAGCACGCAAGTGGGAGCCTTTAAGGAACCCGAGCCATGTTCGATGGTTCCCTCGGGGGAATCATCCGTGGCTCCCCTACACCTGCCAAGTAGAATGGGATCGTATTAGTCAGACATCGGCTGCCCGGGGCGACTCGTGTCGGCGCCTTATTCCCTTAGCCTTTGTTTCGCACCGAGGCGATGCGACGGGGCTGTGTCGAAATATTGCAAGTTGTACCAACAACTTTGCAGATATCGATCCGAAACTATCCGACGATAAAACACTTTGTACACTCGGGGAAAAAATCACACGTGCACTTCAATTACCAATAAATATCTATAAAAAATCCCAAGTGAAAAGGTTCGACTGTTTTTCGGAAAAAATTCCCTAAGACTGGCTTTTCCTCTCAAAATCAGAGAACCCCGTCAGAACATGGTCTACAAAAAAAAAATATAACTCACGAAATTTTCATTATTTTTACTTGGAAATAATCACACGTGTACTTCAACTATCAGTGAATATGTACAAAAAATCCCAATCCGACGAGTTCGATAGTTCTATTGCAAAAAATTCCCAAATATTGACTCGAAACCAGAGTACCCCCTCAGGATATGGTCTATAAAAAAAAATATAACTGACGATTTTTTTATTATTTTTACTTGGAAAAAATCACACGTGTGCTTCAATTATCAGTAAATATGTATAAGAAATTCCAATCCGAAGAGTTCAGTGGTTTTATTGGAAAAAATTCCCAAATATTGACTCGAAACAAGAGTACCCCCTCAGGACATGGTCTATAAAAGAAAATATAACTGACGATTTTTTAATTATTTTTACTTGGAAAAAAGAATACGTATAAGTCAATACGTATAAAAAATCCCGATGCAGAAAGTTCAGCAGTTTATTGGTACTTGCGTTAAATGTACGTTCCAAAATTGAAACGCCATAATGTGTTGTTCAGTGAAATTCGTCAATAAGGAAAGCAACGCGGTTGAATCACCGTGGAGTAACAAGTTTAATCAAGTTACCAATGTTAGGGGAATGCGTAGGCATGTGTACGCGACGCATTTAATTTTCTCCGAGTGGAGCATAACAAGCTTAGCAATAACGTACAATTTTACTTCCGGCACAATATCGTCGTCGAAAATGTAATTAATTTCCTAAACTTGCTTCCATTTCGTAATTGAAATCCAAGCGTACTCAAACCTACATTAATTAGAACTGTGTGCATTTACAATTAATACAGAGTATTTTTAATTTGTTTATCAGACAGTGTTTTCGTTCCAGTATAGTAATACAGGCAATTTTTATCTAATTAATTAAACCACTCGACTTTCCAATAAATCGAACCACGTAACAATTATTTCACATGATTTTGAACAAATGCAAAATTGTATGGCCTCGGAAACAATTTCAGAAGAGAATGTCGGACGCATAGAATTTCTGTTTACGATCCAGCAGACCGTAAAAAGAGCAATGTTTTTAATTTGAAAACACAGAAAGAAAATCGATCGCACTCATTTCCCTCGAACAACAAAGTTTCCCCGAGTTTCCAATTACCGATTTTCTTTTACGAGCGTGCCATCTTATCAGACCCGGTTTCGGGATCTGGGTTAAAAATCTTCGAGTCGTTTAAGGGTTGCAGGCCGACGGGGGAGAAAGGCGAAATCAATTACAAATTCATCGGACCGCGCGAAAGAACTCCGGAGTCTCCGAAGGATTCAGTTCTTTCAACCGCGGAGAATATCTCTCCGATCGAATACCGCTTCGCCGCATGATTTCTAGAACCGCTCCACGGCATACAAAATGTATAAGTATTTCCATTGAATTTTCCATTAAAACACGCTCCCGGAATATCCCTCTTCCTACCGAGCGAAAAGAGATCGAAAGAAGCTGAAGAAGGGACACAGAAGTCCCCGGCGATAATAAAGCTCCTTATTCCTGGTATTATTCAAATTTTCAGCCGCCCCTCGCGACTTTGAACCGCGTACAGTCGGGACCAAGATTACGTGGACACGCTTTGAAGATTAATAACTTCTTAAAGTTGGGCGATCTGAATTGTTTTTTTCTTTTTTTTGATGTTACAAGGTAACGCGTGAAGAAAATTGATCGAAAGTGCCCCCGGAATTTTTAACTTTCTGAAAAAATATCTTTTTATTTGGAGAAGTTAAATAATCGTTTTTGCACATTACCTAGTTATATATAAACATCTGGAAAAAAATTTTACGAGATCAGGGTGCAATAGTTTTGTCTCGGACTGTAACCACGGGTTCACTGGAAGTGGAGAACCGAGGAATCCTCAATGAGGATCGAAAGAAATTCATTCTCCAAGAGGAGAGAATGGAAAGTCGCGTGGCGACACGTAAATGATGCCAGACGACCCATTGAATTTAAATCCCTGCACGCCATAATTGAGAATATGGTGGTAAACGAACTGTCTTAATCGGTGTCTGGCACTGGTTTTCCCTTGTGATCCTGACCGCGTCATTAGCGAAGATTTGTGGCAGAGCAACAAACCCCGGTGCTTTGTTGGTTCGTGTAGAATGCGGGGATTATGCGAGTTCATGTGACCCAGTGAATAAAGAGGATAAAATGGTTGCTGGGCACAAAAGAAAACGAGACCCGTGTCGACGCTGAAGCTGCTTCAGACAGTCTTATTATTTACTGGCACAATATAATTTACTGGCACAGTATAGTATGTTATAGGTATTGTATAGTATGTTGTAGGTATAGTGTAGTATGTTATAGGTCTAGTATAGTATAGTATAGTATAGTTATAGTATAGTATGTTATAGGTATAGTATAGTATCGTATAGGTATAGTATGGTATAGGTATAGTATAGTATACTGTAGGTATAGTATGGTATAGGTATAGTATGGTATCAGTATATATTATTAAAGGTATAGTATAGTATAGATATAGTATAGTATGTTATACGTATAGTATAGTATAGTATAGTATAGGTATAGTAGGGTATGTTATACGTATAGTATAGTATAGTATAGTATAGGTATAGTAGGGTATAGGTATAGTATGGTATAGGTATAGTATAGTATAGGTATATATTATAGTATAGGTATAGTATAGTATAGTATAGCTTTAGTATATTATAGGTATAGTATAGTATGTTATAGGTATAGTGTAGTATGTTATAGGTATAGCATAATATAGGTACACATTTCTATTAATAATATAATTGTGAATATCATCAGTCTACTTTTAACTGTAACAATGTCCATCACGATGCATTTCGTACAAAGAACGTGTTTTCCCACATTTTCCATGTTTCGCCGCATTCGACAGTCGTTCATTTCCCACGCATTTCAATATTTTTGCAAGCCCCTGAAACACGGGTGCTCGCAGTTTTGGGAAATTCGTTGCACGCCTTTAACAGTGTTGCACTGGACTACGTTCCGTTTCGCGAATTTTATTTTCGTTTTCACGAATTTTCCAAACTTCCGACCAATTGTAAGTTAAAGCCAAGCGTGCAGGCGTTCACAATTAAAAGTTTAATCAATTCTACGGGATGCAAATTCTAGCTGTACACGTGCAACAACTTACCGAATAAATGTTTTTCGCGCTTTAAATTTGTAATTTGTTCGTTAATTGTTTTCTCGCACGTGCATGTAAAGCGAAAGCGCAGAGGTCGTTTGTTTATAAGAAAAATTAGCGGGCCAGCGATTTCAGACGGTAAAATTCAGGAATTTAGTGTTAAAAATTTATTGAAATTTCCATCTATGACATCGTCGTCACCTAATCGACGCTGGATCCATTTCCACGTCACAGGCCTACCGAACAATAGCTGCCCTCCTCGGATGTCATAATCTGCGGACGCCTTGAGCGTTGAACTCGAGCTTCGGACGCGTCGATGGAAGTAATTCAGTTGCGAGTAGGAGTTATCGGCGATCACGAGCCAATGACCACGGGAAATACGAACCAACGTGCCAGACCCGATAATGCGACTCAATATAAATGCAGCTGGACCAACAATTATACAGATTCATCAGCCACGGATTATTGTCCGATGGATTAATAAGTTAATTACGTTATGACATCGGCTATGCGGCGTTCGCGAGCCTATTGGCTCTCTGCTATTGATTCGATTGACGCGAAATGATCCCGCGAGCAGTGTAATTCAATTCTCTGTTACTTTAATTACCGAAACGGTAATACAAGGTAAAAAGTGATTGCAAATGATCTAGGGAATCTTCCTACTGAAGGAAATATATTTGTAGGACCTATTGTATTTTATTTCCAACTTAACATTTGATTTTAAATTTATTCGCTTGTGCTTGCTTCACGTCCACGTTCGGATAAAAAAGCGCAAGGGGATTTATACGGCATTCCAAGGTGATTCTGTAAGAAGAGATCGCAATGCCCTAAGTGGTTGGAAAAGTTGAAAATGAGGGACGAGGGAGTTGAGGATGAGCCGCGAAAAGAACGTCCCAGGACAGCGGAAGACCACATACAGTTGAAAACCGTGCCAGAAAAAATTTCGAAACTTGCTCGGAGAAGTTTAACTCATTCTTTATAGTCCCCGGACATTTTACTGTCGCCCCGCCATTCACCTTGCCGCCGCGAAATTATTTAACCGAACGGAATTCCATTGCGCCATTTAAAACAGAAATTACTGGATAAAATCTAGAACAGTAGACACGCACAAATTAATAGAGGGTATTCTAAATTACTAAATTAGATCAAAATTATTATAAAAGGACAAGTATTATACTTTGCAACGGCTTCATTTTATTTGAAATTGTTAAACTGTGTTCTATGGAAAATTGTGGTTATCGCATGAGGGGTTCTAATGGACACGTGGGGTGGGGAAAACTGTAAGAGCCGAATGCAAGAGGTGTTATTGCAGAGGAACGCCAATAAAGCACCGCGATAGGGTATAATTAGCTTAAAATCCGATTACACCGTAGCGATAACCGTAACGAGCCAGAACCGCAATTATATGGCTCAATGTGAGACCATAATAACAAGTTTCGAGACTTCTTATCTCTTCGCTCACCCTCTGCTCGTAGTCCATCCTCGAGGCCAGAGCTACCTTTACACAGTTACAAATGTTCATGTATGGTTGCTCTGTAGATTGAAAATTTTTGATTCTGAATGAAACGATTCTTCAGGTGATTCGAAGCAACTTTTTCCTTTGCGAAGATGTTCTCCGAGGCTTTGTTTACGAGTTATTAACGAAAAACGGACAGACTCCGCCTCGGGGGCGGGTCCCGCTGAGCGCGGCGTTGTCATTGGCCGGGGCGGAGTCCGCGTAATGCAGTGCGCTCTAATTGGTCCGAGTTTTTCGTTAATAACTCTTGAACGGAGCCTCGGAGAAGATTTTCGCAAAGGAAAAGGTTGCTTCGAATCACCTCAGGAATCGTCGAAAAGGGAGCACAACATTTTTGGGACAACCATAATTCCATTTATGGTTTAATAATTACTGATGAAGTTCGTAATTTTCGCTGAAGTTAAAACAACCGAAAAATATCCATTCACTCGTTTCTTTTAGACTGCTACGCAACTTCCTCAACTCTGCTAATTACGAGTTCGACTTACCCTCGCTCGTAATTCAACACTTCTCGTTCCTCCCTCGCTTTCCTGAATCGCCAAGCAACTTTCCCATTTTTATTTATGTCCGTGGCGTAATACCGCGCTGAAACTTCGAGGATCATTGCTCGTTTCTCATTACATTTCTCTGCGTAGCTTTGTTGTCAAATGAACTTTCTCGACTTCGCTACCTTTCTCATGCAAATCCTTTTCTGTTTGAATTGCCCTTCTTGAAAAATTCAGTGCGCTGCTGGGGGACTAAATTGTAGTAAAACAAAAGTTTTTGCAAATCAATCTCTGTCCGGATTATTCAGATTCCATCTAAGTGGACGTTCTTTGATCTGGGGAATCAGATCGATCTCGCCCGGACCGCGGTACGCTACGGCACCGAGACGTCTTCGGAAAACGTGCAAATGGGACAGATTAGGGTAGCAGTGATGGTTTTGGTTCGGATTTAGCGAAGAAACGGCCCTATAGAGCAGCATGATGTATTACAGCGGACAGACTACCAGACAGTATACTGTTTAGCGAGTTCGGGAGCGGCGTAACTCCGCCTTTGACAAATTAAACTTGATTCACCTTCGACAAACTTAACCATTGCGGCAAAGCGGTTAGGCTAGGGCGCGAACTTGTCAATTTCAGTCTGTCAGCTGCGTCGACTTTGCCAATCTCGATGAAACGCAATCAATGCTGCCCCCGACAGACCTCTCCCTCCACCTTTCCCCTCCAACCAGCTCCCATGACCGTTTCAAGCTACTTGATGCACTGATAGCTCATTCGAAATCATCGTCAATCTAATTAGATCGAC
This sequence comes from Lasioglossum malachurum, assembly GCA_028455605.1. Taxonomy (NCBI): domain Eukaryota; kingdom Metazoa; phylum Arthropoda; class Insecta; order Hymenoptera; family Halictidae; genus Lasioglossum; species Lasioglossum malachurum. The sequence continues at coordinate 13,659,504 of CM052312.1, read as the reverse complement.
GCGACGTCGCCCTCGATTACAAATCCTTAATAATTTACAAGATTTCTGAAAATATTTTGTCCGACGATTTTATTTGTTTACACGACGATATTGTTTGTTTAAAGACCCACTAATTGATATGCCGAAAGTGTACACATAGGTAGGTACACCAACTCTGTATATAGAGCGAACCGGGTTAAGCTAGGTGAGCACACAGTGTTCGACCTCAAGTTTCCAGGAAACCTGAAGCAATGGCGGAGAATCTGATCCTTCGCGCGAACCCTGCTGAGATTACGGATGATCTAAGAGATACCGTCCAACCGCAAATATTGTATTTCGCGGGACGGTGTCGCAGAAAACTGAAAACAGATACCTTTGTTCCCGATTATCAACGATTTGGGTTGGTAAAGGAACAGTATTTAAGGTCCGTTTAGACCATTTAATGAAACTGCTGCTTATCCCAGTCGTGACGATCGAACGTAATAGAATACAAAGTAGTTAGCACGCAGTTAGTACGTAGTTTACGATCACGGAGTTTTTACGAAATCAGGAAAAAGTACGAACACTCGCTGCCCGTGAGAAGGAATTAGTCAGAAAGTTCGGAGGGGCTGTGCGGGTGTGGATTAATGCATGGCGGAATAATTCAATGGCATAAATCACGAGAAGTTTCTCGCGGAAACGTGAGACCGTTGTAGCCCGGTAATTCGGGCTATTCGTTAGTATCGGGAATCCGTTCCCTCTCTTCCTCGCGGCGGATAAACGCGCCGCGTCCCGCCGATTAATAAAAACTAAGAGGAAACTGAAAGAGGCGGAAATTCGCTCGCGTTGTCCATTAAGCCGGACGCGCAGTCTGTAGATCATTGCGTCCGTGACTCGTTACAATAACGTGCTAATGCGTTCAGCGGACCAAAATTACGTCTCACGGAAATTCGCCGCTCTCAGAAATTCTGCGAGGAACCGCGTTTCCAATGTAGCAAACGTAGACAACGCGGCACATGTTAATAATATTATTTATTGATATATGTTCACCCACAGAATTTCGGGAATTAATGCAGTAAATCCTATCATGTTTTACATAAACGTGCAGGCTACCCTCCGAGAATTATCAAATATTGTACAATCCCTCGACGTGCGGTCCGTGTGATCTTCAGGTCCATGTTCCGCACTGAAGGTTATTCAAATGGAAAATAAACAAAGGCTGCTCTTTACTTTGCTGGACTGCAAATTTGTGCCTTGCTCCTTTAAAATATGATGTGTTTGGCATGCAATCCAGTAGATTTGTACCCGGGGAGATTGCAGGTCGAAGTTTCGATCCTGTAGGATGAATGGTTCAGGAGTTATGCTTGCTTAAAGTTGAGCATTTTTCAGTGCTTTTGACAGGTAAGCGCCGCTTACCGAGCAGAGCCGCTAAGTGGTAGTTGGTTGGCGATTAGGACGGGGGGGCGGCAAGGTTAGCAGCTCGCGGTCGTCACTACGAACCAATATGGCGGCGCCCTTACCTGTAAAAAACACTATAGATTGCTCAACTTTAAGCAAGCATAACTCCTGAACCATTGATCCTACAGGATCGAGACATCGATCTGCAGCCGCCCCGGGTACAAATCTACAGGATTACATACCAAATGCATAATAATTTATAGGAGAAAGGCACAAATTTTGAGTTCGGTAAAGTAGAGTTTACCCTAAACAAATTCCACGTGGACAACCAGCAAATAAAAATATATGGGACCACAGTTTGGATAATGGAGGCTCGATAATGATCTTACTGTGACAGTCTCATTGGTCAAACTCAAGATTTTAAATGATCTTTTACTTAATATTTTACAGTGGATTTTCAGGAACATTTCTGGGGTTACTTGCGCAATTCTTAATCGACGAATACATGCAGTAATTGACGGGAATCACTCTCTCCCGAGCCTGATCAATCCAGGACGACTCGACGAAACAAATGTAGTGTTGGTGGTCGGCCGGCCAAAAAAAAACGAGTGTTTTATAGAGCAGAAATGGGCGGAGTTCGTTTGGAAATGCGGGGGGCGTCGATGAAATATGCACTCCTGACCGCGCGCACGGCCGAATTCGCATTCAACCGAATTCTCAATTTCGCGAATAAATCTCGATCTCGCTGACCGGCTTTTCGCGTAACTGCTGCGAATGCCGATATTGCGATGGTTGGCAGTTTCCGCTCGGTTGGAACCGCGAAACCCGGCCCCCACCATTACCACCGCCGGCACCGCTGCTGCGCCGCACAGTGACCTTCTTCGAGTCGATACGTAAGGTTAACGGGTGTATTTATCATAGTATGCTCTCTCACATCGGAACAGGGATGCACAGCTGTTCCGGTTTCACGTGTGCCGGTTTTTCCACAGATTTTCCGTCGAACTCCAGTTTTCGAGGCCCGTGACTTTCACGTGCCCTTCAGGATTTTTTATTCGACCCAGTCAGAGTTGGGAAAATATTTTGTTTAAAATCAACTTGGATAAAAACCCACTTTATTCGAAATTTTTATATAAATAAAATTTTTGCCCACAACTGTGGATCCAGCCAGATGAATTTTATTTATTTTGAATTGAAAATAGAAATTGAAATTTCAAATTTCTTTGCCTGCAAATTGTGCCTGCCCTGAGAAATATCAATTAATTCTTTCAAACATGATAAAAAATATTTGTACAGCCCACTACGCGCTCGCATAAAATGTCTTCCCAAGGTGATACTGTATTTGCCAGGCGAGAAACATTTTATTTCCGAGACTTCTGCTATCGAAGCTGCAATAGATCAGTAACGACTGCGTCCGCCATGCAACTAGGCCGATATCTAAGAAGCTCAGGAACCCCTTCCTTAACGGTTTCCCCCTCGCTGCTCCGAAAAGCAATTATGTGGGGGCTGTATGCATGACGATGTACTTGCCCGGATATCTGCGTTTCGGAACGGTCGTTGTCATGCCGGCTATTCAGTTCGATGGTATTTCGTCCATAACGTCACGCTTAGGACACCAGTTTATCGTTCACTTTGTTCCCTGCACTTCTGTTCGCTATCTGCCCGTTTGTCCGCTGTTATCGTTCGTTTCCGGTTTATCGAGCCAGTCCATTGAAAACTTCAATATAAAACCAGCAATTCCAAGATTCTCGAATTTACAGACAGTCGATTCCGCGATCGAAAATTCGGAAAAAATTCACAGACGTGTGTTCTGTTGTATAGAATGTTCATGAATTTTTTCGTAATTTTTTGTTGACCAGAACAGATATTAAAAATAATTTGTTCTAGACAGTGCAAATGTCTACCACCCCCTTGCACTATACACTTTTCTGCTTCTTACTCTTCGATTGTCAGCGGGAACAAAGGGTCCCTTGTGGACGCGCCTTCAGCCCTCTGAATGCCACTAGCCAAGCAAAAATTCACGCCTAAAAGCGGCCTCGGGTTTGCAAAATGGTGGATCCGCTCGCAGTCGGGGGAATAAGATCAAATCGAGGGGGAGCAAAGGCGCGTGTAGGCGTTTTATCAGACACTTCGTCGTTCCCCTTTGAAATTCATACCTCTAACCTTGCCAGCGCTTTTTACTGCCATCGAAGTGTCAGTGGCGCTGCCAAACTCGAATTTCCGTTTCTTCGATTCCCGCACCCTGGGGAGGGTGAATTCTTCGTGCCTGCTTTTATTGACAACTGAGAGACGGTTGGTGCATAATATTCGAGAAAATGGCACGCGATACACCGAACTGTAGAAAATTATTGCATGACCGTTCCGAATACCTGCGATCAATTTTGTTGCATCAAGAACCCGGAGATTCAAAACATTGTGAAACTCTTTCGAAAGGGCGATTCCTGAGGTCATTGGAAGCAACTTTTTCCTGTGCGAAAATGTTCTCCGAGGCATAGTTACCGAGTTATTAACGAAGAACGCGGACCAATCAGCGCGGTTACAGTGAACAGGCTCCGCCCAAAGTGTTTTTCTTTAATAACTCCGAACGGAGCGGTATTTTCGCAGAGGGAAAAGTTCTCTCAAATGATCTCAGGAGTGTACTGCATGGATAGAAGAAATTGTAAAAATTGAAGACCAGAAATTAGAATGTTCAATGAGATGGAAATTGCCAGGGACTGAGCGCAGTAAGAAAATTCGAAGTTCTGAAGTTCCGTGCACCTGAGGGCAAGCTCGGAAAGTGTAGGGAACGCGATGCAGGAGTTTTAATTTCCATTGCAGCTCGGATGGTTCCTGATGGATGATCCGCGTGCCCATGGATCATCCTCTTTGACCAACTGCTTTGACTGGCACTTTTCCTGTCTGCTTCGGCTTGTTTTATGAATTCCGCGGTTGAACAATGTTGCTCGAGTCTTGCCGGGCCGAAACTCCGCTCGCTCGACGTCAGAACTCGGCGAAGAATTTTCGTGAGACGACTACCGGCAGAATTTCCGGGAAGCGGGGCGGGGGAGGAAGGGGGTTTAGGTTGGAAAGTTGTATCTCTCCGGGTGCGCGAGTCGCGAGGTGTTAAGAATGACGGCACAGTTCCGCAGCCGTGGTTTTTCTTGGTTTAATACCGGGCCGCCGCCGATGCTCCTCTGTCGAAGGGAAAACTTGCCACCGTTACCGAAGACTATAAAAGAGGGGGAGGAAGGGAAACGGCGCGAGTGTGCCGCTTCCAAAGTGGTTTATTTTCGACTTGGACCCTTCCCCGGGGAAAACGGATTACACCGGTGCTCGCGGAAGTTGTTGCCCGTTCGAAGTATTTTAATACTTTCCGCCCGGAAGAATTTCCGCCGGATAGAAAACAGTCGCGACGAGAGAATTGATCGTGCGAGGCCGTGGCTCCTCGCCAGCCGGATGCCGGAAAAAGAGGACACCAGCCTAATATGCGAAGGTTCTTTGTAATTCCATCGCTGCCCATTATCATACGTGGATGCTGATCCCATGAGGACCCGGGTCCCATTCAACTGATAAGATGACCTGCGATAAAACGTTCGGACAAGCAGAAAAGGACGACCGCTGGTCAGACAAGAGGGACGACATCGATTGGAACGAATTCATACCCAAATGGAACGTACGCACAAGTAATCCAGCGAGGACGCTATCCATGATAAAGCAAGCGGAATCGGTGGGACCTGTGGCCAGACAAGTGAAATAGGCGATGGGTCCTGGGCAGACGAGTAGAATGAAGTTAGTGGTTCTTGTCGGACAAGTTGAATAGGGGCGACCTATGATCAGAATGTGGAATCGGGACGATTTAAGATCGAACAAGTGGAATAGAGTGTGCGAAGGCGCCCGGTAGAATGAGGTCCCAATAAGATCAATGGAGACGACCATGCCACGAGGAGACCTTTGTCACGTCGATACTCTTCGCTGAGGATGTTTTATTGCACCTGGTGACATGATTGAAGAAAGAAAGGACCTCCAAAGTAGCTCCTGTTTCTTTGAAATTTCAGATCATCAGCGCAGGGATCTGCGACTGATCCTGCACGAAATAGTGTTGGTATTCCTCTTGCATCGCGTGTGCTAACCAGCGGAGGACTGGCCGCCTCTACGTGTCGCTGGTCAAATCCGCAGACTTAGGTGTCTCTTGGCTGTCCCGGGGCTATGTGGTCTCATAACCAGACGTCGTGTGAGGGGCGACAGCAACTGCATGTATCCTGGCCTCATTCACCACAGCGGCTGGCGATTCGAGGCGATTCCTTTGACTGGATTCACCTCAGAGTTAGACTGGTACCTTGAGGTAAATATAGTGATAGTGTCCCCAATGTAATTGTTAATGAATACACGTCTCCCGCTGCTTCCACAGCACTCAGAAGCTGGTGCTCGAGTCCGCATTAAGAGTAACAAAGCGGAGGCTCGCAGCACAAATAGTCTGTCAATTTCAGCGTGTAGCTGACCGGCCGGAAATCGGGGATCGCCGGGTCGTGATCCGCAAGCAGAGCCGCGATAAAAATGCCACGTCGTCGGTATCAGTCATGATCCCGGGATGAATAATGCATGCAACGAGAAGGAGAGACCGTCAGACTGGTGCGCACCAGAGGAACAGGAAGAAGAAGTGGAGACAGTGTGTAGCCGTGGGTTCGAAGCCGAAAGTTGTCGGTCGATTTCGCGAACGCTCCTCCCCCAAGGGGCGCCTGGGGGTTGGTGGTATGGACCAAGTCTGGGTTAGGCGGCGCATAAAATGCAGAACGCGCGACAACTGACGCGTCCTCCAGCCGCATCAGTTATTTAAGAACCGTTCGCTATCCGTCGACGAACTTCCTAAGACTGTCGCAGACGCCTCGAACGGAGACAAACCTCCTCTCAAAACCATGCCCAAGGATTCCGGAGTCGCGGCGCGTGTCTGTGGACGTTGAATACACAGAGAGCCGTCTTTCGAACATTTTCCGACGGCTTAACTTCGCTTCTTTCTCTTCGGGGCCGCATCTCTATGGATAATTTAGCCGGCGTGGCGGCTCCGCGATTGTAACCGTGTTTGGCCACGGCAAAGGAATTTTTCCACTGAATTTACGGCTATTTGCACTCCTTGCGCTGCGCGAGGATTATCTCGTTGTAGAGATGTAGACTATTCAAAGTCGACGGTATTTGTTTCAATGGACACTTTGTATATTTTCTCGGATATTCTTGTAGAGCACGACGAGACGATTCCAACGAGTCCCATGACCATACCATTACGGTCACTCAATCTCCAGATATTCGTATATCTGAAGGAAACAAACCTAACTGAAATCCTACCTTCGAGGTAGAATAACTCGAGATCGGATGATCCGAATGGCACGGTCATGGTACTCGTTGGTTTCATCTTTTTATGCTCCACAAAAATATCGAAGAATAATGTGCTGCTTATAATACATTTTTAAGCAAATCATTATACACGAATATCTCGAGATCTAACGATGTTAATGGTGTTAATACGCTCGGATATTGCCGGCGGATCCACAGCAATTTTGCTTTGAAGTTACAAGCAGAGCAGCGGTGGTAAATACTGCGAATCAATTCGAGAGTATCGATTCCTCAGATTGCTCGACACATAAATATTAGCTCCATCGACGATATGACATGACGTACACGATATAGAAAGCGCTCCGCACACATCGCTCGTGTTTCTCGGTAATTATCAACTTGCTATTTTACAGATTGAAAATTCTCATCTGCAAATATCGCAATTAATACCCGCTCGCCAGTCAGCGTGCTCGTCAACCGAACGCTAGAAGTTTCCATCTCAATCGGCAGAAGTATACCTCATGAATTCTGCATGGGGCAGCCCATGTTCCTCGAAATTCAAATAATCATTCGGAACTTCGAAGTCGCGACGAAGTTCCAGCCACGAATGAACTCGTCATCCTGCATTTTTATTATCGGAGAAAGTTCTATTGAATTCCGCTCCCCCCTCTGGTCCCGGGATGTAGAAATGATTTATCGGGACGTAATCACGCGCACTATGTACTGGAGAACTGATAAAACTTTCAGGATCCTCAAAACATCCCGATACTGCTCGTGCGTAATACATTTTTTCTTTTTCTAGAAAATGGAAAGAATCCTGTTGGGTAAAATAAATAAATAATACATGAACGACTGAGATAAGTACGTCCTCCACGATCGATCAGTTTTCCAGAAGGTCTGGGTTAGGTATGATTCATAACGCGTTCATAAATGTTCACTGTCGTCCGGAGAAGAGCGGCTGGGTGCTTCTCAAGCTATTTTTCATTCCACCCACGTATCCGGTCCGTTTACAGATGAGCCTGGCCTTGGGGATACGAAATGAGCCGCGATGAACATGTACGGCGCAGATGGAATTACGTGTTCACCGAGCGACGTATTCATTCCGTGCACGAGCTCCCAAAGCAGGACCATCGGACGTGAAATCTCCTCAGAAACACTTAACGTGTCGAAGCCTCGCCGATAAACTCGCGACTTGCTGCGACAATCCCCCAATTTCTCCTGTTCCGATCAACAAAAAATTATAAAAAAATTCAAGAACATTCTACCTGATAGCACGCGCGACAGTGAATTATTTCAGAATTTTTGGTTGCAAACTCGATTTTTGAAAAGACCCGCAAGCGTAAAGTCTCCATGTCTCGTCCCCTAATAATCCGTGTGGGTTACGTGTCCTGGGAAGTTCCAGAGGATAGAGGAAAGTTATGAAGTGCATAGCTCTCTATTGGACCTGATCCCACCGTTTTGTCCCGCGCTAGATCCACCAGTGAACATCGCAGTGAACATTGTTGGCAGCCAGGGTACACATCCGCCAGCTTACGGCTCCCATTTATCAATGCTCGTCTCGACTTTCATCCCTCTTCCCCGTTAACACGATTCTCCCCCGGCGAGCCATCCCTGGTATCATAGCCCGGGGTTCATGGACGCAAGAGCTTTTTACGTCACGGTAAATTATACCACAAGGCCGGCGAGGTCCGGCACTGAGACGGAGGATAAAATGGAGCCGGGGCTCCATCGCAAGTTAACGAAGAAGGAGAACCCGGGACGGCTTCGTTTCTTTGTGGGCAGCACGCCAAGCGAGCTTAAATCGCAGCACGAGACATGTCTAGGCGAACGGACATTGCTGCGACGTCGTAAACATCGCGGAATGGAAAAGGTCTTCGCGGAACCACCCTCGAGGAGAAACAGTCAACTTCAAAAACGGGACCACCATCTTCCAAACTTCATCTAGAACCAAAATTCTGATCCACTCTGTATACTATCTCCTTCCTCAGACTATCTATACCTAGGAACACATGGACCCATGGAAGAGGAACAGTCGAACTAAAAAACGGAGCCACCAGTCTTAGCTTCCATCACCCAATCTTCATCTAGACCCAGAATTCTGGCCCACCCTGTATACTATCTCCTTTCTCAGACTATCTATACCTAGGAACACATGGACCAATGAAAGAGGAACAGTCGGACTCAAAAACGGAGCCACCAGTCTTAGCTTCCATCACCCAATCTTCATCTAGACCCAAATTTGTGACCCACCCTGTATACCACCGCATTTGGCAGACTATCTATACCTAGCAACACAAGGACCCCTAGCCAGAATGAGTCCCTAGTCACTATCTAGGTGATCCTAAGCCGCCCACGTGGCTAGCCATAGTCACGCACGAGGTGTGAACTACAGGAGGCTCTCTAGGCGTTTGGCGGATCTGTTGGTGTTGCCACGATCACCTCCATGATAATTTCCAGGTGGTCTGTAGACACCCCGGCAGCCGCTAAGGAGCTCGTCCACGTCAACTCAATTATGGACCTCCCGTTCCACTTTGTACATGTGTGATCCTAGCCTCGGTTCATTAACCGTACACGTGTTCCCTATTCCTGAATATCAGCTCTGCTTCCTGCCCTTTGAGGAACAGCACACAGGCGAATCTGTGGGTACAGACCTGTGGTCACTGATTACTCAGTAACCTGGCTGAGAATTGTTGCTGAAACTTCGGCGATTCCATTTTTTGATGGAACCTTCACCGACGTGTTCGTCATATCTCGTCACATATCATGTAGTATGTCAATAAATAACGCTCGACTATGAATTTCCCTACAGGAAGACGTGCAGGCGAGCTCGGTAAAAATTCATTCCCATTCGCGGGACGCCCGACCCGACCCGGCCCGCCAGAATGCTATTCGGTTTCCGATAAGGTAACTCGGTTTACGTGTTATCAGAGGCTCCGCAGAAGCTAGCAGGCTCCCATCGAGATCGAGAATCGACGTGAAACCGAACGCTGCCGGGAACTCGATCCAACGTCTCTATTTTCGTGGGAACTCCTAGCGGCGAACAAACCTCGACAAAACAACGGGAAAAAAATTCGGAGAATTGAATTTTCACGTCGGATTATGTCGTTCACAGGGGCTGGGATCAATAACTGGATGTATCGCCACAGAAAATCCCATTAAACTTTCCTCGAAGGTACACTTCGTTTCGGTTAATGTAATTTCGGGCTGGAAAGGCTATCCATCTCGAGTCGAATAATTCGTCATTCAGGAGTTCCCCCACTCGTTACCGGATAAACTCGCGGTTCGTCATCTCTTCATCCGCCATTCGGAGACTATCTTCTCCCTGTCCATCTTCCTCGTTCCTATCGCTCCTGTTTCCCTTTATCTGCCCCGAACCTCCAAGCCATCTTATTTCATTGCGCCCTCCGCGAACCATTACTTTCGCCACCCTTTCCCGCGCAACTCTTCCATCCTTTTGTGATCATCATCCCCGGGATTCCCGGGGATCGATAGAGGGGCCATTGAATTAGGGATGTTGTGGGGAACTTCATAATGCCTGAATTCCTGTAGTTTTCTTTGTGTAACAACGTTCCATTAGATCCATTAGTGAAATTTTTTTGAAATCCCAGGTTTCCATTCATTGGAAGATTTTTCCATTTTCTCAAAATTTCGTATTTCTTCAACAAAGAGTGGGAATGCGAAGAATTCAATACGCCCCATGCACTGTATGCAGCACACAGCGGGATATTGGCACCGAAAAAAATGAATGAAAATCGATTTTAAAAATTCTGCTTGGACCCAAGAATCTTTGCGATCCGGGGCAGTTGAATAGTTGAGGAACAACGCAACGATTAATTTTCTATTTCCATACGTTGGGTCGGTTCGTACGAAGTTAAGAGATTTTACGGTGTGCGAGAAGTTGCTTATTTTTGCGAAACTCTTGGTTTTGCTTAGAACGGTTTTTGCTTGCATAGAAAACTTGTTTCTCTCGAGGACGTTTACGAGAATGAAGAGATCGTAAGGTTTCCGAGTCGCCAATTTGTCCCAGGCCTGGAACGACGCGGCACGCCATTTTAATTAACACTCCACTGAGAAATCATTGATTCAGTCCTTTCGTATGGGCCATTATCGCTCGAGGGGCGTGCATTCGCTTGCTAATTGGGTTAATCGTCTCGTCGCGCATTCTGACGTCGCGTTACTTGAACGGAATCATCGTCAGTACATCGTCAGCACACCCTCGTGCAGCATAAAAATCGGCTCCGTCAATTACAAGAACCAGCAGCTAAATTGAAGGATTTTAATTACAGCTGCAAAAACGAATTTGTGGCTCTCACAATTAACTCCAGATTCAGATCTTTTATGCACCATATTGGAGTTTCATTAATTGCGAGATGGAATAAATGTATAGAAACTGCTGCAGAGATTATTTTTAATAGAAATTCACGACGGGAGTGTACGAATTAATTTCATACAATCCAATAAAGAGTTACCATTTAATTAGAACTTAACTCGAATAGCGATTTGGAATGTCTTTGGCGTCGGTCGAATTGTGAATAATAATATTTATATTAATTTTAAATTCGAGCTGTCGAGTGCCACATAGAGAAAGTTCCTCTTCGCTGGCAATTAAATGAAAGGCGCGGTATTGAATTATTGAGTCGTTCAGCCGGGCACGGCCGTGCCAGATAAGCAAACAAGACTTACGTCGGATATATTGGACAAGTTGTAATTGCTTCTGTTAACCGAGAACCGAGGAGGCGAGCGAAGTTTTGGTTTCGGGACGGATTAAGTTCCAATTAAGATTTCCCTGAACCGAGCAGTGCGAAGTATCGGCTGCACGCGGTCGCGGTAGTTTAGGCTCGAAAATATCCAGTTGCGTTCGAATCACCCGCGGAACTTCCGTCGACAACAAACATTCGAAAACTGCATTGGAAATTTCAAGGTATTAATTAGTTTGAAATTACACGTAGACTGGAATCCATACATCTGTGGAAAATTAAATAATAGTTCAATAACTGTACGTGGTTTCCCAAAGATGTTGTACTTCCTTGAGAGGGCACCCGAAGTAATTTAAAGCAACTTTTTGTTTACTTTAACGTAAGGAATATCTTGTGTAGTTAAGTTGTGTTAATGTGTTACAGTGTATACATCGGCAGAATTTTTGTCAGCAAGGTTTGCAAGAAATGAAACGCGGATGAAGCAGTTTGGAAGCAGAGCAGAGCCACATCGCTTCGATTTCTGACGAAAAGAACTGTTTCGCACCCGTTTGTCTCTGTCCCGTGCTTTGTCGGCCACCTAACCAAGACGTTAAATTAATGATGGCGAGGGGATGCTGTAGAATCGCTGACAAATCTCCCCTGGGACCCGCCACGTGGCATTGAGCGGCGCCGGTAACGCCGCGTCTGACTACTGGCACGCACTTTCCACTGCCGGAATTCCTCCAGGATTGTACAGCTCGTCCAAAAACTGCTGTACCACAATCGTCCCGGAAAATTATCATCACTCCTAGAAACAGACTTATACCGATAATTCATTCAAGTTGTTGGGACTTGTTTCATCAATGTGAATTTTACACAAAAATTTTTGTTTTGAAGCCGTTGGAAAATGATTTTGTAAAAAAACATTTTGCAGAGACGTTGGAAAATTATTTTTTACAGACATCGAAAGACGATTTTGTAAAAACATTTTGCAGAGACGTTGGAAAATTGATTTTGTGAGAACATTTTCTACAGACATTGGAAAATGATTTTGTGAAAACATCTTCTACAGACATTGGAAAATGGTTATGTGGAAACATTCGGCACAGACATCGGGAAAGACAAATTAGTTGACCATTTTTCCAAGAGAGACGTCCATGTCCGACATTTCGACCCTATGCAGATAACGCGGCAAGCACGACAAGCTCCCCGGCTCATGAATAATTCCATCTGTATGTGACGTTTGCTTCATAAACTGCTGGGCGCCAGGTTAGAAGACGTGATTCCGATCTGGTCGAACGCATCCGAGACCTGAGTTTCCATCGTTCATGAAATTTATCCTCTCGCATCACTCCCGCCGCCGATAAGGCAAGATTGCGGAAGCAAGGACTCAGACATTCGCTTTGGAGACCTGAATATCGAGTGGATAGAACCCAAGAGGGGTCCATGATTTTTTCCTTTGCGGATGGAATCACAGTGTAATCATAGCTACCTGAATTGCCAGTAGACAGCCTGCCGGAACATCATTTTTGTGTAAAGTCAAAGAAAAACACCAACAGCATCAGCAATTGATGTGTTCAACTCCGAACAAATCCTGATTGAAGACTAATCAACAGCTCGCAGCGTATCAAATTGATCAGCAAACTGCTCCGGCGATTCATGCTGTAGGTTCCTCCCCCAATGTCCACAAGGGATTATAATACTTGCCACCGAACTTCCCTAAGCATACAGAAGCCCATAAACCGTCCATTGTTACTCGTTCAAGCCTCCTGCTCGAAATTTTCAAGGGCCCCGGCGAGTTCCTGCTTCCTAATTGAACTCACTTGTACCGAACAGTTTTCACGGATCTCTCGACCCGCAGGATGCGGAGTCTCGAGCACTTTAAGGGAATAAAACGATATTTTTTGAGAGTTGTCGACCGGGCCGATCGCGTGGCTTTTTTCATCGCGAGCCGATCTCGAGGGTCGGACCACTCGAAATTCTCGATACGCTATTCATCGATATTAACCACTTCTGCGAAACACACACCCTCTGCAAATTGTTTATACTCTTGCGTTTAACAGGCTCGTAATTGCGGACGCGCTTCAAGCCAGAATAAAATATTTATAAATGGAAGAATCCAGTTTTTCCGTTAAAAAACAATTGTGCAAAGTAACTTGGACAAACATTCTTTCGGAATTCAGACCGAACGCAATTCCCCCAAAAGTTTACTGAACTAATTCGCCGAGCCCGGTGAAAACAGTGAAGTGGTACGGTCGATTTAAAAAAATATTTGTCTATTTCGAATTTCGAGTGTGTGCCATCAATTACGATTGCATTTCGTCATCGATTTGTTCCGGCTTTATAAAGTCCAACAGAGCACGCCGAGGATCGTCGATTTAGTTTCGAATGGCGGGCGGTGAAGGTGGGAAAAAATACGGAAGCTCGATGGTGCTCGGTCCCGGTTGAAATATCTGTCTAGCTTTTCCTTCCCTCTCCCTTTCCTTCTTTTTTCTATCGTCGGTGTTAAACAGTTTCCCCACTCGTTCACCTACTCTTAAATCCTCGACGGACCGTATAACTCGAGGAACTCGATTCAAGAGGGTGCTTGCGTCATCAGCAGCGCGGTTTCAACGGGGACACATCGACTTTACGCGAGCGCTGGATTGCTTCCTTCGATAGTACTCGCGAAAACCTATGCGAGGCTGCTGCTTGTTTCACGCGGCTCTTCCACCAACGACGGTTTTATGCCAGACAAGCGAGGATATAACGAGGGGCGGTTTCTTGATTGGCTGGGGAAACATTTGCTTACTTCGCGCTGGACGCTTTCATGGTCTTCATAAAATAGGCGGGGGTGCACCAGTACTCAATATTAACATCAAAATAACGAGGAGGATCGAGTAGTGCATGGAAAAATATAGATTCCATTTGGAAATCAAAATTGACCTTCACACGACCTCCACGCGTCAAGATACGGAAAAGGTATCCACATCGAAAAGTGTAGTCCCTGATATTGTTCAACGTTTGTCTGAAATGTTTTTCAATATCGTCAATCGTTTCTGAGATATTCGACTGGGTCGATTTGATTGAGACAGCCTGTATAAGTAATGTCTTTTACCGTTTCAAATTACAGCTGTTTCTGTTGCGATTGTTCGTCGCTGTTGGCCAAGTTGTTTATGCAACGCTGCAGAAGGAGCATGTTCGAATTCCGAGTGGGACACCCGGTATACCGCTTTATATAGGTGGACGTCGACTTAACTAATCGTGACAGCGCGGGGCTTCCCCGGCTTCGCTCTCGTCTGAACCATGCAGGTTCGTTCTACTGGTGGAAGAGGCACGCCATTCCACGTGACCGCGACGTATTTATTAACACACGGCGACAGGCTTGCATCTATTCTGCGGGGAAGATCGCAGAGAGAGAGCGCCAACCTGATGTTCTTGCTGCCGCGAACAGGGGGAGAGACTGCAATTTCCTGGGGAGACAACCAGTACACAAGGCGAATTGCCGCTCGAATTTTCGCGCACTCGCCGATGGGTCCCCGAGAATCGAGGCCACCGGATCCTTCGACCCGACCTCCCCGTGTGGAAATTACGAATTTCTCTTTGCAAACGAGTCCCTCGTTTCCTCCCTTTGACAGTGGAAAATGTCTTCGGTCTAATTGGGGCGCGGACAGGGGGGGGGGGGCTGAGACGATTACTGTTTCCGCTGTTGCGCGAGCTGGAACGGTTTTCTAAACTGCTAATTTCCCGCAGTTCGTTCGTTTCGAATAGCGTGGGATTCACACTTTGATTCCGGCATTGAATAATCCAACTAGTTTTTCCAAATATTTTCATGAAATTATTAATATGTACAGGGTATTTCACCTAACTTGACCACCAGCCCCATTTTACCATTCAACTTTGTCCTTCAGACATTTAACGTATCTTTGAAAACAACAAAGATATTTAAGGTGGTCAAGTTAGGTGAAATACGCGGTATGCTATCAATATTATCTATATTATAATTAATACTACCACCGTCGGGGGGGGGGGGTCAAATGACCGGTTTCATAATTTTCATTTTATGATTATTGAAATTATGAAGTTGCAATAAAAAAAAGTGGAAATATTGTTTCGATACATTTTTTCGTCCAAGCACATATTGTATTAAAAGTTGTGCGAGATCTAAATAACTAGAGCCTTGTCATTTTTATCAGTTGAAATATTTTAATCGCTTTTAGAGCTCGGTAGGTTTAGTGTTAATATCTACAATATTACTATTAATATAGTACTGATACATTTCTGTGACCGTATATAATTTAATACCAATCTTTCATTTCCGCCTCACCCCTCCAATATTTTCCAATTGGAAAACACACTGCACAACCTAATATTTTCCATATGAATAGAGAACAGAAATACTGGTGTCGATTGAGCGTTCAAATTAGCGCGCCACTGTCAGGCGTGCCAATCCACTTTCATTCCCCTCTACTGACTACTCTGTTTGACCGTCGGCATTCCCGCCAAGCGCGATGTTTATCCCGCTTGTTTATGTCATTCATGTTCTTTTAAATCGAGTGTGATTGAGTGCGTTGTGAAAGTGTCTTCATCAAATATTCTCGACTTTTCAATCCCTGTATCCATCGAAAAAGTAAGTAACTATTATTTCTATGTATGATCACATATTATCGCACGTATATCATCGTGCTTTACTGTAACCTCCAAAAAGTACTTGATATGTATCAACAAAATACTTGTACGATCTAAAAACAATTAAACAAAACAGTGTAAATACCTTAAATCAGTTCGAGAATAAATCGGCTTCAGTACCAGCATGCACTTGATGGTTATGGTCCACAATAACTAATTACTTTGTCAATTGTTTATCACACGGTAAGAAGAACACTAATTCACAGCAATTACTATTCGATAAATTAGTTAATTAGTACACCGACAATTTTAACAACTTTAATTTGGACGAATAACACGCTCCGCGATTTCATGGTGAACATTTTCACGACCGATAGTCGGCGCTCGCGTCGCCTAAATTACTCTCATAATCGAATGACAAATCGGCGCGCGCTCGTGCCTTCAAATTTCCTAGCAGACATACGTTTCGCTAAATAATTGTGTTAGTTCGCCGCGGGCGTAACACATTCTGCCCCCCGGACTCGTATTTCTACGGAAATTAGTTTTTCCATGAACGTGCGAATTATTTTCGTCCGCGGGTAATTCGAATAATTGTCGCCGGGCGCGTGCGAATATATTTCGCCGTATAAAAATATTGTATAAATCATTCGCTCTTACCGGTCGGACAATACACGGTGATTGAAGTATTCATTCGTTTTTTTTATTGTCCGAACAAAAACAGGCGTCGACTAGAATGAATTGAAGCATTATTCTTTAATCATTTGGGACTGTATTTTTGCAATGGAAATTTAAATGATTTTTTTCAGTGAATAATTATTCAAAAATTTTTTTGTCTTTCAGGTAGAAATCATAAAATGTCACCATGTTAATTTCTTAAACATTTTACGTATTCAGAATATGCATTTATATCTTCTAACGTACAGGGTGAGTCACCTAACGTTATCACCTCGAATGTCTTTGTTGTTTTCAAAGATACATTAAATGTCTTGAGGACAAAGTTGAATGGTAAAATGGGGCTTATACGATACCAAAAAATCTTCGTTTTTATGTAATTTTTTTTAGAGATATCAAGGTCACCTTCGCAATATAAAGGGACTGTCATTGTAGATGTTCAAAAAAGGGGTGGTGCCATTTAAAAAAATGAAGGTGACCTTGATGTCTCTAAAAAAATTACATAAAAACTTGAATTTATTGGTGTCGTATGAGCCCCATCTTACCATTCAACTTTGTCCTGAAGACATTTAGTGTATCTCTGAAAACGATAAGGATATTTGAGGTGATAACCCTGAGGTGACTCACCCTGTATATTAATTAATTTATTTTGAACAGAATAGACTGTTTTTTTTAAATTCACAATTTAAACAATGGCATTGTATACTTTTTAATTCATCAAGATTATTAAAAAAAAATAATAAATGTTCACGCACAGCTGTGTCTGCAGTTCCATTACCGTTAAAGGAACGTACACAATTTTTATTTTGCAAGAAAGCACGCTCGCCAATGAATTTCCCCATTTACTTATACGTGCGAGCGGAACATCGTTTTCGCTCCGAACGAGGAACATCCCGGATGTCGTGAACGTCCGCCGAACAAATAGAATAACAATTCGCGTCTTAACAGGTTAATATCCGCGATTAAACTATTCGGCGCGAGTGTCCTCAAATATTTAGCCGGGAAAGTATCCGGGTCAACTATAGATTAAATCGCGCGATAGAGCGTGGCGATGCGTCGGGATCCGGCAATTCGCAAGGCCATCCCCGCTTAAAATTAGCAATTTCGTGCCGGTGCAATTCTCCAAGATAAATATCAGTTGGCAATAGGAGCCGTGAGAATCTCCGGGAGACGATTACACCCCGTCCACGGCGCAAAAATCCGAGCTCGTGTAATCTCGCGAAAGCTGCGACGCATCGATTTCGCCTCGCGATTTTATCCGGCGAAAACTGCCGGGGAGATGCACCCAAATGCAGCGGGAGACTGCACTTGGAAAAATCGCGGACAGATTAGAAACGTTCACGGATCTATCGAGGACTGACCCCAAACCCTTAAATCGCGACGTTTCTTGGCAAGGGCTGCAGCCAAGTGTCCTTCGGACGTAGCCACGTGTCGCGTTCTTCTTTTCCGCCCACACAAAACATACCTTGTATTCTCGAAGAAATAAATATGTGCGAAACCTTCTCAATGAATTTCACAGGCTTGTGCTTCATCCGAAAAAAGAGTAGACAACTCAATACTTAAATAAGCAACCAAAATGAATTTTCTCATCAATAATTATTATGAACAAGTGAAAAGAAATTCGATCATCGATAACTGTTATGAGCGGTCGAAATAAATTTCTCTCGTCGATAACTGTTATGAGCGGTCGAAATAAATTTCTATCGTCGATAACTGTTATGAGCGATCGAACAGTGTTTATTCATCGATAACAGTTATCGAGGAGGATCCAATTTTTTTAACACTGTAACAGAACATCGTTCTTGAATTTTTTATAAGTCGTCGCTCGAAGGGTTGCTTGCCATCCCAACCTCCAAAAAATTAAATGATTTTTTCTACCCTTAATAACTTGATCACAATCGTGAAAAAAATATGTAACATGAAGGAGGTAAGTTCGATTATTTTCGTTTTCTTTTCATCTGAATATCTTAATTAACAACTGAGAAAAAAAAATTTCTACCTAAAACACCATTGTTTTTTTTTTTGCACGCAATATTAATAAAAATTGTGGGTGGGACTGTTGGACCAATCTTAGTTTTATCCGAGCTGATATCTGTGCGTTAGTTTCGTCTGAAGAAATTCTGAAAGCTGTTGCTGAATGCTGAAATGCATTATCCCCCGTCAGGAATTTTCGCCGGCGAAGAAATAGCCGCGCAATTATTGAATCATGCATATTTACGAGTCGCTCGGTCACACGGAAATTTACTTGGAAGCAATTCCGGCGGATTCGCAGGATTTAGTAAAATTTCAGCAGGCAACCCATTCGTTCGCATACGTTTCGATTCTGGAGCTGCCGTTAGGATGCAGTTTCGGGGTTCTCGTGCCACTGGTGACAGGTCGAGCGGAAAGAGAGAGAGAGAGAAAGATAGTAAGTTAGAATGTCGCATTTCGTGAGCATCTCGCGACAGTAAGGCAGTCGACGAGGAAAGGCAATGCACCCGTTTTCCCGTGCGTTACAGTGCTCGTTCCCCGTGTTCCTCTGGCTTTCCACGAGAATTACGGGCTGCTGAGAGATCCGAGGCTCAGCATAATCGTGGAAACGTCGTCACACCTTTTTTCCACCCCTTCCTCTCGGAAACCCGCCCTCTGTCGTCCGCGTTTCCTCGTTCGCGGAATTACGTCTCCAAGATACGGCCGCTTGAGAGTTGAAGTTTCTGCGTTCGCCGGACCTTGGTAACGTCGGAGACGTGACCGGCGTGTCTGACCAGAACAGGAGTACTCCCCTTGAGAATTGCGGCTTCTGTCAGCCACTATGAAGGTTCATAAGTCCTGGTTCTTCCATTGAAATGTCCCCCCCAATTGTTGGAATACCCTTTGACCGCCACTTCTTCTCGGAGAGCATTTTTTCAGCTAATCTATTCGGTCCATTAAATATACAATTTCACGTGCAATTTTCTGAGAAAAATGGGTTTCGGAATTGCCTGCATTCGCGGTAAATAGTATCGATTGACATTCCTATTTATAACTATCCGAGGGAAAAATCTTTAAAATTCTACGTGGAATATTGTATGAAAATGAACATATGAAATCGTAAAAAATTTTTTTATTCGACGCTTCGTTTTTGAGGAAAATGGGTTTGAAAATTCTATGCGTTCGCAGTATGTGGAATTGCGGTCGATCATTGTCAGACATTCCTGTTTGTGAATTGCTGAATTTTCAAGATCAGAAACAAAAATCTGTAGAAATATTTACAGATGTATTTTGTTGTGCTTTTTAATGATTTTGTAGACTATCATGATAGCAAATTCGGTTACGCCACCACGAATTACTTTGATGGAGAAAAAGTAGAATAGTGAGAATCTGGAATTGGATTGGTTCGACGAAGCTGGTGGTTGACGGTAATGGCATGCAGGAGAATTAACATGTGTCACAATTAACCTGTGGTTAATGTACTAGCCATTAGCAGAGTGTGTTTAATTGAAGTAACTGCGGTTGTTCGCTGATGGAAACACCCCTTTGAGGAACATTACTGAAGATCAGCCAAATGTGATGGGAACTCAAGCTACTGTGACGTCATAATCTCTAAAATACACATCGATAGACTGTGGAGTTTTGTCCACAATAAAAATGATCAATCATAACAGAGTGGAACTGCATAAAAATGGATTTGTTCTCTTAATAACTTTTCCAGGGTGTGCATAATAATGTAACATTATCGATAGACTGGATTTTTATCGAAAATAAAAATGATCAATTTTAACAGTGTGGAGCTGCATAAAAGTGGATTTGTTCTCTTAGTAATTTTTCCAGGGTGTGCATAATAATGTAACATTATCGATAGACTGGATTTTTATCGAAAAATGATCAATTACTATAGAGTGGAGTTGTCCAGGGTGTGCATACTCATTTTTATTTCTAGAAATCGATCTTTCGCTGTGATAGTAATTCAATATCACGAAATTCAGTATGGCCAAATAAAAATGTTCAAGCTCGAGAAACAATGAACTTCGAAAAAATCGTGTCCGCGGATAAACCGCGGCTGAGAAAATGAAGAACCGCGTGGCGAGAGCGAAGATTACCGCGAGAAGAAATTTCGCTGTTGGAAAAATTGACGTCGCGAGAGAAAAGTTGCAGGCGAAACAACAAGCCGGGACACAACCCAGCGAAAGGAACCGGCGCACCTCGAATTATCGTGCACAATGATGCGGACACTTATCTTGCTGCCGGAAGTGCAGACGGCAAAACAAGCATCGCGAGAAGCGAGCTTCTGTGTCGCGAGGAAAACGCGTTGAAAAAGCTGATGGCAGAAAAGTTATAAACTATGTTTCCACCGGGGGCGGGGAACCTAATTTGTTTCGTCGATGATGTCGCCTTTCTCCAACGATAAATAACTACAACAAAGTTCTTGGGATTATTCCTAACACGATTTTCCCAGTTTTCTGTTTTGGATTCGCTGAAGCACTTTTGGAACTGCTCTCACGCTCGACTCTTTTCGGAGAGCTGTGCAAATCTGCCGCGGGACCGAAGCTTTTATCCTAAGTGGGGTCATGCACATTTTTATGCTTCCCGCGACTATGATAGATGGGACTGTAGCAACCATTATAGAACATTTTTATTTCGCATGAAGATCCACAGTCTGACAGTTAAAGAATTCAATCCCCACCTGTACGATTGTAATAATTACAGAAAAATTAGGTAAATCATGTAGAATTAATTTCGAAATGTCTGTCACGTAAAATCAGATCTGAAATGTTAACTATTCAAGAGAAAGGGCTTGTTATACACGAGATTTCCGTCTGGAAAGGATTCCTACCCCCAGGATACTTATGCTAGGGATAGTTTAAGACGTCCCACACATACACATTGCATACAAGAACGCAGCATGGTTGCCAGGGCGCAGAGTAGGTGATCAGATTCGAGTAACCAGGTCGCTTGCAGCCAAATTGAGCGCAAACATTTACATGAACGGCTACACAAATATATGTAACGCACATACAGTACAAATTAGGGGTTGATTGTTTAGGATCCTCTCTCCCTTCCGTTCTTCCTCCCTTCTTTTCCCTGTGATCCACAGTGAAATTAAACGTTCTAATCAGGGTGTCCGTATGGCAAATGTGAATAGGTCAACAAAATGGTGAAAACAATTTTTCCTATTGTGGCGGCTAACTTCCTACACTCGTCACAAGATGTACAGACAGTCAAAGACCTTTCCCGCGATATATACCGTCCACAACCGCCTTCCGATATCCCAGCGCCTAAGGCAGGGCCCGCTAGGCAGCCTTACTGATGAGTCCTCTAGCGGGCCTAGGACGAAACGCTCCCTTCCCTTCTCCTTCCCAACAACACATCATTACAGCCGCCAAACTATTATTTAAATTATTAACAGAATGTTCGATTGCAACGTCCCTGAACCAGCGGAATATTTTCCAGCACAATGAACAACTGAAAACTTCAACGGACTCGACAATCAATTTCAGCGTCTACGAGTGCTCCAGCGATGAAGCACGCGACAGTTGCGCGAGTAATTAATTAGTTTCACGCAATGTCCAGCGATTACTATAGAGCGATCTTGAATTAGTAACGGGACGAAGAGGAGGGTCAAGGGTCGATCGCAGTATCAGAAGGATCGCGATGACCGAGCTGATCATGTCCTCGGTTGCAGCGGAGCGTATATCTTGAAAACTCTGTTGGCTCCGATATTGTGCTTGCCAGCCCGGTCCGGACCGGACATGCAATTTAATTAAGGGGAACGACGCAATTTTGGGGCGAAGGACAAATTCACGTGACCCAAAGTGCAGGAAGCTGAGAGAGAGAAAGAGAGGAGAGTCGCATCACCGAGACAGTGTCGCCACATCGAACGTCCGAGCAATTAGCCACCGGACCTGCATCCTCGTCGTGATGCTGGATGCTTGCAGACGCTTCTCCCCGCTGCGTTGTTGCCGTAGAGAGACCGAGGGAGAGTTGGGAGAGAGGGGACTCGCTGTCCCGCGTGTGCAATAATGAACTAACTACGGTCACTAAACAACAGGAACACGGACGTCCCGACGGCTCGTGCCCACCTGTAATTACGCAGTTTAGCGCGCGGGCCATCGGTGACGCTGATTAACGCAGTCACGCTCCCGGCAATCCTAATCGCTAGCCTACTCGCGATGAATTACTCCCGCCAATACGCACGCGCTACTGCGTTCGCTACCAGTCAAGCTCAACACCGTTTGGATTTTCTCTTCTCAAGTTCCACCCTCGAAAAAATTTTTATTCGAATTATTGGGTCGGTCATCTCATCAGCGGACTGCGCTTCGAGTATGTTGTGTCCATAATTTTTCCGGTAACAAGGCTGGCTCAACCATAAAGGGACTAATTAGATGCCGCTCTAACGAACAGGAACCGTAGCGCGCGAATAATCTTCTTTCCCCGAGAGGAAGATTTATCCCGGGGAATTAATGGCGACGTATCCTTCAAGAAAATGTCCCCCGGACGCCAATTAATCAGGTTTACCGCAGAGCATCGTTAGGAATATTAATCAGCTTGTATCGCGTTCCCCTGCGCGACAGTCTCGATCGAGTTGAACAACAGGGACAAGAGTTTGACGCTTCGGATTGGAACACTGTCCGAAATTCCAACGATCAGAAGTCGTTAGGGTATCCAGGAGCTATGCGGATGTGCCCAGGCAAGCACTTCGCCGAACGCTATTAACTAGCAACGCGTCGTTGAATTGTGCCCCGTTCGGATCTTGGATCTTCGCCACGACCCGGTTCCGAGCTTTTCGAGAAATTGAAAGGTGTCTTCCGTGAGAGCGCCGGGGTTACCCGTCTCTTCCATTAGACCGGGTCGAACCTTTTATACCGTATTAACACGCCGGACCCGATGCACACCATCGGAATCCCATGCAAATACTTGTCATACCCGCGAACGCCTAATCCACTTCGGCCGTCGATTTTTTTAACTCTCTGGTATCGGTAAACACGGCGTCGAGCTCAGCATCGTTGTTACTCAGTGACGTAACTTTGTCGTTTCTCATTATTTCTTTGTGAAACTACCACTGAAACATCCGCGAGATTCTCCCCTTTAAAACGATACCCAACACGACCGGATTCGCATCATGCTTGCCCGAGTAATCTACGATTAAGTGGAACCTCGATTATCCGAACCGTCTATTCGATCTATGTAATATAAAGAGATTTGTGTACAATACTGTGATTCACTGTAAAGATTGAATCTAATACCTCAGCTAGGTAACTGTCCTATTGATTAAACGTCTTTTCGACCAGTTCGCATAAGCGAGGTTGGACAATATACGCGATCCGAAGTGTATCGTGTTGGGTGTCGTTTGAACCGGGAAAATGTCAGGAATGCGAGAATGGAGGTTTCACGAGGAAACAACGAAAAATTAAATTTTATAAATAAATCGATGATTTTCAAGATTTACGGGATTTGAGGACGTCGATGTATTCCGGTGGCAGGGGTCTTTTACGGCCGATCGGAAAAATATGTACAGTGTGAAGTTGGTCGTGAAATGAACCCGCCGCGGCGTCTACCGTTTTCGATCATGTTTTTTTTTCCGCGGGAGATTTCCACGGCGGCAAACATACACAGCGGTGTTCCACTTTTGATTCTGGCCGAACCGGGTTGCCAAAGGGCGCACCGATATGTCTCGAATCGGCGGGAGTTATCGCGGTTCCGTGATCTTTCGATCGCGTTTCCGAGACCATGCGTCTGGTTCCATGCCGGGGCCGTAAGTCATTCAGAGGCGATAACCGTCGTGTTCCACGGGGCGTGGTTACATAGAGCGGGGTGGGAAGGAGAGAATGTGTGCGGTAGCAGTTGGTACAGAGCCAGTTCTCACACAGGAACGCGAAAATAAAGAGACGACGAAGACGAGCCGGACCACCACGGAGACCCCGGTTGCAAAGAGAACAAAGCCTAGGATTCGTGAAATAGATGGCCGGAATTGTTTCCGTCCACTGTGGAAAGAATCCCGGGTCGCTGTGTTCCTTCGACGAACTTTCCTCTAATGGCTCCATTGATACCTTCGACGCTTTCTTCCGGACGATTGAGCCATCGAATTGATAACAACAAACCGGTGTACCTTAATTGACACCTGGAGCCCACGGAACGATAATAATCCGCCGCAATTTGTCGCTTCGCCGGTCAAAGTCCCGTTGACGAGCCCATAAATAATTGCAAAGCCTCGCTAAAATTCTCTTCATTTTTATTATATCGATACACGTCCCAGACGTAAATAATTTAGTCCAAAATGATACACACACACCGTGGTTCACAGTATAAAAATTTATTCCAGAAATTTCTCGATGTCCATCTGTTCGGATAGTCGAGGCTCCACTTAGTCGTGATTTACACAGCAACGCATGATCCAAACCATGTTGTGTTGGGTATCATTTTACTCGTGGAAGAATAAGGAGTATTTTGGTGAAGGTCTCACCATAGAAATCATTACGCAGTAATAATTAGCGTAGAAAAATAGTTCAACACAGTTTCGGGAATAGAAATTCTCTCGGATTTTTTCTTTTCATGGCGGATACACGGTAATGCCGGACGCAAGGATCGCTAATTACAGCGTCCCGTTCGAGGGATACGCCGCGTTGTTACATTAAAATTAACAGCTTCTTTGTGGGGGCCGGAATTTTTCAACCCCCCCAACCACCGGATTATGTAAATCACTCGTGAGTCAGAGGACGCGGCAGCGAACCAGAAATACACTTTCGTCGTTGTAACTCACTCTATAATTAAAACGCATAGCCTTATCTAACTGCGTGTAACGCGGCGAGGCCGGCGGGAAAATTACGAGAGTATGAATATTTTGTTCCTGTAGTGCTCGCGCAGAAAATTCTGTATCCGGTCGTTGAACCGATTGATGAAATAATTAACAATTTTAATGAGTAGATGATAATGTAATATTTTCCTGAAATATTCTTAACCTCGTCATTGAACCTTCATCGACAAAGCACCCTTTTATCTTCGCCAATTTTTCGGTCCGGGTTAATAATTTTAATAAATTGACGATAATGTGATATTTTTCTGAAACATTCTGAATCTAACAATGAATTCTTCATTGACGAAGCACCTTTTTGTCCCTGCAGTTGGGTCCAGATTAGTAATTTGAATAACTTTAAAATATTGTTGTGAGATATTTCTAATATTTGTGCTGTTTTATATTATTGCAGTTAGGTACCAGCTTCGAAGTCGCGTATTGATTGCGGGACGCAAGTTCAGGTTCGAACGCACCAACATAGAGCACAGTTATCAACTCTCGGTGGTGAGTTTCGCGCGAACGAACAACGAGATAATGCAGCGCGATATGAGGCACGAGCGCGGCGCAAGCTCGCTCGAGGAGGCGAAAACTGCAACTGCGCGTAAATCACGATCCTCGTTAGCCCGATTTGAGCCGATTATCGTTCGTCGCGAGAAATTTAACGCCCGCGGTATTACCCGCGCCGCTTATGAAGAGGATCCCGCGCGTACGATGCACTTATCGCTTAGGCGAACGTTTAACTCTGATGATCCCGCGGTTGTCTTCGGGCCCTACTCTAAATACATATTACGAGAGCGTTCTCACATCGCGCGTTTGTCTTCCATAAAACAATGATAAAAAAAACTCGTAGATCAATTTTCGAGGACTCGTTGCAAAGAGGAGACTTAAATCTTCAGTTCTCTGGTAGGTTCATTCCCGGAAAAAATGTATTAAAAATTTTATAGCCGTTTGAATGCACCATCGTTTATTCAGTCGTACTGACATTAAAGGGCATTCCAGCTCGCATTAAACGTTCAATAGACGGCCAAAAGAAATCGTAGATGAATTTTGGTGGTCTCGTTCTAAAACGGAAGATTCAGTCTTCAAATTGGCGGTGCATTCATTCACGAGACAAATTTATTAAGCTTTGTACAGCCGTCTGAATATACCATAGTTTGTACGATCCTTTTCAATTTGAGCCGCTCCAACTCTCATTCAAATATGGATGATTGGCCAAAAAAAAAATCGTACATGAATTTTTAAGATCTCGTTGCAAAGGGGAGACTTTGATCTACAAATTCACGGTAGATTCATTCACGAGAAAAATTTATCAAGCTTTCTACAGGCGTCTGAATATACCATAGTTTGTGCGATCCTTTTCAACTTAAGCCTTTCCACCTCTCATTAAAAAATGGACGACTGGCCCAAAAAAAAAAAAAAATCGTACATCAATTTCTAAGATCTCTTTGCAAATAGGAGACTTTGATCTACAAATTCACGGTGGATTCATTCACGAGAAAAGTTTGTGAAGCTTTGTACATGCGTCTGCATACGCCATAGTTTGTAGGATCGTTTTTAATTTAAGCCGTCCCACCTCTCATTCAAAAATGGATGACTGGCCCATAAAAAAAAATCGTCCACGAATTTCTAAGATCTCGTTGCAGAGAGGAGACTTTGATCTACAAATTCACGGTGGATCCATTCACGAAGAAAACTTATTAACGTTCCTGGAGACGTTTGAAGTTGCAGCATTTTCTGGGTGTCCAATGTCGAGAGGAGGGGTCAGTGGTCGTTGATTCAAATTAACAAACGGCTGGTTGTTTAGCCGGCGGTCCTAGCCGGGTCCCGGCCCCGTGAAATGAAATCCCTCCCGGTGGGCGTGGCCCCGCCGCTCCGACGACAAATTTACTTTTCGATGAGTCCGCGATCCAACAAGCGAGGGCCAAATCGAATTGAACGCGTGAAAGAGTCGCGCCAGCAGCGGCCGGAAGTCTCCCTGCGGCGCGGCGTTCCTGCAGTCACCTTAACACCTGGAATCCGTGTCCCGTTGATCAATTTCCGGCACAGGTGCGCAATTCCCGCGCCGCTGCTAATTGAATTTCAGCAGTCAGGCTCAATCGTTCTTCCCCGTTTTTCACTGGGTGCTACAAAAATCTTCCTTATGTATTGGCAGTGTTTGGGACTGGACGGGGTAACTTACGGACACTTATCCGTATCAGCTGCGTACGGAGTTAATTCGTCATTCATTTAGAACATCATCGAGTAGCTGCAATTTAACAGGTTTAAAATATTCGAAAATGATTAATGTCGCTAAGGGCAAGTTTGAGTCACCTCGTCTTAATTTTTCGAAATTCGTGCGTCTACCTTCTCTCTGGTTGGAAAAATTAAGATTGCGTTTGAAGCTGCACGAAATTCTTTTATCCGCGCCGCCTATCAGCCACCGATCTCACGGATCTGCGCCCCCCGACGGTAACCTTGTAAATGAGACAGACGAAAATGGGATTAGTAAGAGGCTCTGTCTTCACCGGAGGATATTATACCGTGGAAATAGACAGCATCAGCAAAGGCTTCTTCTTCTTCGAGCCATCTCCTTCTGACCCTTCTCTGTTAGAGCTTATTGGGGCGAGTTCTCTAGACGCGGGGACCATAAAACGCTTGTAAATGAAAGATCCTCCCCTTAGGCGAGCCGTACACTGAATCGAGTGTTTCAGCAGGGGCAAGGTCGATCGTTCATTCCCTCAAGGTCGCGGCCTTGCAGCTCTTCCACCTTGCGACCGTGACCAGATAGTAAGATATCAATGGAGTCTTTTAATGCTTGTACAGGAATTTTAAAAGAGACAAATTGGGTTCAAAAATACGGCTTAAAAATTCGGAAAAAATTTGGAATGTTTTTAGAAGCTCTTTTTTCAAGTTATTAGTGTTGAAATGCTTTAGTTGGGATTATAGTTTTTATGACGAAAATAAGTCTGGTAAAGTTTCCGAGGAAATAAATAAATGTCTCTGCAATCATTTCGGGCAATTTTTATTTTCAAAATCCGAGAATTTTTTCATACCGTCCAGGATGATGTTATGCGAAATTCCAATTGTGTCACCCAGAGAGCCCTGAAGATTAAAAAGTTCTCCGTCCTCCTCAGCAGTCCTTTGTACAAAAAGATGAAAAAGCCTGTCCTCTGAATTTTCAAAAATTATGCGTGTAATTAGACCGTTCGCACATTGTCCTCGTCACAGTACTGTGCCAACGAGGTGCTGGACGAATACCGTCATGAAACAGTAATCCGGAAGCTCCAATTAGGAAGTTCGGGTTACGCAACCAACATCTAAATCATTAAAAATGCTTTCACTTTCACCGTTGTGTAACTCATATGCATACGGGTTACGACAGTTCAGTTGCAGTTCAGTTCGGAATTTCTCGTTTTACCCAGTGTAATTACTCCTTAATAAGACCGATAACCGGATGTATCGCATGCGGAAACTGTGGGGTCGATCACTGTTTCTACTAGTCGGAGAGAGAAGTACTTAATTCTCCTCGTGAAACGAACATCCTAAATAAAATTGCATTCAAAAACCGCTTCTCAAATCCAGGACAGCTTGTATCCAATCACTCTGACGATTAAGTGGGGCCTCCCATAAAGATATGTTATTTTAAATTATAATGGAAACAGTGTTCTTTTACAATTTACAATTTTTTAACATTTTAGTAATCGCGTGTCGACTTGTCGAGTTGTCGAGTGACAAGTTTAATTTTCGCAAATAAAGAACGGCACGAAATTTAATCGTTGATTGCATAGGGCCTTCCAGTAAAATGTGTCATTTTAAATTATTAAAAAAACGCTGTTTTCTACAATCAACAAATTTTTAGCAATTTACACGGTTTTTTACAATTTTACTAAACGCATGTCGAAGAGCGACGACTTTAATTTTCTTTAAATATTAAATTACATAAATTGTATGTGTATGTGAAAAACAGCGCGAAGTCCATAAACGGTAGTATAGTTATGTGCTCGCTATAGCCGCCCACGCTGGCATTAGGAAAGCCGAGAACAGTTGTTTCCATCTCTACGGTCTCGCCGCTCGTAATACTTCTCGTATTACGTATTAATAGCAGGCCCGAGCGCTTTCCTAGTTTCCACACTTATTTCTTGACCGCTGACATAACCGGTGAAAGTATATAATAAGTGAACGAGCATAATCGATTAGCCTCTTGTTTCCTACAGGTTTTTCTCGCTCGGCTGACCGCGCTTTCCCATTCTATTCGTTCTGGAATCCGACGAGCGTATGCTCTGAACTTTGCCGAGAGTCGTTTCGCATTTGTAAAAATACGTCGATTCCGTAACGAAACTGGTTACCCAAGGAAAGTTCAAGGGCCTGATAGCGGTAGGCGCGAATGCTTCTGCCTCATTTGAAAAGAGAACACAAATGATTATTTTTTTTTTTTTTAATTGAAAAATGGTGATATTCTTGCGTGAATGAAGATTTTATTGAAATATTTTTCCGAGAATTTACTTTAAAATATTTAGTTTAATGATATCCTTTAATGTTGTGATATGTCCGGCGTGTCTTAAGAGCATGGGTGGAGCGCGAGAGCATTGTTAACGAGAATTGAATGCGTGAGCGTCGTGTTTCCCCGGACAATAGCCGTTGGAAAACAACGTGTCCGACATCGGGTCGGTGGAGGCGGAAGCGCGAGTGATTTTTCCAGCCTAACAAGCGGCGCGGCGGCGGCTACGGGAAAAACACGGGCGCCGCTGGCGGATACGCGACCGACAAGAAATATCGGGCCGCACCATCAGAAAACACGGCTGACCGCCGCTATACATCAGCCTCCGAGACAACAATAATTACGGGCTGGTAAGAACAGGACTGGTTCACCTACTCGAACCACCTGAACTGTCCGAAACGCTGCGAATCTACTCCAAGCGCGAATAGACACCCGAACAAACAGTTACCGAGTCGTGCACCGGTAATTTGCACCTTTCCGTGCAACGGACAGTAACTACTCCTTTTCCATTCTTTTTAACACAGTTGCAATTAATACAAACATGTCTCGGTTAGTTGGAATCAGTATACATTATGTTTCTTCGTAGATATTGTTCTAGAGCACGAAAAGACGATTCCAACGAGTACCATGACGGTACTGTTTCGATCATTTGATTAGGAGATATTCCTGTTTGAAGAAACGAACCTAACTCAAAACCGTACCTTCTGGGCCGAATATCTCGAGATTGAATCGTCCGAACGGTACAGTCATGGTACTCGTTGGATTCGTCTGTTCATACTCTACAATACTTTCGAAGAATAATATATTGTTCATAATAAATTTTTAATTAAACCATCAAGAACGATTATCTCGAATGATCTTAACGATACGGTCATGGTACTCGTTGGAATCGACTGTTCATGCTCTAAAATAATATCGACTATTTTCGAGCGGACCACACGTTTCAGAAGTGCTCGAACTTCGAGCGACCGGACAGGTTCGTTTGGAGTAAAATCGTTGTACTGAGGTACAAAGGGGCGGGATTCGCCTAGTGCAGGTGACGAGACACTCGGTGTCTGGAATCCATTCATTAGGCCTCGGGTCTTCAGAGGACACCCGGAACGGAGAAGCTTTGTGCCCGAGGCGCGAATCGTGGCTCAAGATATTACGCTCCGCGTAATCAGGCCAATCGAATCTACGGCGGAGCTGGCCGCCCGTTTCTGCAATTAGTCCTGCCGACCATGAACAATGTCGTTCGTATCCCCGTGGACCGATGAACGTCTGATTTGCTACTCGACAAACATGTTGTTCCGATCGGTGCACCCTGGCAACCTCGAAGACCCATTTTCGCAATTTACATCATTATCGTCGAGAAACCTTCAGTTGATCTGTTTTAGGGGGAACACCCTGTATATTAAAAGTCTATCCGTATTTTACCAAAGAGTTGTAGAGAATGAAAAGACGAATCCAACGACTACCATGACCATACAATTACGATCATTCAATCTCGAGATATTCGTATCTGAAAGGTAAGGTTTTGAGTTAGGTTTGTTCCCTTCAGACACGGATATCTCGAGATTGAATGACCGTAATGGTATGGTCATGGTACTCGTTGGATTCGTCTTTTTATACTCTACGAGAATATTCACGAAAATATATAGGGTGTCGTATAAAAAACATAATATCCACCATGAAATCTCGTTGCAAGAGAAGATTCTTTCGGCTGTGAATGTTCAAGTCGTACAACGGAGAGTGTGTTCTCTCTGTGGCGCGGAGGTTCATAGTTATCTCAAAGTCTCGAAAAAAGCACTCTGATCAGAACCGTCGCTATTAAACATGGTACACATAGCTTAGGGATGCAGTCCCCGACGAAAAATCACGAACGAACGTGAAGAACGCCGGATATTGAGTACGGTGTCGCGAAAGTTTCATCCGAGGTCTGTCTCTTGACTCCATTTCCGATGGGGGCGCGTGAAAAGGACCCGTTTCGACCGAGCTCACATGAATCCCTTTTGATCATCGTAATGTGCACCGTTTTTTTTCTCTCTCCTCGCCAATCTCTCTCTCGCTCTCTTCTTTGCGCTCCCGTTTTGTCGCGAACGTTCCTTTGTGCTCGACGTCGACCCGTGCACAGGCACAATGGACAGCTCGGTTCCTTCGCCTTGTGTACATACACACAAATGAGTGTGACGAATGTAATTATAAAGGTACACGGCGGGCACAATTATTAAGACTCTTGTACACCTCCTACCATTTTCCTCCGGTCGCATAATTAATACCAGATCGATTCTGTGCCCCGGCACATTTTCTGCGAGACCGAGTCGAGGATATTTAGAGTACGCAGGAATACGTCATTTCGAAAATCCTGTATATTGGGATTTAGAAATTCTTTGCAGAGAAAAACTATTGTATCTACTTCATTGAAATTTTTTATATATATTTATTGGTATTTTCGAAGTGCATGTGTGATTGTTTTCAAGTAAAAATTATCAAAATTTCGTGAATTATATTTTTGTTTATACAGCATGCTTTCAAAGGGGTTAATCTTGTTTTGAGTGCTGAATTTGCCAATCTTTGGGAATTTTTTCCCGAAAACAGTGGAATCTTTTGCATTGGGAATTTTTATACGTATTTATTGGCATTTGATGTGCACGTGTGATTTTTTTTCAAGTAAAACTAGTCAAAATTTCTTGAGCTATATTCTGTTCCATAGGTTACGTTTTACCTATTGAACGGACCGAGTAAAATAAACTGAGAAAACGGTGTTCAAGGATCGAATAAAAACGACAGTCTTCCATTAAGCTGGACGTTCAGTCAGTGAATATCGTCGGAGCAGCTGCGAGGCTCCGCCTGCAAGAATCTCATTGATCGACTGCGCAGTTAAGCGCAAACTAATTCCCAGCTTCTTGTACGTATTGTCTGCAAGAAGAACGCCGACATCTCGAGATTCCGGGGCTCTGATTAAATTCGGAGGGATGAGGGTCAAGCGATTGTCGCTGGATCAATGAATCCCCGATGGAATAAGGGGGATCCGAACACGACCCGTACATCTTGGCGCAGGGATCGATCAAAAATCTCTTTAGACGACTCGAATTGGCGGATTTGCTCTCTGAGAGCCACCCTGCAGATATCCAGAAAATGTGTCTGCGAAACGATCTCGGTGAATTAGGCTACCTGTGGTCTGGAAGTCTCCAGTATCTTGGAAAGTGAATGAAAGTATTGTTAATTGAAAGACTTTCTTTACTTTGTATTGATCACTATGCAGAAAATACACTTGTCTAGAGAATGAAAAATTCCAGCCAACTGCGAATGCATTATGCTCTTGTGGACGCGTCTAGGACCACAGCGATCAAACAGTTATCACTGCGGGACAGGCAGTTTGCGTTGCCGGAGCCGTCAGTTAGCCGACTGATCAGACACGCCCTCGATCTACTCCTTAGCAGCACACTCGCGTCAGGCTGAGAAAGCATTGATCTATGTCACTGGCAGAATCCGGCTCCCAGGCAATTGATCGAGCACTCTGCCACCGTCAACACTCCCATTACCGACTCCCACGGACCACTGTCAACTGCTAAATACCTTCTTATCTGTCTGGACTCTCGCGAGGAATTGCCATAAGTTCCAACGACGTTTCAGATAAATTTCCAATTTATAAGAAATTTTTATGAGAATTTGATGATCAAACACGGGAACTTCTGAAATGATATTAGATTGGCAAGAAAGCAATTTCGGTATTTCAAGGAGAAATGAAACCCAATTTTGTTATTCAGTATGTAGCTGTCGCAGCCTTATGAAAACAGCCAATAACTTTATTAGGCTATCAGAAAGATGGCAAAAGAGCATCGAACTAAATGGAAAATATTTGATCGATTAAAGTTCATTGCTCAAAGAAATTTTTATTTCACCTTAAAATACCGAATTGGCCGGATTACCCGGTTCTGTTAAACAATTGTTATAGTTTACAGTATTTGTCTCTTGAAAATGGTCCACATTTGTATCGAAACGTTGACAACAATTTAAATTGGAAAATTGCTTAGAGTAATATTTGTTCGAACCTGTGGCGCCGAAATCATTAACTTGTTTATTTGCATTATCTACGATCGACATAACGGAATATTCTTCCAGTTGAAAATATTTAATCAATATTGTGGATATTAAGTCAAGATTAAAAATATAGAATTACTATTGAACAAGCTTGAATGATATTCATCCCTGAAATTCTATGTTGAGAATTGCGGTCTTTTCATCGAAGCTTTTTGCGCTGAACGAAAGCGTGGAGCGCGTACCGCGTCTGACTAGAGAGCATCGTTCTCGACTACTCGCTTAGTCGGAAAGTTTCGCCCACGGTCCATGTAACGAGCTAATACCGTCGCAGAGCCGTATGCAAATGAAATATAAGTCGGTCCTCCATTAACGTCCGCCGAGGGACGAATGAAAATCTCGCGGCAAATGGAAATCCCTTTCACACGGGAGCCCACACTTAAACGTTGGTGCCCCCCCCCCCCTCGCCCGCCTTTCAGAATGCTTTAATGACTCGGCCGGAATTGCCGCGTGGATTAATCGAGATTGATTTAACGGGCTCCGGCTCGGCTAATGCTGTAGATTTAGGTGGTACCCGGAGATAACGCGTGCGTTTCCTAAGGACACGGAACATCGCTCCGGAAAACAGGACCCTCGGGGGCCACGATCCTGCCCGATGAACCTTGTTAGCTGACTTCGCCTCGGCGAATCGGAGAGGTCGTCGAGAGTCGTTGATTCGATTTGAAATCGCAAATATTGACACCGCAATTATTCGCCGCGGGCCACGCAGATTAACCTCTCGCCCCGTCACCGGCCGGAACTTTCACCCTCTCGATGCCGAATATTCTAGGAACTCCGGAAAATACAAAATCCCCCCCAGAAATCGCAATGGTTCGGTCGATAATGTCGAAACTCGAAGGAGATAATTTATAATGATTAATACAAATAGTATTGAGCACCTTGGTGGCAGATTACAACCTCAGAAAATCCAGAACCCCTCAAAAATCGAAGAAGATAATTTTTTAATAGCGATTATTGATATTAATTCTCTTGTCTTCACAGAATTTGCCCCTATTATTTATATTGTTTGACCGGCTAATTAATTTTGATCGGTCTTTATTCACCGCGTTTTCTGTCATTCATTTTTGCCTGGTCGCTGTATGTGGGTCATCTGAATTAATCACTTTCCGTCGTTGATGTCAGGGATTTTGTTGAAAATGAAATATGATGTATTAAACAATTACTAGCCCGGGCGAGTGAAAGGTTGGTAAATTGAACCGTTGCAGAAATGATTTCGCTGTGTTGACATTTTTCTTTTCGGTAAAACCTTTCGTCCGGAAATATTTATTTTCTGCATTGTTAATCCACAAATCGCGGTAATCACTTTGAAATGAAAAGTACCGTATATTTGGCGTTGTTAATACCGTTTGTTGACTTTACGAAGTTGTTTCAAAATTCGGTTTATTTGGGAATTAATTTGTCCGATTCGCGAATTGGCTTACGAATTCGGAAATCCGGATTTACACGACAAAGTTTGCGTTTCGAAATGTATTGTTTATTCATAAGTGATGCTTGCAAGGTATAACATTTCTAGGATAAACTTTACTTTACCGGACTCAAAATTTGTGCCTTTCTTCTAAAAATTATGATGTATTTGGTATATAATCCAGTAGATTTGTGCCCGGGGTGGCTGCCGATCGAAGTTTCGTGCCTGTAGGATCAATGGTTCAGGAGTTATGCTTGCTTAAAGTTGAGCAATCTGCAGTGTTTTTGACAGGTAAGGACGCCGCCATATTGGTTTGTAGTGACGGTCACGTACCGCGTACCGAGTTAGTTGGCGATTAGATCGGGGGGAGCGATCGTCACTACAAACCAATGTGGCGGTGCCCTAACTTGTCAAAAACACCTAAAAATGCACAACTTTAAGCAAGCATAACTTCTGAACCATTGACCCTACATGATCGAAACTTCGATATGTAGCCGCCCCGGGTCCAAATCTACTGGATCACATACCAAAAAATGAGTCCGGTAAAGTAAAGTATACCGGTTAAAATTATTAAAAATGTGTTGATACTCGGTAAGTAGAAAATTAGTATGAAATTAAGAGAAATCTCTCAACATTAAGGAATGATATGATGATCTAACAAACTTTTCT
The DNA here is from genome assembly GCA_028455605.1 of Lasioglossum malachurum. NCBI lineage: Eukaryota > Metazoa > Arthropoda > Insecta > Hymenoptera > Halictidae > Lasioglossum > Lasioglossum malachurum. The sequence continues at coordinate 13,623,511 of CM052312.1, read as the reverse complement.
TGGACGCAAGTTATTGTGTAGGCGAGGGACGTTTATGGCTAGCGATTGGCAATAATTTCCGGCGGAATCGCAGCGTTAACTCGAGACCACTGTCTGCAGCGCAAGGATTTCCGTGATCCGATTTGTGTTATCTATTCTCGAAGACTCCTCCGCGGAGTGCAACTCCACGGTCAATCATTGATCGACCCCGATTCTCGTTAATTACCGGCTTTTCGTGACGATGCATCATCCACTGTGACTTTCTCACAACTTCTGATCGAATTATTCCGGTTTATTGCACGACACAGCTTTCGCGAAGTATTGCAGACTTTATCTTAATACGATTGTAGTCTCCTCTACCTACTTAGAGTTAATAATATTCTATAATGAACCGTCTGATCCCTACCTACGTCTTGAGCTTCATCAAGAGCAATATAACAATCAGAATTATTTTCTCAGAATCTACAGCAGCTATCACTTGAAATTTGGTGGGAATCTAGTGCCATACTAGGTAACTCCACTGCAATTTTTCTATACAAATGGAATTGCCAGGGAATTTTTTGGCTGCTCTTTACTTTACCGGACTCAAAATTCGTGCTTTCTCTATAAATTATCATGTATTCGGTATGTAATCTGTAGATTTGTACCCGGAGCGGCTCATATCGAAGTTTCGATCCTTAGGATCAATGGTTCAGGAGTTATGCTTGCTTAAGTTGAGCAATCTGCAGTGTTTTGACATATTGGTTTTAGTGACGACGCTTACCGAGCAGAGCCGCCCTTTCCTCCTCCCCGACCTAATCACCAATCAACTGGTAACCAGCGCGCGACCGTCACTTCAAACAAATAAGGCAGCGTTCTTACCTGTAAAAAACACTGCAGATTTCTCAATATTATGCAAGCATAACTCCTGAACCATTCATCCTACAGGATCGAAACTTCGATCAGCGGCCGCCCTGGATACAAATCTACAGAATTACATACCAAATACATAATAATTTATTTAATTTTTTACTTAATGTTTATTAAAAGCCTGGTGATATTCTTAGCTCCACGATCGACCCGGAAAAATTCGTGCCGGTTTCCGCGTGCTTCGAATGGGAATGGTCGAAAGTTTCGTAAGACCGAGTACACAACTTTCTCCCACAGAGGTATCTTGGGAAACTTTCCGCCGTGTCCCGTGAATTTTCATCGGGGGGTTGCGAGAAGTTTTCACAGTTTCCAGCCAGTTGGGCTGTCATTTCATTACGGTCTGCCATTTTTCTATCGAGCTCGGCAAATGAACCGAATGATCACTACATCCGTGAACCGCTTAAGCCCGCTGATAATTAATTGTAACCGAGCTTTCAGCCTCGATGGACGAACATCCTCCTGTTTTCGGCTTCCTTTCTACACTCCGGCGGGCCTCTTTCTCGACGACCTTTCGCCCCGTCCTTTCATCTAGTCGACACTCAGAAATGGAACTCCGCCAAATTGTAAGAACCCGCGCTTTCTTTGACCGCCCCCTTTGTAACGTTTGAAATATTCAGACCTTCTGGACTCGCCCTTTTACCAGGCTCCGCACGCATGACGGGGTTTTCTTCTTACCAGGCAGAAGGGTGAACGTACTCCACCGTAATCTGCATTATTAGCACTGCTTTCCGACCCGCGAGGGTCCATTTGTATAGTCCCGAGTAACAGTATATGCCGAGTGTCCTCTTCAAACTTATTTAAAAAGAATTAGGGGGGCCGAATTTTATTCGCGCAACAGATCACGAAGCATAGGTAGTGCGAGGTGGGAAAGTTGGCAGCACTGAGGCTGGAGGTTATGTTCGTTGGTGTCCCCACTCCACCTTCCCCTTCCATGCCTATCCCTCCACGCCGGCAGAGAGGGGGTAACGTTTTCCCCGCTATTCGAGTCGATTCCCCTCACGTGGCGACTCAAACTCGTCTTCTACAATTTATTCGTCACCACCGTATAAATATTTGATCTGAGGAAGCTTATCCAGTCAAATGACCCATTTTGGATTTTTTATCTGACAACTATTGAAATTGTAAAGGGGTTTTCATGCGAATTTATTGAATATTTAATATTTTTTGACTCCAGTATATATTACAGTAAAAATCGCACAAAATATAAATAAATTGAATCTTGTTATTTTTATAATACTATACACATTAGTCACTTTTGATGATCGGTAGATTTAGCATTAATTGAGAACATTTCCATTAGTTTGCCTGGAGATCGGTCCAGATATCATCGTAATTGAATCAATTCCGCAAAACACAATAACAAAGCAGAACGTTCCCAGGAGTGGGAGGGGAGGGAGAGGGGTGGGGGGTTGTAAATTTCGCACTCGACAAGAAATTAAATGCAAATCGCAGGGGATGAGCACGAGGGCCGAAAGTAATTCGAGGCTCGTATAAGGGGGGAGGACCCCGGAACGATAAAACTCGAGCAGGTCGATTTAATTAACAATTCAGCGGCGCGCCGCCCGCGCCCCGGTATGGACCGCGCGTATCTGGCCAGGAAAGGCGGCACACCGAAAATGAATTTTCATAGGGTCGATTTTCAACGCGCCGGTTCATAGCTCGGCCAGGATTTACAATCGGTTTGATTAAACTTCACGATAATCCGTAGGGCGCGGCGGTTCTCGGTGTACAACCGAGCGAGAGGAATTATTTGCCAACAATTCCCGCGGAGATCCTTCCAGCTTTCGATTTAATCTCTCGCCGAGAGATGTGCCGTAGGATATCCGCAAACTGGTCGAATTAAATTATGTGCCTTACAATGGGGCGCCGCCGTAACGATGTTTCCGCCTCTAATATTGGCGGACAAACGTTCCGACGGTGGTAAAATCAACCCGGATCAGTCCATCACCTGCTGAACGAGCCTTTTATCGCGATATGGTAAATCCTCTATAATCGCGAGAGCCTCGGGGAGGTTCGTTTGCAAAGTTCGTAGACGGACACTATTTTTTTGAGCTTCAAAGGCCGAGCCGAACGTAGAGAAGGGCAGCGCGTGTAAAGAGAGACTCTCCGCGGTTCTTTCTTTCCCATACGTTGTCCTTCCTTGCGCCCGAAACTTTCATCGTCAATTAAACCACTAAATACAGGTGTAATTATTTCGTGTTTGGTCTTATTTTAATCAGAAAAATGTCACAAATATATTGGCGAAAGTTTCATAAAAAAATAAGTAATAATAAAAAAAATTTTTATATTTGTATTACACTGTGAGGACGCACGGGCCTTTGAACTGTGGTACACATCGGTATACCCGAGCCGAGATCAGTTTACTACAGTGTAGGGGATATTTTTTCTGGCTATAGAGAGGATTTACTGTAGCGTCCTTTCATCCTGCTCGAACTTAGTCCCATCCTTCTATGTCACCTATGTACCACTGACGGAATTGTTACTGTAGCCTACAATTTCGTTTCTCAATCTTTATTTCGTAAAGTGTGCCACTTTAGCAGGATTATTGGTTCAGGAATTTATCAATTTTTATTTCGTCAAATGTGGTATTTTTGCAGGACTTTTGGTTTGGAAATTTATCAATATTTATTTCGGCGAATGTGGTATTTTTACGGGATTTTCGGTGTAGAAATTTATGAACTTCTACTTCGTCAAATATTTCTGCGAGTAATTTAGTCTGAAATAATTATCATTTTTACTATTTCATCATTTGTTATATTTATCCACTGTTTACTGGACAGTAAATAACGCCAGATTATAAAAGGCAGTCCTCGAAAGCGACTTTTTCAAGTTCCGCTGTTTCGCAAGTGTTTTAATGGTTCACATTGTGTTTTTGCAGTGCCGGATAATTGCAGGACGATTTACGAGTCGGAGGGATCGAAAATTATAACGAAATATTCATCTCCGTCTGGCGCCGGTCTGGAACGAACCGGTGAGTCCTCCTGTAAATAATTATCCGAATTTTCCAGCGCCGCGCTCGTAGCCCTGATGAGTGTGCAGCGAACAAAACACATTAATAACCTGCAAATGAGGCGGTGCACGCTATAGACACGTCGCCGTGTCCGCGCTTGTCGATTTCATCATTGAAGAAAATCACAGCCAAATTCGCACGTTTGCTGCCCGATAAATAATTGTAATCCCTGCCCTCTTTCCTCGATCCCATTGAGAGGGTAACAATAATTATTGCGGACGCCGTTTCGCGGCAGCGACCTTTCCAATTAACGGAGCACGATAATTAGCAATTAATTTAAAAGCAGGAAGAAATTACGTAAAAATAGCGTTGTTTCCGAGAACAGTAATTCAGTGGCTTTGCGGGCCACATGGTGTATCGTTTGTTACATTTCAGCGAAGTGAAAATATCTGTGCAATTTTCTTAATGTACCAATTTCGCAATAATACAGTTAAGTCGCGTTTACAGTCCGCGATCGGGTATGCGACCACTGTCCAGGCCTACCCACTCCACTGTAATGCTGTCCTTCTCTGCGTTCGGCTCTCCTCTTGAAGTCTCGGCGCGGTAGACGCTGTCATACAAAAAATAATGTCGGTATGCGATCACCGTCTGCAGAATACAGGCTGTTAGACAGTAAATTTGTTTAAAATTTATTATTGGCTCCAAAGTGTGGAGAGCAATATGGCTCCAGGAAACTTTAAACCAAAAACATCAAGATCAAACCACGGGTCTCAACCTGTCCCAAAAAAAAATGTTTAGATCAGGGGTTCCCAAAAAACAATTTTTTCTTTCTTCTTCGCTCATAAAACTGCCCGAGCGCATTTCCCCAGGTGATTGGCTCGGGAAAGTTACACATGCCGCTCGCGACGAAAATATCGGAATGGGTTCGCCTGGAGCTGTTGTGTCGCCGAGCACCTGTGCATTGTAAACACGCGACGCTACCTAACGGATCCCGTGATCTGTTTGTTCGGGCCCGATGTATCCTGGAAACTTGAAAAATCGAGGCGTCCGTAATCCCCTGTTGCCGCCAGATAAATGCCAGACGAGCGAAATAAAAATCACGAAAGCACGCAGCACCCTTGCGGAAACGATGCCAATCGATATTTGTCCTGAGAAAATGATTATTTATTTCCCTGTCATCAGATCGCACAGCTTTCAATTGAAATCCGTCACCGGGAAACGAATGTCTAGGTGATGGGTCTAAACGGACCCGGGCACAGGGTTGTGCAGAATCACGTCGTAGCCAACATATCAATGGAATAGGAAAAACAAAACTATTTTTCGTTGGAAAAGCACGCTGAGAAACTCGGTTTCCATGACAGCCGAAACAAGGTTGATTTCCAGCGGAGAGCGGAGCTCGCGAATTATCCTCGGGGAGTGATTTGCATTCGAAAAAGAAAAGGGGACAGCGGACTAATCCGGAGGGGTGGCGAAAACATTACGTATGAATGAAATTGCGAATTTGCATAAGTTCCGTCGACGTTTGCATTCCGTTTTTCACTGGCGTCGCGACGTTGCTCGTAAAAAAAAAAAAGAAAAAGTGGCCGAGAGACTTTCGCTTGTCTCCTCGGATAAATTTTAATTCCGACGAACTAATGGACTTCTGTAGTTCGCCGTTTCGGCGCTGTAACCTTCGCTCGACGGTCCCCGGAACTTCCTGTTTGTCAATAACACGCAAATTTCATTTGTCCGCGAGGAACTCGTCTTCGCCACGCTGTCCTGAGAATTTCGTCAGCCTTCGGCGAAACAACTTGGGGAATTTATTCGACTATTTAACTAGAAGCAAACACGGGATGGCGCAGTTATTTTCTTTTTTTTTTGTCCAGCTGTCTCCATTATTGTTCAGCGGGAATAGCCAGCGTGAATATCAGTTGGCGCCGTCAAAAATCTGCTTCTCCGATTAATCCGGTCTCGCTGGACGTATTAGCAGACCTGGGGGTGGCTACTTTGCAGAAATATTTTATATTTACAGCCGCGATAAATACGTCGTCGTTTGCCATTCACACTTTAATGCGTTCAATTGCGCAATTCCGACGACGGCTACTGCGACTGTTCCCCGTGTTTTAAAATGCCGCTGCGATAAACCCAGCGCTCTCGTGATACACTCGATCCTCGACATTTTTGTAATGCCATCTCCGTGTTTGATACGCGTTCAACTCGATACGCTTTCGGAACTTTCGCGTGCTTGCCAGCTCCCAACAGTGATCGCATTAATTGTTCGACCCGAATTGTTTGTTTTAATTGGGTCGAACAGTTTCTTCCTCTACGGGTAATTTTATTTTTTTTCAAATAGTTAATTCCTTGGAGGAAGAGATTCCTGAGGTGATTCGAAGCAACCTTCTCCTTTTCGAAAATTTTCTCCGAGAGCTGGTTGAGGAGTTATTAACGAAAAACGCAGACCAATGGCGAAGTCGGAGGCGGAGTCTGTCCACCGTAGCCGCTCTGATTAGTCGGGTGTTTCTCGATAATAACTCCGTAACGAAGCCTCGGAGGAGATTTTCGCAAAGGAGAAAGTTGCTTCGAATGACCTCGGGATCTCTCTCAAGGAAGTACAACATTTTTGGAACACCTTTATATATACATATATATATATATATATATATATATATATATATATATATATTTATAAGCAATTTCAATGTGAATACCGGTGCACAATAGAGATTCAGGACGCTATAGAAAAGTGTGTAACAACAATTTTGCAGAATAATATACACAAGAGGTTCGCAGAAGTATCATTAATCTCGTCTTTCGAGCACGCTTCCCAGCATTGTCCGTGCCGAACAATACTCTGTCAATTATTTATATTTCCTCGCTTATAGTCGTCGTCCAAACACCTGCCGCCAGGTTTCCTCGAGTCGAATTCGTTATCGCGGAGCTCGAGGAAAAAGTCGTCGAGGTTGATCGATAATTTCCGAGGAAACTTCGCGTCCAGGCTGACCGGTGTAAATTTAATAAAGCCTCTCTTATCTAAATGACTCGAATCGACGCGGACGACGCGACGGCGCGATATCGGACGGGTAAACCGGCGAAGTTTGCTCCCGGTTATCTCCGGCGTCGAATCGGTGGATAGAGAGGTTAGGATTCTTTCGGGCGTAATCCGTCCTAAGAAGAATGCCTTTGCACAAACGGCGGCGGGGAGAGGAGGAGGAGGAGAGGTTTGCACCTCGGTAGCCATTGGTAGTTTCGCCGGGAATCCGTGGAGTAACTTCTCCCCCGGTTAACTTCGTCGCCTCGATGGAGACGCGGCTGATTGGGTCGAAGGTGTGCGAAATGGTGAACTGACAAAAGGAGTTTCTTTGGGGGAGGGGGGTGGATGAAAAATTGAGACTTAGTTTGGTTTAATTGCGAATTTGCATAGCCCTCGAGGCACGTGAACTCGGTTAATCTTGTTCCGCGAGCCTCGGGGCAGAGATTTATTCGGTCCCGTGCTCGCGCGCGCGCGCGCGCTAAGTTCGACTAATTAGAATGAAGCAAACGAAGGCTGCCGGTCCGAAGCTGCGCCAGCTAGGCTGCATAGCCGAGGAATTAAGAATCGTCGACGAACGGTGAGAACGTGTTTGGCAACGGCACAAAGCCCGGTCCTCCCAGCATCTTAACGGCGCGGAGACGTTCCGCTAGCAACGCCCAACCCCCCCCCCCCCGGGGGGGGACCTCTTATCGAGTCCAAAGTCGCCTCAGCCTGTTTCTAGACCACTCGCTCGACCTTCGAGGGCTCGTTTCTGCATCGGCGAGCCCTTAAACACGAAGCTGGATTCCAGCCATACCGCCCGGTCCCGACTCGCCGAGACTTTTCAGCTGATATCGCCAACCCCGCTCGATAACTGACCGCCCCGGACACCGCTACGCCATTTTATACGCGTCCTTTCAGTCCTTGTCTACCAAAAATTCCTCTCAACATCGACTCATCAGAGTTTCAAGATTTTGTCTGTACAATAGGGCTGTGCGAGTACCCGAAAGTTTATAAAGTCCGAGTACCCGAAATGGCAGTCGGGTCAAGTCAAGTCGGGGTCCCGAAAGTTTGCAATATTCGGGTACTCGAAGTTGGGGCAAGTCTGTCATTAAAGCAGCGATAAATAACAGGGCTGTGCGGGTACCCGAAATCTCGGGTACCCAAAGTTTATAAACTTTCGGGATCCCGACGCGACCTGACCCGAGGCTCGGGTACCCGAGATTTCGGGTACCCGCACAGTCCTGTTATTTATCGCTGCTTTAATGACAGACTTGCCCCAACTTTAACTTCGAGTACCCGAATATTGCAAACTTTCGGGACCCCGACTCGAGTCGACCCGATTACCATTTCGGGTACCCAAAATCGCGGGTACTCGAACTTTGTAAACTTTCGGGATTCCGAGGAGCAAGCTAACGAGTCGTACGCGTCAGCGTTAGTGGGAAGAGTGGGGGAAGCAAAGGCGGGCTCCGTGGCGCGGCTGGGCGAGGGAGAAATTTCGGGTGCACGCACACCCCTACTGTATAACCCACACGCTGCTCGAAACATTTCCGATTGCATCTCCGCCACTTTACTAAATCACAACGTCTTAAAAATATTCTCCGAATTGCCGAGCTTAAGAATTTTCAATTTTCGCAAAGTGCGTCTTAAAAACATCCCCTGGAAGTTCGGAGTCAGTTCGAGCAATCTCGACGACGTGCCGGACGCTTAAAGTGCAAGCATCTTCGTAGTGGTTTTTAAGTGTCCCCCTCGAAACTGCATTTTGAGGAGCATTTTAATACACGTTCGGAACCATTACACCGATTAACCCGGAGCTCGGTGATTTATTTTCCGAACACACAAGTTCCGGCGCCATTACAACCTTGATTCTCTTCATTTTTATTTCACATCCCCTCCTCGCTGGGAAAACGTGCGACATTTTCGGCAAAAATCAATACCTCAGCTACCGACCAACCCCGATATCCTGGCGAATAAATTTTTCGAACACTCGGACCACTGGATTCTCCCAATTAGATAATGTAACTCGCGATGTAACGTTAATGCGTGAGTTACGATGTGCGGCAGATTTATCGACCCTCTCCCGTGATTTTCATTAACGAGACCTCGTGTTTGAGGCTACTCCCAGGACTTCCGTCTCTTTGAAACTTTCTACCGAACCGCCGCGCCGCGACACTTTTCTTTGCCACGAGCTCCTGCCCATTCTCAAAGGATGCACGTGTTCGCCATCCCCGGTCGCGTCCAAAGTAATTACGCAGAACAAGAGTTCGCTCCTCGAAGTAGACGGATTATCTTTCGAATTGCGAACGAAAGACTAACAGGAGGCTTCCAATACTATTTCTAGTAGCTGTCGGGTATCCTTTAGTCGTTTTAATTGAATCCGCACAAAAATCTAATTAATTGCATCCGGGCTGCAATGTAAACGCAATGTCATGCGATCGCTAGACTGCAAATAATAGTGCGAACTAATAATAGTGCAAAATAATAGTGTAATAATAGATTCAAAGAATTGCGTTTTGTTTCCGGGCACGCGCGCCTATACTGTTCTACAGGGTGCCCTGTTTAAGTGAGAATAGCAAGGGGGCCAAGTCCCCCCTCCCCCAAGAAAAAAGGAAATAGAACATTGGAGAAAACAGCCCTGGGTACCGTTGCCAGATGCTTTGGCTAAAAAAATAAAAAGTTCATTCATTGTGTTTAATTTAATTATAATACAAAACGTAGGGCCGGCTTAATCCGCCCCTGCTGGAGGCCCCAACTAGCATTTGTAATTCTTGCACCAGGCCACAAAATTTTATCCGTTCAACTCGACCCAGATTAAATCCTGAGTGCGTCACTGAATGGAATACTATATGTTTTTCTTGAGAAAATAACAGCAGGGGTGCTGAGTGAGACAAACCCAAAGGGGTGCTATATGATATTATTCTTATTTTGATAAAGGTATGGTAAATTGTTAGTTTATGTTTACAACCTGCGTCGGTCGACGGCCAATAGCAATTTTGATATTATAAACAGATTGAGGACTATTGTCGACGCCACAAATTATCGATTATAATTGTCATTCAATAGTTAAACAATTTATCGTCCTTCTACGTGTCCACCATCATTGAAAATACACATTTGTATTGATCCGATTCTGATCTCCGATGTTGATCTGCATGCGAGCGGAATTTACTACTGACTTGACTGTATGATATCCATCACCCCATGGAAGACGAATTCTACCCTCTGTTTAACAGTTAGAGACATTTGAATTTATTAAACAGGCACACAACACATTAGAAAGATTAAACGAAACAGTCACACTGAAAGAAAAACATTGAAGTAGTACACTAACTAAGCGGAACAGTACAATAATTAAACAGAAATATATATATCTCAATTTTTATACGAACACTTTTTTGATAACGACAACGCCTTCCGAGATATTCTGCAGTTCTCACTTAAACGGGACACCCCGTATACAGCATAATCAATTATAATGAAGTTTGGCGAAGCTTCAATCTAGAACCGTAGCTCGACGACTGTCGCATTATCTGAAACGCTTGAAAAGGAGTGGCACTTTGGCCTAGAATTTTAGACATATACCGAGGCGTTACTGTACTCGCCGTCCCCAATTCGCACATTTTCTTTCCGTTCCCGGCGAACCGGGCAAGAACTCACATCAGGCGTGTCGGGAGAGGAGGTTAACGAAGGCGGCGAAGATCCTCGTCTTCTTGAGAACGCCGCGTTCACGTACGCGTCCGAGGGCTTCCTAATTAGCCAGCTGGCGATCCCCTAAGCGGTCGTTTAACACAGTTTTTCGAGCCGGAACAATTTTGCGGAAGTTAAATTACAAGACTACTTAAATCTTGAAGAAACTACGAAGAAAATTGATTCTGTGGCAGATGCGCACCCGCAGTACTCGTTCGTATGCGCGTTCGGATAGTAGAGGGTCTACTTTATCGTGGATTACTCGCGTGAATAGGGTCCGAACTGCATCGTGTTGGGTATCATTTTATCCGGAAAAGAGTCAGCAATACTCTGGTGAAAGTTGCATGAAGAAATAATTATAATGAAAAAAGTTATGGCATAAAAAGTGACAGTGTCTGAACGATGTGATGGAGTCGACGGGTTGTTTCGTCGCTGTTCTTGAAGTTCGCGACAGGAAATGAAAGGGCTGTGTCAGTAGACTGTATTAGTGATAGATGTACCGAGGTGTAACTGTAATTATCGTGCCTGATTCGCTTTAATTTTTGCCGGAAAATTACATTAGCCCGCGATTTCCAGGCGTTCTCTTCGCAGACCATATAAAATACTATTACCCCGCGATGTAGCGCTTTATTATTCTCTGAACCGTGAATCCTGCGGGGACCCCGGAATCAAATATTCAACGCCACGCCTCGACTTTTCCGTTTTCCCTCGCGGCGGGAGGCGGGGAAGAACTATACCCGCCGCGGGAAGAACTATACTGTCGCCGTTTCTGTTGGCGTCGTCGTCGACGTCGGGCGTAGAACTGATGTCAGGTTTTGCGGTCATTTCTCAACAACTTACCAACAACAGGAACCAGAGCGAGAGGGAATGGGAGAGGAAATATTATGAAACGCTCCCCAATGCGTTTCGCGCGAGTTTTTCGGCGCGCCGAGCGTTTTAAAAGAAAAGAAAATTTTTATTGAAGGATCCGCCATCGGTCACAGCTGCCAGCGACGTTTCCCACCGTCGGAGTCGAACGTTTTTCTTTCCGACGAAGAGGGTGGGACGAAAATCCATCGACTTTGAAAAACGACGGAATCTCCTTGGGAAACCGGTTAATCGCCGCGCAGGATGAGTCGAAGTTCCAGCGGGAATTACTTTGTCGGATTAGGCGGCGTTGCCGAAGTTTCATCTCGTAATGAGCCCGTTCAATTATCCACCTATTACGTAAGAATCGTTTCTCTTGATTCGAGAACTCTTTGTGTATTAAAAGAAAACGTCAAGTTTCGGAACGGGTGACGAGAACGAGTAGGTGCGTAATCAGAGTTGGGCATAAATTTTGGGTAAACTTTACTTTACCTGCCTTTCTCCTATTAATTATGGCCTATTTGGTATGTAATACAGTAAATATTTGTACCCGGGCCGGCTGCAGATCGAAGTTTCGATCCTGTAGGATTAATGGTTCAGGAGTTATGGTTGCTTAAAGATGAGCGTTATTCAATATTTTTGACAGGTTAGGGCGCCGCCATATTGGCTTGTAGTGACGACTTCGAGTCGCTTACCTTGTCGTACCCCTACCCTACAAACCAATATGGCGGCACCCCTACCTGTCAAAAACACTGAAAAATGCACAACTTTAAGCAACCATGATTCGTGAACCATTGATTCTACAGGATCGAAACTTCGACCTGCAGTCGCCCTGGGTACAAATCTACTGGATTACATACCAAATACATCATAATTTATAGCAGGAAGGCACAAATTTTGATTCCGATAAAGTAAAGAGCAGCTCTGATTTTTCTCTCGTCTTGACTATTCCTATAGTTATTGTAATTTTTGCCCCCTCTCTGGCAACACCGGACTAATCACATGACCGGACTCTAGGGGAGTATTTAGAGTGGGGGAATACGTAGAGAGGAGAATTTTGAAGATGGCGCCGCGAAACTGGTCCGAAATTGCAGCTGAAACGCCAGGGAATTGCACCGAATTTTCAAGAAACCATTGCATCCACGGAAACGTCACAGGTTACGCTTGAATGTCGCGACACGGGGACTTTCAAGAGCAGTCATCGTGTTCTTGACTGCCTCAAGACCAGCTCGCGCGAACGCGAAGTCTCTTGACACAACTGCATTGAGCTCGTCATGTTCCGGGGAAACGTTCGCCGGAAACGCAAAACGCGCCGGAAGCGTCACACAGCTCAATACAGAGAGACGCTGTTATGTCGTTTCAACTGTCACTACAGCTCCTCGTTATCGTACCGCTGAATTAGGTCGATCAACCCGAAATAGAACTTCGTTAGCCAGCCATTAATTTATGCTTGCCGCTGACGTTTCGGCTGGCGCTGTCGCGACGACGTCTTCGGGACTAACTTCGGTGTTCTTCAAGATAAATTGAAGGCAGCGGTGTACTTGAAGTGGTTCTCTTGGTCTACGTCTACGTGACAGGGTGTATTTTGATTGTTGCGTTGTTTTAATTTTTTACTGCGTTTTTAATTAAATCTTCAATTTTATTTTATCATTGAACTGTCTCTCTGTGGGATATTTATTATTCGTACGTCTTGGTACGTATTAGTAGTTTACTGCTGCATTATTTTATTCCATTATCACTTAGACGTGTTTGTCGACCAACTTATATTTCATTACAAATCATGGTTGAATGGTGCTTTGTTTTCGTTTATTTAATTTCTATATTTGAATTTTTATTTGTTTCTGGGAAACCAGGGATGGGTAGACTGGGGGTGGGGGATCATAATCGAATGGTGGATTGTTCGAGTCCACCCTTAATTATGTTGCTCGCTCGCTGCACGTTGAAACGAAGTTAAAATAGAAACGTTCACTTTGAATGTAGATTATTTAATATATTCTCATAGTCAGCGGCCAGTAGAGTGTAGTTTCTGTTTTAATCATTCTGACCATAAAACCGTGAATTTCGCTACAGATTCGCATTTAGATTGCAGATTTTATGCATTTATGGCAGATAGGATCGGAGTAATAACCGGAATTAACGTAACGTGATATTTTTGTCTAGGCTTTCAGGAAACCGAGTAATTGAAATACAACAAATATAGAAATTAGCGACTATGGAAACGGACATGGAAATCGAATGTTCTCCATTTACTTTTTACAACTAAGTCGCTGCGTGAAATCACTGACGAATAACGTTCTCTGCATTCATTAAGACGAGACTTTTTTGCAAAAATAAGAGTCCAATCGGCTCGAAAATATTGTGCCCCATATCTTTTCTTCCTCGTCGTATCCTCCTCGTTTTTCCAATCGAAATTCTACGAACTGCAAATTAGTCGGGCATGGAGGCCGATACCTCATCGAAGTTTCAGCCGATACTTTTTAATTGGGAACTCCGTCGCGATTTAAATCGGCGACTGGCAGGCATTGCTGACTGAGAGGTGGATGTAATGAAAGGAGGAGACGGATGGACCTCCTTACGACGAATTACCATCAGATTAATTGACGCTTAATTACCAGTCTTCCAAGCAGTTCGACGGAGCACCTCCTGGAACCTGCTTTAGTTGCACAAACTTCGGAGAAAAGAAAATTTATTAAACAATTTTATAGAAAAAAAAAACTGTTGCAACTAGCGTTCGTCGTATGAACAAAACCTAACACCTCTTTGGGCCATTTTGACATTTTAATATTTTTATTTTTATTTCACAAAATTCATTTTTGCATTATATAAAATTTTAATTCTCAATGTAAATGTTTTAATGTTTACAGTCCCGGTAACAAAATATCCGGCGAAGTGCGGGGTCGTCGGTAAAAATGTTTTTCGACAGTGCCATTGCACATTTTCGCAAAAATATTTATCGCCAGACCGGTGTGTCAATAAATATATGCTCGCTCCAGTTATCCACTTTCCACCTCGTGCACGCTTGTAAATTATTATGAGTGATCATAACGATAACGAATTTACGGGCCGGCTGTTGATGGAGTTCCATAAATTACCGTCCCGTCGTAATTCGAAAGTTATAATATCTAACAGTCCTGTTTAAACTGATTAGCATTATATTATAACACTGTGTGCGCCTGTTGACACGGAGTCGCAAGGGGAGACTGGCAATTGACGTATTCGATTTCCGGAAATTAGTGATTTACACCCACAGAGTTGGGAAAAAATTTTATTTAAATCTGGCTGCTCTTTACTTTACCGGACTCAAAATTTCTGCCTTTCTCCTATTAATTATGATGTCTTTGGTGTGTAATCCAGTAGATTTGTACCCGGCGCGGTTGTAGGTCGAAGTTTCGATCCTGTAGGATCAATGGTTCAGGAGTTATGCTTGATTGAAGTTGTGCCTTTTTCAGTGTTTTTGACAGGTAAGGGCGCCGCCATATTGGTTTGTAGTGACGATCGCGCGCCGCTTGCCGAGTGCAACCGCTAGGTGGCAGCACGGGCACGCGTTAATGCTAATAACGTCATATATATGCTATATATGCTAATAATGTCAACGATATTATTGTTGACCTACCCCTACCCATACCCACCAAACTCCCACCGCCCAAGGGCGTGTTCGCAATACAGCGCCCCACCTACCACAGAGTTAACTACTCCTGTTCTTGGCTTTTGGAGTGGGTAGGCACTGGAAAGTGAACCGTACAGTGAACGCGACCTTACTGCATAGGGAAAAGCTATTCAGAATGATGACCTTGACAACGTATTTCAAGGTCATCGAAATCGGTGAGGAGAGAAAACTTCTAAATAATCATCGAAAAATCTATTACTGAAGCTGGTAGAGGGATTCCACTTCGGAAAATCGTGTACAGAAAATCCCCGATCGGAATAGTTCTTGAACCGAGCCGATTTTACAACGACCCTTGTATCAGGAATGAAATTCTGCATCTCGAGACGCGCCGGAAGTATCGAATCATCTATCAGACTGGTTCGGCAAGAGCCTCGCCGATAAATCAATTCCCGCATGCGTCGGGACATCGCCGGAAAATCCCTTTGAAAGTTCGAGCGATGCGCCGACGACGGCAGGTCTTACCCCAACCCCTCCACTTAACGGCACAAAGGAAGGACGTCTATTCTCTTCTCTCGACGAGTCGGAGCCATCTCCACACATAAGCGGCGAGGGTTTGCCGGGCTCTCCCGCGATTAACCTAATTTCGCGAATTAACGGGATGTTCGCGGCGAATTTCTTCCCGGATCGCAAAACTGTCAACGCTCCGAGCTTTATCTCGCCGGTACATTGCTTCGGGACGATTCTCCCGTGGCTGTTGTTGTTGTTGTTGTTGTTGCAAGAAGTTCGTCGAGCATCGTCTCCGGCTCGTTCGCATTATGCGAGATTAGAGAAGTCGAATCTATTCGGCGAAACGTTGCCGAGCGATAAGCGTTTCGCTCGAACTGCGATATCGAAGGATAGTTGTGCGTCGTTGGTCCAGAAAACCGGAACCGTCTCCTCCTCCGCTTGCGGGATCGCTGCTGCCCTGAATGCTGCATGGACACCAGTGGGAAGCTCCAGTGGGATTCTTCGTTTGATACTGCAGTCGAAAGTCTCGAAGGTCATATGAAGGTCGTTGACATTGTTCAATGGAAACCTAAATTTTTTGGATACATGTCGATTCTACTCGCTATTCTATGTGAAAAAGTATCGGGGGCACGTGGTCGAAAAATTGACAGTTAAATTACACAGTTAATTGACATAAATTTTTGCATACCTTCTATAGATTGCAACTGATGTATAAAAATTTTATTTTGCATAAAGATCCGGGCTGCTCTTCACTTTACCGGACTCAAAATTTGTGGTTTTCTCCTATAAATTAT
>CM052312.1:13576524-13607143 GCA_028455605.1 Lasioglossum malachurum | reverse complement strand
CAGAGGCGTACGGTACAGTGGTGCTGATGTGCGAAATAAAATGCACGAGCAGTCAACGCAGTTGTCGACATTTCTCAACACATTGTTCAGCGTTTGTCAACACATTGAGGAATTTTCTAAATTTTCTCCCATTAATTCCGACAGACTTATCTGCACAATGGCGGCCGTTTCCAGATCTGTCGGGACCCCGTTGAACGCTTCCCATCGCTAACGAGTTTCTTGACTAATATAGACTTATCTTCCGAGGCAGTCGAACCGTGTGCGGGTTTCCTGTCCTCGGGGTTGCTCGAGCCTTCCGATTGAAAGTTCAACACCGAATCGTTTTTCCCACGGGCAAAGTTTTTCAATTTCCGTGGTCCGGCGGCGAATCAAGTCAGTTGGAATTGCAAATCCCACGGAAAATCGACGGTGACGTCTCTTTCATGAGGCTCTCGGGCCAGGCCTCCCTCCCGTCGAGACTTTCTTTCGCGGGGAAACACAGATTTACTCTTGACACGCAACGAGAGTTACAGTCATTGTGCCTCGAGCATGTCAATTACGAGGACAATGAACTCGGGACAATTAGATTCTCAGACTGTACCTGCGCCATTCCGGAAGATTCTAGGATGCAGATGGAACTGCGGAAGTGTTGCATTCCAGACGTGAACTGGAGCTTTCAATTCAGGTGCGAATTAATGTCATTTTAAAATCAACACGAGCTTTCTGAAGCTTCCGCAATAATTGCGTCACAGATATTTAAAAAATGTCGATATTTAATCTGTGATAATTTCGCTGAAAAGAATAGTACGACAGTAAACGTGGTTTCATTTTGAAGCTCGGAGACCCTACCTCCACAGTGCGTAATTAATTTTCAGTTGAGATTCTTTTGTGCCTTACAGCGGATGAGAAACTGAAGACATTACTTTACTCGAAAATTATACAAATTCAACGACCTGCAAAAACCATAAAAAATTTTTCTCGTCGATGAATCCACCGCGAATTTGAAGACTGAATCCTCCGCTTTACAACGAGTCCTCGAAACATGATCTACGATTTCTTTTGACCCACTTATCGACTTTTGAATGGAAACTCGTTCCCCATTTTCCTAGCATAAAACAGCCAAAAAAAAAATCGTAGATCAATTTTCAAGGTCTCGTTGTGAAGAGAAAGCGTCGGCCTGTAAATCCGCGGTGGATTCATCCGCGAGAAAAATTTTCCAAAATTTTAGCAGACGTTAAAGGTAGAAGTACGACGAGGGAGCTCAACAAAATAAATGTTTTAAACCAAGACCCGGAGATGTAGTGCCAGAGAAAGGATAACCATTACGGCTATCTCGGGAACGAGAAGAAAGTGCTCGACGCAGGGCGGTGCCTTTCAGCAAACAGCCGCGAAGACGCATGAAAAACAGATAAAATATTTGTCCCTGTAATCGAGTAATATTTTCCCGTGATGGTGGGAGCGTCTTCGAGTGATCGATCGTCGCGCATCGGTCCGTCGACTCGTGTACATTTCCGGCTGTCCGCGGGAGTTGATCGAACGGCGGGGACCATTAGCCGTCGAGATAAAAATATCAAACCAGAAGGATGGAGTCGGAGCTAACGTGCTTATCCAGATGCGGGCGAACATAATCCCGCCAGGAGACGGACGGGATCTTGCGAGCCCAGGGGAGGATTTTCGCTCGACTGTCTCCGAAGATCCATGGATTCAAATGTACTGAAAATTATCAGCGAACCTTCGGAACAGCAGCCACACAAAAAAATATCTTTAAGAATTTATTTCCTGCTGGGACCAAAAATAACAGTTATTATAAAATTTTCTACGACAGAAATCATTAATAAAATGTTGATTATTAGTGAAATTTAAGATAACGTACACAAAATATATAGAAGAAAATATAGAGAGCAATTTATTTCGATCGCTCATAACAGTTATCGATGAGAAGTTCACATATTTCGGTCGTTCATAACAGTTATCGACGGGAGAAGTTCATTTCGATCGCTCATAACAGTTATCAATTAGAGAAATTTATTTCTATCACTAATAACAGTTATCGATTAGATTATCGTGTGATTTTTTTTTACTTTAATAGATAAAATTTATTTGAGAAAAAATTTTTTGTTACATATAATTTGTAACCAATACGATGTTAGTGGATTAAATACTAGTTATTCCATGACTTTGTCTCTTTTTGGTTATAACAGTTATGGTTCCTGATTTCCTGGCAACGAAGTCCATCATTGATTGCAAAGTTGCTCCATTACCACGGGCGCTAGTTAACTCGGTCGAACCCCTTTTTATCCAACGTTCGTAATTCCATTACGGGCAACAAAAACTTCAATTTGATTCTCTTTGATCAGCCTTTGGCGACCGGAAAGCATCCTGAACAAATACCTTGCCAACGTGCAAACGTTTTCCTCGTTCGCCCAGTGAAATGCAAATCCTGGGCGTGATCTCGGGGCCGCCCACGCACAGGCATCGTTCCGCAAATTGATTCACTAGGTCTGATTTATACCGTGCGATACGAAGGTCAGCGCCGGGAACGTAAACGGGATAAACCGAGCAAATAAATTTCCGGGGATAGAGACGGGCCGCATCGATTATCCTATTTTTGCTAATTAACAGTCGGCCTTTTATTCGAACAGACAATTCATTCGCAGTTCATCATTTTTTCATTCGTGATTCCACCGTGCCGCAATCCTGGGAAAACGTTTTTAGTGGAAAATTAACGATGGTGCGCGAAAGTAGAGTCTTCAAGCTTTAAAACGAGTCCAAGTTTGTTGCTGTACGATCATTTTTTAGCTAGGAAATACCCTCGGGTCCGTTCTGTTTCTTAGATCGTGTAGTTCTATCGCGTTTGTATGACGAGAAACAGTAAAAAAATTTTTCCGGGAATGAATCTGCCGTAGATTCGAAGATCGAAGCTTCCTCTTTACAACGAGACCGAAAAAATTGATCTACCATTCTTTTTTTATCCAGTTATTGATTTTTGAAGGGAGATAACATTAGGTACACCGATGATCAAACTTGGTCTCAATTTTTCGAGCATAAAACAGCCAAAAAAAATCGTAGATCAATTTCCGAGGTCTCGTTGGAAAGTAGAAGCTTTGATCTTCAAACTCGTGGAAGATTTATTCACGAGAAAAATTTTTCAACATTTCTACAGTCGTTTTAATCTACCATAGATTGTCCTGTAGGCAGTACTGGATTGCCCCGTTGCTTGGCGTACTGTGTAATCGAAATTGTTGCAATTCTAATATTGAGACGAATCTGGAACATCAGTGAGAACATTGTAGGAAGAATGGATCGAAATTTCGAAGCGTGGCACCGTCTCAAATAAACTGCTTCCGTGTTTACCGTGGTCGGTGTATGAAAACAGCTATCCGTGTTTGCGGGGCCATGGAGCGTGCATTACACACGCATGGAGGCCCGTGGAATATAAATTATCGCCATTTATATATACTGGAGAAATATAGCAGCTCTGGCTGCCTGTTTTACACATTCCCCGGCAAACATTTGTCCGTCCTTTACGTTCCCCTATAATCCCTGTCCCGGATTAGCTCGCGCAATTTAAATTTGACCAAATGGAATGGAAGAGGGAGAGAGAGAGAGAGAAGTCGTCGACTGGGCCGGTTTAAATAAATTTAATTAACGTTGCCTCTTTGAACAACGAGGACACATATATCTACGCGCCTAACGCAAACAACGTAATCGCGGTTAAATTTCCATTTTTCCCCGTGTTTACACAGTAGGCTACCTCCTCGAATTGTCGCCGTTATTATCTCCTTCGTCTGGCATTACCTCCTCTAATAAACCAACGGGAATTCAGCCCGCGAAAATGCGATCAATTCGAAAAATTTTCTACCACGGAAAATTTCGTTGATATATGAAAATTCTTCGCGGAGTTCCTCGACTACCTCTCGCGAGGAACTTCGGGTAATTTGCTAGCTGAAGGACTCTGCAGAGAATGCCGTCTCCGCCACAATGACAATCCGTTGATTAATGTTCTTATTTTACTTAAATTATTATAATTAGTACGGTCAAGCTATCTTGCTCTGTTTAAACAGTTTTTACGCTTGTTTAAAAGTTAAGAATTTGATTTAAAATAATATAGTTACATTCGGTAGAGTCTGCAGAATAGTTCTACGCAAAGATCATTCCCCTAGCTGTTATGGTTAGGTCAGGAAAAATTGTCAAACTTACATTAGCGTTGGACAGTGATATTAATGTAACCCTTCAAAATCGTCACTGTTCAGACATTTTTTAAAATTTGTTTAAAAAGTAATAACCTCATTTAAAAAAATATGGTTTCTTTCGGGAGAGTCTACAGAATAATTTCGCACAAGAATCATTCGCCTAGCTGTTATGGTCAGGTCAGAAAAAATTATCAAACTACAACCAATCAAACAGCGTAAGGTGCAATCCCCGTAGCTCGAACTTTGTCAAACATTATCGGAAGCGGTTCTTGCTGAATCTTTCATCGCAAATCTCCCGCGAAATGTTTATTTGCAGTTATTTAGCATTCGCCGCAGTAATCGTTATCGAACTTGCACATGCCCCGTCCGTATCTGCAATTGTGTGTGTAAATATGAGGATCGGGTGGCCCGATAAATCGCTGTATTGTCTACACGTTATACGACACGGCCTGCGTTATTTGCGCGGGCAAATACGCCGGAAATGTATCCGTATATTTTTTACGCAACAAAAATTCCCCCCACCACCTTCGCAGACAGGATACGTTACGTGGGATGTTTGCTATACGAACCTATCGTTCAAAAACACGCTTCCTACCGTTCGTATATATCGCCTCGATATACGTGGCGATTAAAAAATTTATTTCGTGAGAAAAAATATGAACTTGTTCCTAACAATTTCTTTAGTAGACATTTATATTCCTGACATTTTTCTGATTAAAACGAGCCCAAACACGACATACTTCCAAGCACCGCTGTCTGTTTAATCCACGATTTGATATAACTTTGCTATAGTGCGTGTGGCGTTCGCATAATCAAAGTTCCACTCTTTCCTGAATTGCAGGGGTAAATACGAATCGAATGGGTTCGTGTGGGGTATCATTTTAATCGGCAAAATGTCAGGAATGCGATGGTAAAGGCGTTATAAATAAATCATTTGGTATAAAAAAAAATTCTATCAACTTGTATCAATTAGTCGCTGCAAAAAATTTTTATTTTCGCATTCTAGGGGAACTATTCTTCGTCTGTGCCCATTGAAAAAGCTCTAAATTTTTTCGCAACAGCTTTCACACCACAATTCCTTCGATTTCCGTTCACCGTGCAGGATTTCGGCATTTCGAAAATCAAACGGCTGCGTCGGGGGAGTTTCGAACGAACGTTTTCCCGCGGCGCGGCGCGGCGCCGAATGGGAAAACACGTTTATCGACGGAACAAGTGAGCGTAGGCGTCGGGAAGCGGATTCGGCGGATCGTTCGCAGAAGAACGCGAAAGCATACAGAGCGAGGGCTTAAAGAAGCTCCGGAATGAGAAAGCTCTCGAAAAATATGGACGTTTAAAAGCGGGCTCTCTACCGATATATACACAGTGAAAGCAAGACAGAGAGAGAGAGAGAGAGCGTGCATGTATGTATGTGTGACAACCGTGCCTGTACGCGCAATCTGGATCAAGGCCCGTGTCGATACTTACCTACTAGGAATTCCGATATTGCAACTCAGCGTTTTGCGCCTCTGGCCAAGAGTGTGTGCAGTGTGCAGCCCGCGGGTGCACCTTGGCCCTCTGGTGCATGTGTCCCCGATCTGCGTGTGCACCGAAACACAGTCCTCCATCCCCTCGTCAAGTTTGACAAGTCTGCGGGGCATTTGCATGAAAAGCATCGCGGTTCGATTATCGGATCCGGGGGAGGGAAACAGAATTAATCATGGAAACGGTTTTCAGCTTCCGGACACTTACGAGCTACGATTTGTCTTTCAATTTTGAACCGACTAAAAATATGTTCGTTCATTTATTCATCTGAATAAATTAGTCCGTTTCAATGGCCAAGGAATACCCCGCACCCCCAAAACACATTATATAAAAAAATATGTAACTCCCGCAATTTCCAATGTTTTTACGTGAAAAAAATTCCCAAGGTAGTCCAAGTACCCTTCAAGGTGTGTGCGAAATCCTGATCCAAAAAGTTTAATAGTACTCCTAAGAAAAATTCCTGTAGGTCAGTCGCAATATATATATAAAAAAATATGTAACCCCCGCAATTTTCAATGTTTTTACGTGAAAAAAATTCCCAAGGTAGTCCAAGTACACTTCAAGGTGTGTGCGAAATCCTGATCCAAAAACTTTAACAGTACTCCTAAGAAAAATTCCTGAAGGTCAGTCGCGAATGGCACTCAGTACCAGAATAGCCCCTTAAAACTTGCTTTAGAAAAAAATGTGTAACTCGTGCAATTTTTATTATTTTTTCTTGAAGAAAATTTGTGTGTGTGTAGTTAAAATATTCATGAATACGTGTGCAAAATTCCAATCCGAAAGGATCGACAGTTTTTCTGGAAAAAATTCATAAAAATCAGTTGCGAATTCGCGAGATAGTGGGGGTGATTATGCTATCTCCGCGCTGCTCGGGCGAGTGTCTGGTGGGATCTGGTGCTCGTCGTCTTTCCCCTCGATTTCTCCGGCCTTTGGAGTCGCGCAAAGCCTCGCGATGATATCGATCGATTATTCACGAGTGTTTGCCCGGCGCTGCAGTCGAAAAGGGGAAAATAATTGAGCACCTCGCGAAATCCAGTTATCGGGTGAAATGCTCTTTGCTCTAGCGACTTTTACGAGCGCCGACGCATTATTTTCTTCTCAAATATTGATACACCCCGGGAGACAAGCACCGTGCCCTCCAGATAGGCACCTAATTAAACGTGCGAGAGTTTCCTTTGGCGTTTCGTAACCGAGAAAACGGAACAATTTTGAACAGTGTTAATTACGCATCCATTACGGAGCCGCGAACTTTAATGGCATTCTGCCGAGGCTTGAGGTAGAATCAATTTGTTCGGCGTACGCGTCCGACTGCGAAACGCGTTGCGTGGCGGCCTAACCGATGGAAATTATTTGTAATAACACCTTTCACCCGAGCACCGCGCGCTCCAAGTGATACCCCCGCGTCTCAGGCGATATCTTATTTTCCCAGACGTGTTATTACGCCGGGGAAATAATAACAAATGTCACGGGAAAAGTCCCCGGGCCTGGGAAACGATCGGCCTATTATTCGCCGAGCCAGATGCCTCGTGCATGCTGCAACCAGATGCAAAACTTTGTTTAAACAAACCGGTTACGATCACGTCTCAGACTCTCGCTGGAGTTTATCCGCTTCCACCACAGTTTATCTTACAGCTACGCTGATTAAAACTTGTCCTTTGTTATTTTCTACAACAACAAAACGTTGGAACTGTTAAGCCTCGATCTAAGAAAACGGTAACATGTACATATCCATTACAATGCGTATAATTATCAGCGGATTTTATGCATTTATTTATTATATTGAATATAATATTGTTATAAATTTTTTAAATTTTCGTTATAGACCCAACTAAGAAAGTTGTAAAAATCAATTTTTACTATTGTTTTTCACAATTCCGACCAAATGCAATTTTCAACATATTTTTTAGGCGTCGTTTACTAAACCAATTCTTCTAGCCTTACAGAGACATTGAAGTCGTTTGGTCCATTCATAGAAAAGTTATTCAGATTTAAAGTGTGTGCGATCAGTTTTGCTCCTAACTCTAGAAATTCATTTTCTTTCTTAACACGTCCAGTAGGTTGTGAAGATAATATAATAGCGTGTCTAAATTCTTCTAATATTTTTGCACCATTCATTTTTGTCATAAATTCATAAAATCCGCTGTCTGGTAATTACATAAAATAATAATAGAAAAATATGATCGCACCAGCAACAGCGTGCTACGGAATAAACATTTTCCGCGATTGTAGCTGGGATCGATAATCACAGCTTTCGGTCAGAAACAAAATTATAACAAGGTGCGACGAAAACAATGACGGTCGCCGCGCGAAAATCGCGGTGTGTCTGACGAATGCGTAACTAGCGGGAGTTCTATACTTTTATCTCACCGACAGCACATGGTACTAGCGGGTTGACACAATAACATAAGCGCGTCCCGTCGTATCAGTCAGCGACGCGGGGAGCCTTTCAAGCCCGGCGAACCTTCAGCGTGTTCTGACTCGGACAAAGGATCGCGAATTCTTGTCTGCGATTTTAATTACCCGTGAACATTTTCCGCGTGGTGATCGCGAGTATGGGCGAAAGAAGATGCGCTGCTAAGGCCCCCCGAGAAGGATGAAAAGAACTTTTGAGGCGATCGGAAAATTACCGTGAGCCTGTCCTATTGAACAGAACCTCGTGGAAACGAGCTTCAATGAACACCAGCCGGAAGCGTATCGCTATGGTGCTAACAGTATTAAAGATTTGCAGCTCGACGACCACCCACCGAGAATTATAATATGCTTAGAAGCTCTATGAAGGTGTGTTGCTCAGAAGCCGGCGTTCCGGCGATCTTCCCCCATCATTCTTTTCAAGAGACCTCTCCGAACCATAGGGAAAGACTGCCTAATTAAACTCGCCTTTCATCAAGCCGACCTTTGCCATGCTGGCCAATTCATGAATTCGTGCGTTTCAATCCTCAAAGAATACCCCTCATCCCCAAAAGACACGATATGAAAAGAAACATAACTCCTGCAATTCCTATCGCTTTTGCTTGAAAAAAATTGTGAACGTAGCTAAAACACCCCTAAACATCTGTGCCAAACCCCAATGCGAAAGGTCCCACAGTTTCCTAGAAAAAAATTGCTAAAGACGTCCTGGGAAATAAGAATACCCCCTAAATGAGCATCGACACAGCCCGCGTGCCCGAACAAATCTGCAATCTGGCTGGATAATTGCGTCCCTGAAGAAGCGATTTTCCCGAAGAATGGCACCAATCGTCGGAACGTTTGTTGGGCCAAATAGAACTCGTTTGGTTAGTCTCAAACATCAGAAAGCAGGACACCAAGACCTCGAAGGCAACGAGGACGATCGTCGGATCGTCTTGGCAGCCCCTCGGGGTTCAGGATCGACGTTATAACGACGAAATAAAAGGCGAGAGACGTGGTCACGTCACACAGATTCTCGGCCGTTCTCTCTAAACGGGTCGCATAAATTCCCGGGGCCGGAAACCGTAAGAACCCATAAGCGCAGTCGCAATTACTGGACACTTCTGGAGCTGCTGGCGGCGGAGATTGCGATCCCGCCAGCGATGAATTATCTCGTTCGCGGATGGTTCTTTGGAGGCTGCGAATGCCAGACAAGTGACATCGCATTGTCTCGCGAATCAAGTGGTTCTCCGAGCAACCGACACTGGATGTTTGTCGCCCCCGCGCTCTGGGGGTCCACGATTCTATGGGAGACGTCTCTTTTGCCAGTTGGCAAGCAATTTTCTTGCGGGGGCGAAGCCTCGCGCGAAATGGAACGCGATACACATTAGGCGAACCATTTAGATACTCGACATTATGTCCGGAATATTTTTGAAGGCATAATTACTGGATTGCGGATTTTTATGCCAGATAGAAATGTTCTAGGCTGCTCTTTACAAAATTTGTGCCTTTCTCCTGTAAATTATTATGTATTCGGCATGTAATCCAGTAGATTTGTACCCGAGGCGGCTCCAAATCGAAGTTTTGATCTTGTAAGATCAATGGTTCGGGAGTTATGGTTGCTTAAAGATGAGCATTATTCAGTGTTTTTGACGGGTAAGGGCGCCGCCATACTGGTTTGTAGTGACGATCGCGCGCCGCTTACCGAACTGAAGCGCTAGATGGCAGGACGGGCACGCGTTAATGCTGATAATATAGAGCGGGTATTGCAATTGTTGTTTGAATTTTGGAAGACATAGCCACGATGTTGCGTTTTAACTGGTCTGGGTTAGGTTCCTGTAAATATTTTCCACGATATTTCTTCTCAAACATTTTCTGAGATATTTTCTCTATGTTAGCGATATTACTGTGTGCCAATGCTGCCATCTAGCGACCTTACCTGTCAAAAACACTGCAGGTTGCTCAACTTTAACCAACCATAACTCCTGAACCATTGATCCTACAGGATCGAAACTTCGATCTGCAGCCGCCCTGGGTACAAATCTACTGGATTACATACCAAATACATCATAATTTGTAGGAGAAAGGCAGAAATTTTGAGTCCAATTTTAAGCAATGGAGATATCAGGAGTCTTATTCTTTTGGCATGGTCAGGTCAGAAAAAATGGTCAAACTAGCAGCAATAGTTTAGCAGTTTTGAGAAGAATAACTTTAGAGGTAGGATATTTTCGAGTGTAACAAATCGATAGGTCGAGGACCTTCCACCTCCGATTCCCAAGAACGAGAGCTTTGAATCCGACCCCAGTTTCCGCAGACTGAATCTCGATGAAGTTTTCACGTGGATTCTGATGACAGACAGCCATTTCGAGCATCTATACTATACTTCAGAAGGCACGTTCGCAGAATGGGGAAACGTGATTTCCTTAACTGCCTGGGGGACGACAATGCGGCGAAAGATTGATGTTGCCTTCTGGAAGAAACTGTCTCCCAGAAAGTGTGCATCAAGGTAGTTGACCAAGCTGGCTGCAACGACGCGATTCCAGATAATTTATGTTTATTTGCCTCTTAAAAAACTGTGCAGAAATTTAATGATCCCGGACCTAACCTCACTTTTGTTCGCTGCTGCAAAAATCTGCTGAATGAGTTTGACCGTGTAATAAGTTGAACGAGTACGCACATAAGGAAGTTTGCGAAAGCGGGAATTAAATGGAAAATTCGAAGACGTTCCAAGCGGAGCGGGGCGATGTGAAAAATCCAGGCGGGGACTCTAATGGCAAACGATTCGTCCCAAAAACCGAGCAGCTCTTACCGCTTAAGTCGGTTGCACGATCTCGGAATGGCTTTTGCTCGAGGACGTAATTCCCTCGAAACAGGACGCTGAAAAATTGAGGTGCTTCGGTGGCCACTACGTGACCACACTCGGGAACTGAAAGAAGACAGCCGAGTAGGCGAGACATCGTGGAGAGTCTGTTGAGATGGGTAGCAAGGGTAGGTAACCCTGGGATCGAATCTTCACCTGTTACCGGGGTGACTTCATCAGCCTCTTTGATATTCCATTCGCATGTTCGCGGACACTGGCAGACGTGCGTCCGAAACTCGTCCGTCGACTTCACGGTCGCAGATACACTGGGTGACTAGTTTAACCGCATCACCGAAATCTATCTACTTGTTGCACGGAAAAATGTTTCGGACAAAAGTTGCTATATATTAACCTTTGCATACAACGTTATCATTTGTTTATTTAAATTTCGTTGTTTTACCGAGATGCGAAAGAAATTTTTAATTTTTGTTGAATAATGTGTATTACTTTAATATGCAATTTGAGAGAGTATCGCAATACGAGTAAAAAGGTGTGAGAGTACATGGGATCAGAAGGTAATAATTAGTCGAGATATTCATTAGTTAATTAAGGTGGAAGCGCGATGAGAAAACTTTTTTATTCGAAATCATTTCACATTATGATGTGATTTCTGTTTGAAACTTTTTGTATGGGTGAATTCAGATGGTACAGTTGAATGAACCACCCTGTGTATGTATAGCGAGCACACACGCGAAAACACGTAGGGTTGCGAATACATGCGAACGGTGGTTCGCCTCTGGCCACCTTACCACCCAGCGGCGGAAACTTTCCGCCGACGTAATTGGTCGAATTTCAACATGGTGAACCACCGCTGGCGAAACTTGGCCGCAATTGGAATCTTCCTGTTGACGGGGAGGGGTGGGGGAGAGTGTTTAACAAGAGGGCTGGAAGGAGGGGTTACCTGTTGGCTGCTCCTGGAAAAAGGGTTGCCTTCTACGTTAATACGAGGGTCATGCAATTTTACATGCGATTTTCCTTCGCAGCGATTTATTCGCGAGAAATCGACACATTTTTCGCACGACACCCTGTATATTTACTTCAATATTCTTGTAGAGCATAACGAGACGGATCCAACGAGTACCATGACCATACCATTTCGTACCATTTAGTAAGCTCTTATTTAGTAAGCTCGATTAGGTCCCTGTTAGGTACTCAGTTTTCAGACAGGAATATCTCGAGATTGACTGATCGAAACGGCACGGTCATGGTACTCGTTGGACTCGTCTCTTCAAGCTCTGCAAGACTATCCAAGAAAAATACAATGTTTCGTGGATACGTAAAAAATGATATATAAGTCTAGATAATTACGAGTGTGTTCCTACGAAAAGTAGAAGTCTGCTTGTGACGAGCGAAAGTTCTGTCATAGCGAGCGCATTACAGGACACACTACAGATGGCTTTGTGTCGAGAGCTAATAGGATTGCGACGGAAGGACGGTTCTGTTCAGTTTCAGTCGTGAAAAGCTTCAACTTATTTCAACAGTGGAAGTATTAACTCCTTTCTGCGGCTTTTAGATTTCTTCGTTCGTCCGTCGTGATACATAAACATTGTTTTAGAGAGCATTATTGCAGAGTTGACTTTGTACTTCCAGTATCATTGTAGCAGGAAGAAAATCGTTGAAAATATTGTACAGGCTTAAAATTAATATAAATTTCGCCAGAAAGAGAGAGAGAGAGAGAGAGAGAGAGAATTTACAAACCAGAAGATAATTATCGGAAGTATTATACAAGCTAGAAATTTAATTTAGAGGATTCGAAGAGTATATCTCTGAAAAATAATTCGAATAAAACGTTCGCTCGTTAATTAGAAAATTTCATGTTAATTTGTCGAAGAGATCTCGGAGGCAAACTGGGAAGCCCGGACGTAAGACCCGCGAAGTGGCAAATTAACTTATAGGGCGGTTAATTGGCCAGACTGTTAAATCGAATTTATCATCGGGAAGAGAGTGTCGCGCGTTAACTACTTTCCCGTAGGACGGGGATTTGTATCGGGCATGCGACCAAAAAAGAAAAAAGGAAAGAAAGAATATTCGCAGGCGTTAATTAGTCGCAGAAGTAATTAAAACTCGGTTAATTTCGGCCGGCTCGTGTCAAAGATTAACTCCGCGTCACTCGATAAAAGTCCTCAGGGCGAGGAAGAGGGACACACCTTTTTTGCGGGACGCGTGTTCTCATTTTGAAAGCGAAGCCAGCGGAAAAAAAGGTGGTGCAGCTACCGCGAGATAAATTTAATTACATGTTTACACATCCTCGAATGCACCGGTGAGTCGTGCGGAGCTCGCCCTAATTTCGCGATTAACCGGTGCGGTATAATTGTGTGTTTCTGCAATATTTGCGCGTTCGAAAAATTGGCTAAAATTACATACGAACCGTGAAATAATTGAATGATCAAATTTCTCAGTGTAATTGCAATTAAACGTGTGAACACATTCGAGTAATAATAATTTGATAATTTCTGAACCCCCGCGAAATTGCATGAGAAAATACTGTTTCTCGACATCTCCCTTTGGGATTCGGAAAGTTAATTTGAGTTTAAAAAAAAAATTAAATTCTACGGGTTTATTTGTTATTTAGCGTTTCGATATAGCACGCGCGCGAATGTGTACACTCGACTGTTAGCATTGATCTATCTAAAAATGAAACATCGTAAAGGAAACAGAAAAATCAGTTTTCGGTTTGTTTGTGCACTTCCGTTTTGTATTCTCTGTTGATCGCTGTGGTGAAGCTAGAAATTGAATCGTAGTGCAAACTGAAATTTTTATGTTTAAAGTGGAGTTCACTGAGAATTCGATAGAGAATTCGACATTTCAACGAAAGCGTTGTACGTATTGTAGAATAGAACAGTGTCAGAGAGGCGATCGGTAGCCATTGTACTCACCAATCCTGATAACCGGTGGCAGCGACATGGCAGTGGTAACCAAGACGACAATGATGGCGAACAACAGTGCCATTGTGCCCGACGTGATTTCAGCTCGCACCTGACTATGACATCGTTCTTGCGTGCTCCGTCGCAAGACAAAATACAACGATTCTGAACATCAGATACATAGAGACACAACTAGATCGTTTTCACGTACACTTCCACACAAGAACCGCACATTTTCGGGCCGGGGCACGCGTCGATGAAAATCCTTGCTAGGCCGGCATCCCTTGCATCTGAAAAGAAATCATCAAAGTGTCAGACACATGGAATCAGAAGAATCCAGAAGAGAACTGTTTTTATCTTTTCGCATAAAATGTTTTTCTTTAACAAGACTAAATCTGACAAATTTAGACTTTTCTTACAAATAATTCTTAGAATGATGACGATATACAATATTTTTGTTGTGTAGTACAAAACCTGACGTTTTATTTTTCCAAATCAAATATTTTGTTGCATCAAATTATGATGTATTTGGTATGTAATCCAGTAGATTTGTACCCAGGGCGACTGTAGATCGAAGTTTCGATCCAGTAGGATCAATGGTTCAGGAGTTATGCTTGCTTAAAGTTGAGCATTTGCAGTGGTTTTGACAGGTAAAGGCGCCGCCATATTGGTTTTTAGTGTCGCGCGCCGCTTACCGAGCAGAGTGGTAGTTAGTCGGTGATTAAATCGGGGAGGGGGCAAAGTAAGCAGTTCGCGGTCGTCACTACAAACCAATATGGCGACGCCCTTACCTGTCAAAAACACTGCAGATGCTCAACTTTAAGCAAGCATAACTCCTGAACCATTGATCCTACAGGAGCGAAACTTCGATCAGCAGCCACCCTGGGTACAAATCTACTGGATTACATACCAAATACAGCATAATTTATAGGAGAAAGGCACAAATTTTGAGTCCGGTAAAGCAAAGCTAACCCAATATTTTTGTTTTACAAGACTGAATCTGACATTCGTAGACGTTTCTTTTACAAATAATTCTTAGAATGTTGACGATATTTTTATTGGGTAGTACAAAACCTGACGAGATAGACTGAGCTTGTCCCTGTACTAAGGAGAAAAGCTCGAGTAGAATATAATCGACTCAGAAAATTGCTACACGATTGCGCAGGGGTGGAGAGGATCTGAGCAACCCCGGGACCCCAGCAGCCATTATAATGGCATAATCCGGAAACAAGCTACTTTTCCCCATTTTCGCGTTACTGAAAGGCACGCGTCGAGTTTGATGAAAGGCGAAAGCAGACGCAGTCGGGGCCGACATTCTCATTAAACGTCGATCGTTGAAAAATGTCGGGGAGTCTCCCTCGGATCGCCGGCTGATACGGTCGATGGCATAGTCAATGGCAGAGTCAATGGAGGGCCGAGCCTCTCTCGCGTCATTTCGTTGACTAAATACACAGACGCGCGCACGTAGGCTAGGCTGCCTCGTACTCTCGGATCAAATGGATGGATATCACCGCGTATCGGTCATAATTTCGCGGACGTCGCCCTGCCGGCGCGGAATTTACGTCCATCTTCCTTGTGTGTACAAGTTCTGGGTGATAGCTAATGGACGCCATCAGTTTAATGGAAACCCTTCAAGTACGCTGGCATGCGCGATTCTTTCCGGCCGTGTTCCCAATCATTTTCCGCGGAAATGTGTACAGGAATTTTGTCGAGAGCGACTCTTCCGAATTTCTTGAACGGTTGCTAAATGATTTATCGACGCCTGAATATCGCGAGGAAGTTCGACGTCGACGAGTGCGTCGTTGCCGATGCGGATACGCCGGAGTTTGCCTCGGGTTGGGGTCTTCGAAAAGTGCCTACGGCTCTGGGAAGTACGGTTAACTGTGTGAGTTTGAATGTTGCCTAAGTGGGGACTGTGTGTTCAGTATGGTTGTGAGATATATTTGACGGTGGAGGCAAAAAAACTTCCAAAAATCTTGAACTTCCTCGATAGGATGCTTGAAGTCATTTCAAGCAACTTTTCCCTTTGCGAAAATCTTCTCCGAGGTTCCGTTCAGGAGTTATCGACGAAAAACACGGACCAATCACAGCGCGGCGAAGGCGGGCCCATTCAGTGGGCCCTCCCACCGAGGCGGAGTCTCGCATTTTTCGAGAATAACTCCGTAATTAAGCGGCGTAGAAGATTTTCGTAAAGGAAAAAGTTGTTTCGAATGACCCGAGGAATCACATTTTACAATGATTTTACTTTTCCAGATTGTTATATCATCGCAATTGAAGATATTTAAATTTTCGGGGTTCATAATAAAGACTGCATACGAACAGCAACAATTCCACGTTTTTAAACAGAAAAACCAAAATGGGTTTAGTCTGATTCGATTCCACTTATAGTTCGAATATTTATTTCGATATCAATAATCGATTTCACGATTGGATTTCCCTCGAAACAAATACCATTGCAGGACAAACAGGAAATTGACGTTCACTGATCGAAGATTACAGTCATTCGGAAGTGGTTAGCAGGAATTGAGTCTGCCCTTTAAAATCCCGTTTCCTTTAAGGGCGAGTTTTACGAGCTTTTCCCCCAGCCATAGTGAACGGCCCAAGGCTAAGAGAAGTCAGAATCATCTGAGATGGAACTCAACAGTTTTATTCGTCTGGGAGCACGGAAAGAATATAGGAACGCACCTTTATTTATTTAGGGCGTTGTGTTCTGACTGTTTCGAACAAGTTTGGAGAAGCTGGCACAGGAGGATTGTCGTCTGAATCCCTCGGGCGCAGTTTGCGGTCAATCGTAAATACATACTTGCCAACTGATCGATCGTGTTGACCGGTTTGTGTGAATTGTTACCAGCTGTACTGTCATTACCCTCGAAAAATATTTGCTTCGACGTGATTAGGGGTTTGCGATGATCGCTCCGATGGATTTGTGTTCTCAAATGATGTGTCTGCCGAGGATTCTCACAGTACAGCGGTTTTTAATAAAAAATTAATTTGTAGTTTTCACTTTTCTGTAATAAAGTTTTCATTATTTAAAACGTGTCCATATTGTTATATCTATTAAGAGAATAAAAGCTAGGTAGGCGCCAAAGTTTGTTAATAAAAAATTAATTCGTAGCTTTCACTTTTCCTTCACTTATTAAAACAATAAAAGCTAAGGAGCCGCGGAAGAAAATTTTTTTCGGCCATCGTAGGATTTTTTTAATCGCAACTCTTTTAAAATCGATTCCGGGGATTTTTACATGTCAAATTGATATTGCAAAATCCAGCGGAAAGGGGCAAAAAGTTGTCAAACAGAACGACGGATAATTCGATAAAATTCGTTTTTATTTGGGAAAGAAAGAAATTTATTTCATTTTCATGCAGAAACTCGAGTATATGGGTCAACCCAATATATCGCCGGACGCTGCGTAAATATTTAGTAGAATAGCTCGAGGACTATGGGTGGCCACCTCCGAGGGGGGAGGGATGCGAACAATGGATAATTATAATAATTCGCGAGTGGTGGTGGACTGCCAGTGATCAGACATAATTTCTTGTATTTATACAAAACTGCAGCTTCTATTCTACCATGAAATCAATTATGGGTGCATGAGTTTATAATAAATGAAATTTTTCGCTTTACACAAAAAAACGGGCATTTGATAAAATATTAAATTCACGATTTTGAATAAATTTTTATATACCACACTGGTGGAATGATAATTCTGGACGCTTTTAATAAAAATATTCTTTATTTTATGTTTGTGCAGAAAATGTATATTCTGCTATGCTAAATTGATACCGTAATACATTTATTGTAAATGTTTTAAAATTTTTATTTAAAAAAATCTTTTTCTGTTTGTGGCAAACATGGAACGTCGCATGATGTGAAATTGCTAATCACAGGACGCGTGGGTTCATTGTAACTACCAATCAGGAAGGCCTTGACGGTCTCTACAAACAGTTTCATTATTGTTTTAGTCAGAAAAGTAAGGACCTTAGTCAAGTTTTTAAAAGTGTGAATAACGACTATAAAATCGTTTCGAATACCTCGGAACGAGTTGAACTTTTTCTGATTGTATTATAAAGGGTGTCTCAAAATTCCTTCAACATCCGGAAATGGGAGGTTCCTGAAATGATTTCAAGCAACATTTTACTTTGCAGAAATGGCGTCCGCGGCATTGTTAAGGAGTTATTAACGAAAACCACGGACCAATCAGAGCGCGACCTAGACGCGTGTTGGTCCAGGCGTGTTTTTCGTTAATAACTCGTTAACAAAGCCGCCGACGTCATTTTTACAAAGGAAAATGTTGCTTCAAATGATCTCAGGAATAACTCTAAAATTGGAAAACAATGATTAGAATATAAAATATAAATGATTATATATTAAATAATTTCAAAATTTTTAAAAGTGTCCAGAATTAATTCCACTAATGTATCATGTTTTTATAAATTGTTCGAATTTTACCGAGAAACGGATGACATGAGATTTCTGCCAGTGCAATGACAGCGATCGTGCCATCTCTTCCAGCAGGGACGTATACAATTCCCGGGGCACCTGGCGCAACGAAATCTGTCAGTCGTAAGGGGTGGCATGATCAGAAAGTTGATCGATACTCGCCCGTATAAAAGGAGTTCCGAAGCGACGTACGAGTTCGGTGTCGATGCCACATGCAGCTCACGCTTCCGCTATTAGAGTTAACGTAAACGGATTTAAACTAACCCAATTTACCGTGGGGTAACTTTGCTACCCCGTTTCCCTCCACCCTTCCAACCGTGTTTGTTTGCCGTTTCTCCTGCGAACCGGCCTTAAGCGGCCGGCTTGATTACGTAGGCGTGTCCGGGCTGTCCGAATCCTCCTTCTTTCTCCACCTCAAACAATTCCCTTCAGTCACCCTAACTTTCCCTCGGATCCCGGAGGGTTTAGGTATCGCCACGGGGGTTCACGACCCCTTGGAATGCGTGAAAATCATCCCGGACCCCTCTCCTCCATTATCAGGAATATTCCATGGACTGTCGAATTTTTTCCAGGAGAACTATTGAACATCCTGCTTTGGGATTTCGCACACGTGTTGAATGGTACTTGGAGTACACGTCTGATTTTTTTCAAGTGAAAATAATGAAAATTGCAGGAGTTGTATATCTTTTTCGTAGAGTGTGTTTTAGGAGTTTATTCTGGATTTGAATGGCATTTGTAGAAATTTTGAAGAATTTTTTTCAGGACAACTATCCAGCCTCTTACGTTAATATTTTGCACGCATATTTAGTGGTATTTGGAGTACACGTCTGATTTTTTTCAAGTGAAAATAATGAGAACTACACGAGTTATGTATTTGTTTATAGAACATCCCCCAGATGAGGAACATCTGCAGACGATCCTGTTTAAATAACATAATCAAGAGTATCCTAGTCATGTAATCTTCCCAATTAACCCCCCGGACATCTTTCCGAGGAGAATTGTAAAACGAGCAGACCTCGTTTCTTCGGGTATTTCTGCGACAACGGAGTCGCTTCCCGCGAGGAAAATCTGAAAGTTTTCCAGTGGAAACACGATGGGCGGTCTTTTCTCGCTCGCTTAATGTGAAATAATGGCTGCTCGTTAACGTCCGCCGATCGGGACGCGATCATTATACTTGATGAAGTTTCGCGCGATTCATGGAAACGGGGACGAAGGAGATGTGGCGCGGCCCTGCCTAATGAAACGGAAACGCTCTTTATAAGATGATCGTGTTGCGTTTTAGTCACGGTTCGTTCGCTGCTCAAGTATGCTTTGTTAAATATCATATTTGTCATTCACGGTGTGCGTCATCCTTCATAGTGTTACACAGAATCCGTTGCTTCGAAAAGAGAGCAAAAACATATCGTGGACACTCGTTTTCGAGATTGGTTAAAAGAGGCCAGACCCATTGACCTTTATATGTATATCCCCTCAATGTCACCTTGTGGGGCGACCTTTTCGGACGGTTTTAGCCGTTGCTCGACGATGGTTAATAATTAATGAACGCCTCGGGTGGAAAGCGAACCGTTCTTCCACTTTCAATTCAATTTGCTATAGAAACCAGAGACCAAAAATAACAGTTATTCCAAAATTTTCTATCATTATCAGTGTCCAAAAATTTGGATCCTCCTCCTCCGTTATGGATGATCGAATTTCTTTTCACCTGTTCATAATAATTATTGATGAGAAAATTCATTTTGGTTGCTCATTGAATTATTGAGTTGTGTCTCCTCTTCTTCGGATGGAGCAAGCCTGTGAAATTCATTGAGAAGGTTTCGTACAACAAGACGAATCAACAGATCATAAGTAGCAATTAATATTACGAACAAAAAATGTACCAAATAATTGATTGTCTACCACTTGAATGTTGTACTATTTTATTAAATAAATAAGTTATTATTAAATATTATTAAATAAATTTCCTTCATCGCAATAACTGTTATGAGCGATCGAAATGAATTTTTCTCATTGATAACTGTTATAAGCGATCGAGAAACACATAGAATAATAATAAAAAACATAGGATACTTGTTATTCTATGACTTGCATTCTGTTCGATAGAAACACAATTTTCTAACAATTTAGACCTGCTTAATTCCCTTAATTTATCCAAATACTTGAAACGACGCATTCGCGCGAACGAATATTATAATCCTACAAAGAAGATGCACAAGAATTGCGAAGCGCAGAATAAATGATTTCATCAACTGCAGCGTTCGTGAACAATTTTTCCGGCTTCGACGGACACGCGTTTCTGGAGTAATTCGATTAAACGCATTCTTTAATCGGCTCGGGAACGCCGAAAGCGCGCGCGGGCGCGGACGTCGTTGATCAAACATTTGCCGAGACGAGATTAATTAAGAGATTCATTAAAAGCTCGTTCCGCCGGAGACCGGGCAACCTTTAACAACAATTTGTTTCGAGCGTCGAGTCCGCGCCGCGCCGCGCAACGCTTCCTTCCCTGCGGGAAGCGTCTCCGTCGCCTCTGTTTTCAATTTTACGCGGCGCGCGTTAGACAGAAAGAGGATTAACTATTACGACGTACACTGTTGCGAGTTTGTTGTCCGAGTTTCGTTTACGACGTACGAGGCCAGCTTAATTCTATTCGGCCGTAAAACCTCCGCAGGAACCTCCCCTTCGGCGTCCGAGGATTCGACTCCGCCGGAATGTTTTTATTTGTCGCGCCGCGCACCCTAGGCATCGCTATCTTTATTTCCGAGCAAGTTCGAGGGGGTCATTCTTTCCTACCATGCGATTGGAATCAGCCGTTAGATCAAGTTTTATGCCGCAACATCGGAAAATCGTCTGCCCTTCAAAACATACTCTAATAAGCAAATATATCACTCGTGCAGTTTTCATTGTTTTCACTCGGAAAAAATCACACGTGTGCTCCAAGTACCCACGCGTGCATGCGTAAAATCCCAATCCAAATGGTTCAATTGTTCTCCCAGGAAAAATTCCTAAAGATCAGCAACGAATGACATTCAATACCAGAATGCCCCCTTAAAACATGCTCTGTACAAAACTATACAGCTCAAGCAATTTTTATTATTTTTACTTGATAAAAATTGTCTGTCTAGTTAAAATATCCATAAATATGTGTGCAAAATTTCATTCCAAAAGGTTCAACAGCTCGTCTGAAAAAAATTCTTGTAAACCGGTAAAAATGGCCTTCTAATCCAGGACATCCCCCGAAAACACGCTCTACAAAAAGAAATGTAACTCCTGCAATTTTTATTATTTTTACTTGAAAGAAATTGTGTACGTAGTTAAAGCATCCATAAATACGCGTGCAAAATTTCATTCCAAAAGGTTCGACAGATTCTCTGAAAGAAATTCTTGAAAACCGGTCAAAATGGCACTCAAATCCAGAACACCCTCTGCTCATTTATTTCGCAATTCTGCCGAT
This sequence comes from Lasioglossum malachurum, assembly GCA_028455605.1. Taxonomy (NCBI): domain Eukaryota; kingdom Metazoa; phylum Arthropoda; class Insecta; order Hymenoptera; family Halictidae; genus Lasioglossum; species Lasioglossum malachurum. The sequence continues at coordinate 13,585,455 of CM052312.1, read as the reverse complement.
TCGGAAAAATGTCCGCCGGGTTAATTGAGAGTAGGGTGGCATCATTAGGGTGCCATGACAATTTCGCGTGCTCCAAAAAATGCTTAAGTCGTGCAGCTCACGTGGCGCCTTCGAGACCCTGCGAATTCCATCAGGATTTTCTATACCATATTCTTGACGTGGCCGTCGTTTCTTGACTCTCTTGACAGCCGTCCGCCCCGGACCGGCTCGGAATTTCAATTATTGTCAACCACGGTGAACACGTTGAACCGGAAACGTTGGAGGGGGGACGAGAAAAGGAGAAGCGTATAATTCATGTCCATAAAGTTGGAAATGGAAGGCAGGGTTCTCGTTCAATATTTCCAACGATGATGATCAGCTCTTTGTGAGCGGCGAATTTACCAAAGGGAACAAGTTGCTAAAGTGGATACCTTGGAATAATAATTTTTCAGTACCTCTTGAACCCATTAGCCCTTGTGGCCGCCCTTTTCCTTGGTCCAGTTACTTCGAAGGTTTTTTACTTTGAACGCGGTTTTCTCCGGGAACAAAGGACGGCCGATGTGTTAATTATTGAAGGACCACTCCTTTTTAGTGGAAGGAACTTTCCATATAATTGCGTGTCTTTATCGGTCGGTTTTCTCGGATGGGAGAAACTTTCGAATTGCACTATAACCCTTTGGCCCTTTCATACTTCGTTCTACTCGTTTCAATATAATAAATACGAGTGTGATTTTAATTTTTGCTGGAAGCTCTACCAATTAACATTTGCAGAAATCTTCCTTGCCGTCTCACTGAATTCTGTAAGTGTCCATATTGTAAATTCTGTAAGTGTCCATCTTGTAAACGAAGAGAATGTTGTATAATACGTGGAAAAATCTTGGGGTTTGGGTACAATTGTACAATTCCGCTGGAAAAGTAATCGGAGACTGTTTCTCGAGTTTAATTCGGCCACCGGATAAACGTTCACCTTTTAATGTAATTGGATAACTAAAATAATGTTAGTTCATGTAGACTTTTCAAATATTTGGAGTACCGTTGCCACAAACAGGGCCTCGTTATTATTTACGTACGTACCGACGTGGTTCCCCCCCGTTTATTGATTCTGCTAATGAACAGCCGAGAAATAGGAAAATTCTGTGCAGCCTCATAGCCAGATGGAAAATCATTTTTATATGATTCCCGGTACCTAACCGTTGCGTTGGAGTGGTTGTATTTTCCTTTCGTTTCGTTAATTTGCTGCTTCAGATTAATTGCTTCCAACTCCGTGCAACAAAGTTCTTTCTTCCGCAAATTGCGAGTGGCTTTCATTCTTTTTAATTATTTCAATTTTACCGCGCTATTATACGAGTTTCACTCATTCTAATTTGGAAGACTTTTACATAGAATAATTTTCTAAATTACCTAAATTTTGTCCAAAACGTAAAAGGATCAGTTCGAATAATAGAGGCTGCAGTATATCGCGAATTAAACGGGCAAGCCTAATCGGAATGGTATCGTGTTTGGTATCGTTTCGATCTGCGGGGCGTCGCGAATAATATAATAAATTATTATAAATAAGAAAATGATTATTATAGAGAGACAAATATATTTTCGAATATTTCCGAAAGCAAGGGCGAACGGTGAATACTCGCAAGAAGAAAGTCGACGACACGTTTCAAGGCCATCGAATTACATTTCGCTGAATCGCTAAAAGGATCAGTTGTTATCAATTCGAAGGGAATCCCTCTGTTGTATCGAACGGCTTTCGGGAAATCGAGTTTCGACCTTTCGAATTGGCGCATCTCGGAACGAAGCTCCGCGAGTTATGTAACACGAGCGTGGAACGTATCACGTTCTCTCTTTCTGGCGGAATTGTGTATTTGCAATTGCGCGGAAACGCGTCTCGGCCAAATCGAGGAGGACCCTGAAGAGCCATCCACGAGGATGCGGAAGAATTCAATCTCTTTCTTCCACGTTTGCTCACTGGTATGCCAAATCCAACGAATTATCATTGCAAATATTAATCGCTCCTTTAACCTTGAACTTTTCTAAAACTGGACCGAACTCGAATTTTTGCAGAAATTCATGAGCATTCATTTACGAACGTTATTCTTCCCTTAATAATTTCAATACACGAAAAATAATAGTGTAGCGGCGATCTTGATATAAAATAAAAATTTTCTGTCCGCATTGCAACTAACTGGACTTCAATGAAGATCTTTATTTTTCCAATTTGTTCGATAGGTTGGAAGTAGTATTTTTTCGTTCTTATAATATTTTTATTGTTGTAGACTGCACCTAATAATTTCTGTCAACACATAAAAATCGTGAATTAAAATCACTAAATAAAATTTAGAAAAAATGACATAAAAGGTCACAGCGCTGTTGTCGCTGTTGGTGACAGCCGCCAATAGGTTGAAAGTAGTATCTTCATATGCTTCTAATATTTTTGCTATTGTGAACTGCACCTAGTAATTTGTCTTACTGTTGTAAATTACATGTAGAGTAATTTTCACCAACGCATAAAAATCGCGAATAAAAATCAGAAGAAATTGCCACAATCACAGCGCTGTTGTCGCGCTGTTCGTGGCAGCCACCTTTGCCGGACGAAACCCGTCGGGCTTGCGTGGAAGCCTGAGAAATCGTGGCCGAGCCAATACACGTGGAAAAGAGAATACGCAGGTGTCCGTACAGGTGTGCGGCCGATGGTGTAAGTGTCGTCGCGTGGCTCTCGAGCACGTAGGGATCGAGCCCTCGGATATCTGTCTGCGGTTAGTCCGTGTGTGTCTAATTGAATCGATTGACGACGCGTGTCTGAAAATTCTGGCGAGACTAATTAAGTGGATGCGTATGAAATCGATCGAACGTGGCATAAAGAGAGAGAGCGAGAGAGAAATAGTGGCGGTGAGGGGGGTGCAGGATGCAACAATTTCGATGTCAAAGTTCCCGCGGATGGTCGACGAGTTGCCTAGTAATTACTTGTGCTCGAATCGGCGGTTTCTGCGGAATTAAACGGAACGTTAGTCGATCCCGCGGACTCGGACAAGTAATTACACCGTCCCGGCGTGCCTTTGAAGCGGTATCATTCCGAAAGTAATTTTCTGCCGGAAGCGCGGTGCGCGATTTACAAGCAGCGATATCGCGCGACGCAACTTACCGGCGAATTCTTGATTACGCGTGCCGATACGCGACTCGTCATTTTCGCGATCCGTCGCGATACCTCTCGAAACGCACTCCCCCCAGGAATCGTTGAACATTGAACAACCGTTTGTATGTCATCATCGTACACGACCGGTCTGAAGTTATCGTTGAAGCATTTATTAAAGAACGGTGGAGCAGTTTAAAACCGGTCTTTCGTAAACCATAAAACTCCGATATCCTACCAGCTGCACCAACAATGAATTAATTCTCTGCAGACCCATTTATTATCCCGCCAATCAATATGGCGAACTCCTCGAATATTTATAAAATACCGATTGAAAATTGCTTCAGAAATCGAAGTATCGATACTCTCGTCGAAAAGGAGCGAACGTTTTTTTTATTAAACTTTCCCCGCGGAACGAAACCGACAATGAACCGTAGAACTTCGGTAGAAAGAAGAAAGCTACGGGGAGAAGGATGAGGGAGAGAGGGGTGGAGAGAGAGAGAGAGAGAGAGAGTGGGATGGCAGAACGAGAGGTTCAATGACCGTTAATCGTCAGCCGATTGGAAATGGGATTTACGCATATCTCGATGTTTCAGGCTGCGGCGCACGCAAGCCGCGAACAGAGTTAATGCCTGACAATCGTCGCATCGGTGATCGATCGATCGTGATTGACAAGCGTCACGTTCGTCCTGGATCACAACCGCTCGACACCTGGATTAGCAATTAGAGGAGCACAAAGAACGACGTCTAGCCTGCCCGAACAATCCCCTATTGTTCCAGCCGGGAACGCTTCCCAAAATTCTTCGCCTATGAGCGCATTCCTGTCAAACTCTCTGTTAGGCTACCTGCGTCACTCAACAGTCACTTTGTTCGGAAACAGTCAAATTCTCTGTGAAGCTAGCCCCCTTTCAAATTAGCCCCCCGTGAAGCTGCCTCCGTCATGCTGCCTCCGTCAATCCTCATTGACTTCCGCTTAAAAATGCCAAGCTTTTCCCCTAACTCCATCAACAGCCACTCGCACAGTCCTCTATCCTTGCTACTCACGTTCTAGGTCCTCGTCGTTAATCGCCACCGACCGTCATCCGCGTCTTCGCCAGGGAGACCCGTTTCCCACTTCACTGTTCCAGTCTCATCGCCCCATCGAACACTCGCGGCCGAATCGATCCGAAATCATCATCCCCTAAAGTATCGCAAGGTTCCCACTCACATTAACGTTCTCCGAACACCGTAGGTAATCGACGTTGAAATCCCATCTAGCCGCTATATCCAGCCTCCCACCTCTATCGAAGGCAATCACCACCGATATCCATCTCGACGACCATAACCGGCATTAGCTCGGCCAAGTTCTCGTTACCTGGCCCGTCATGCTGCCCCGGGTATCCTCGATCACCGAACTTTCATCAAAGTCCCACCACTTTCGCCGACTCTGCCGGGAACAATCCCGCAACCACCCGCGACAACTGTACTATACTTGTCCACTCCTTCGCGAAAATATTGCAGCGACCGGACCCTAGCTCGTTAAGTTTGTCATCTTCAACTTAGGAGTCTGCAGGGGGTCCACTCATTGGTTAAAATATTTGGCACATCCCGTCGACACCTTCAGCTACGGCTCTTCGGGGTGTCCACTCATTAGCAGTATACTCAGCACTTAATCTCCACGAGAAACAACTCACAACCACCTGGCGAAGCTACGGGGATCTATACTGTCGCTACTCTACAGCTACCCTCCGCTCATCAAAAGGATTCTTCAGGACTGCCGGTCCCTGGAAAAATGTCTAGCACCGGGATTCCACGCGGAACAACTCACTCAAAGCTGACTCCCAAGTGTCGTCACTTTCACACAGACTCGCTAAGTCTATGGGACACTGTCGCCACTCTACAGCTATCCTCCGCTCATCAAAAAGATTCTTCAGGACTGCCGGTCTCTGGAATAATGTCTAGCACCGGGATTCCACGCGGAACAACTCACTTTGATCAAGTATTGTCACTTTCACCCAGACTTTCCAAGTTTATGGGACGCTGTTGCTACTCTAGGGGTATCCTCTGACGAAGCTTGCCACCTTCGCCTGATCTCCTTCGGGACCCCCTGGAAAAATGTTCCATGGACCCTGTCACGCGATAATCTCTGAATCCTTTAACTAGAGAGTACTAAATTCGTTGAAGGATCACGGGCAGTTTGTAGATCGACCAGGCCGACTCCTGATCCTCTGATCCCCTAACTCCAGGCCGTGGGGTCCTCGGGTTGAAGGGTTGCGGGCAGTTGCTAGATGTCCGGCGAAATTGGTTCGGCGATCAGCGGCGAGGGGATCGGCGGTGGTCGGTTTGTTAGGGTGTTCAGACACGCGACGAGGAACACCTTGCCGTTTTTCGCACGCGTGGTCCGACGATCGCGGAAGACGCGCGGGCACTGGCTGCGCCAGGACGATCTACCACCCCCGGACGAGTGCGCGAACCGGTGCCGGGAGGATGGCGAATGGCTTTCGAGGGGTGGCAGCGCAAGAAAGAGAGACGACCGGGAGGCGATCAACCCCCGCGACGGGTGGGAGAGAGACAGCACCCATCCCCCATGCGCGTTACGCGTGGAATCCCTCCGTAGCGTCGCGCTCTTTTTCGGCAAGACAACCCCCCTGCCACGAACAGACACCGAAGTCGACTGCTGCTATCTGGGTTAGTGGACCCCCACGACCCTGACCACCGTGGGAATTATGCGTGCGCCGGGGCGGGGAGGGAACTTCGCGCACCATAGGGCCGGAGGATCTTGTTTATGGGGTTGAACCATCCTCGCCACCAAACACAAGTCGAATTTTCAGTATTTTAACGACGGAATTGGGAAAATCTGTCAAGTCGTTCGGAAAGTAATTTCGTCTTCCCAAGGTAAAATGGAAGCCAATTTTTCAGCATTTAGCAGAAGTTTTGACATTTTGTTCTATGGGCTTTTGCGATTTCCTAATATTTACAGGTCGTTGTTACACAGACTTTGAACTTGCGAGGAAGAATTTCTTGATGATAATTTTTAAGGGATGATATTGCATTTCAAGCCTCGCAATTTTTATTTAAAATATTGTTTTCCTCTGTTAGGGAATAATTTCAAATGAATTTCCAAGGAAATCCCATTTCTGTGGAATGAATTGTTAAAAGCTCTTGTATTCGATGTTTGAGCGCTGCTAATGGACACCGAAATGGATTGCGAAATGTTCTCCGATCCTCGAACTTGCAATCCGATGATCGCGAGGAGGGCTGCGTTTATAAACACGTATACATGAATTTTTAGATATGTTGCGTGCTCTTGTACGACTGTTTGATCGAATGTCGATAATGGATATCAAAATCGCTACGAATGAGCTTAATGCATCGACTCAATAATATATTGATATTGTTTTAGGTGATTCTGTTTCACCGTTTCTGTAGACCACATTAATTTTGGGCAACTGATTCTCCCGTGCAAATTATTTCACTAACGCAGTATCATTCTCAAAATGCCCGGATACATTTGTGCGGGAAGTTAAAAATAAATATTCAAACAAATAGAATTAAAATAGAATATATAGGCAAGAGGAAATCGCGGTACATCTCTTCGTTAATACTTTATTACATGGAAAGTGGAACGTAGATAATGCGTGTCCATACTGTCCATTCTACATTGCAACGCATTTATTATTACACGAACGATAAATTTATTACAATATGGCTTGCGCTCGAGGGGGCATTTGTAATTTGCTTCGGCGATTAGCTGGATGTGCGAATTCATGCTGTTCGAATAAAATTCTGTCACGTTTTAACCCCTTGCCATCGTAATGAGTTATGGTAATGGATACCCGCGATGAACGCTTAGTACTAAATGTGTGTATATTATACTTAACACTTGATATTCAATATAATACTTGGTACTTAATATACTCGATACTTAATATAATTGATACTTAATAGACTTGATACATAATGCACTTGATACTTAATAGACTTGATTCATAATATATTTATTTGATATATACTTGGTATTTAGTACACTTGATAATTGATACTTAATATAATAGGCTTGATACTTAATGTACTTAATCTTAGATCACGCTCTCTCTCTCTCGGATAAAGAACCCCAAGAAAAGAGCGAGAGAGGGAAAGGGAATAAGTCTCTCGTCTGAGACTCGCACAGTACTTTTGTGTGCGCGAAGCAAAGTCACGACATGGTCGAGTAAGCCTAGTAATCCGGATGAAACGCGACTTCGTCGGCTCAATAAGATGCCTAACGTGCTTTGAATGCAAGAACTTATTGAATGCCTTTCGAGCGCTAAAAGAGCCTCTTTCTTGTCTTTCGAACGCGCGCGCCCGCCCAATACACGCACACAGACACACACACATACAGAAAGCTTTCACGGTGCCATAGCATCGTGTCCTTGAATCTGTGTAGGATCAAAAGCTGCTATAACCGGCCGGGCTACGATTTATTCAGGGGTTTTCAGCGGTTGAAGTGGAGCAGTTTAGCTTCAAGGAAATCGTCACATTATAGTGCGACTGGCCTGTAGGAATATTAAACGATCCAGTGTTTGGATAGCGGGGGTTCGGCTAAAGATCACGCTTTTCGAGAAGCTCTAAGAGGATGCGGCGTCGCGTAATAAATATACGAATAATTCATGCGAATCGATTTTTAAGCTGTACCAGAAAGAACAGTGTTAACTGTTCTAAATTGCGCATACTTTCATTCTTGTGGTAAATGTATAAAATCCGCAGTCTAGCGATGACCTCTGCGGCTCTGCTTGATATAATACATCACGTCTTACCGCGCAGCTACCCTTGGAGCGGTGGTAAACATGTTTACGCGCTTTATACATTGTTGATCATTTCCTGGGAGTGGTCGTACGAATTTTATAATACGTGTAGCTTCTTCGTTGCCGGGGGGGTGGGCACAGTACTCGTGGAATAATATATTCCCGTTTCATTATGCTTCCATAATTCTCTGTTGCACGTGAAGCATCCGAAGTTGTTGGAACTGTAACTAATTCTTTGCAAGAAAATTATTCAGTGAAAGCAATATTTTAATTAAAAATTTGCGAGGCTTGAAATGATATGACGTGTAACTGGAAATTTGGAACATCAGAAAAATTTCCAGAAGAACATCAATGTTTAAATAAAAGCCCGCACAGAGTGTCCAGCGAATAGGGGATGCGAGAATATTTTGCAGTCGGAGAAACTGGTTGGAATTAATGAGAGAGCACCGAATAATGCAGGGGAGCGTTGAGTTCGATCGGGCAGTCGAGCCATGAAGCCAGGCAAGAGAGAAGAGTAGGGCGTCCAGCCAGCAGAGCAAGAAAACGAGAGGGCTGTGGAGAGCTAGACTGAGACGGGTGCCAATGGGAGTCGTGTGGGTGGGACAGAGACAGCGAACGCGTGACAAAGTCGTCGCCTCCTTCCGACACCCCCTGGAGTACCGAAGATACCATACAGAGAACCAAAGTCGCTTTATCTGGGTTAGTGGACGTCGACCCTGACCACTTCCTACGCAAAGAGGATTGAAATAGACTCGCGTTTATCAAGCGTATCGCCGTTGCGTAACCGTGCTGCTGGCTCGATCATCGTGCGGGATCCTGGGGATACGATTTCCGGTGGACAACTCCATTTTTTTGCTTTGACGATCATTGTTGGGTCAGGAACTTTCGTATGTGTGCCTCTTTGGTGATTGCTGTGGCCGATCCTAACTCCCGTTGCTTCTCAAAGTCAGAAGTCCTCTGGAAGGAATAAGATTAGGTTCCCAGGACTTCTGGTTGCTCCGCATAGTCTCAGTAGTCGTCTGAAAGTACGAAGATCAGCTCCACAGGTCTTATGGTAGCTTCCCA
>CM052312.1:13557909-13576424 GCA_028455605.1 Lasioglossum malachurum | reverse complement strand
TCGATAAAAAAGCATTGAAAAATGGTAAACTTGGGCTTGTTTGATAGTTTACTAACTGGGAACCCATTCTGCAAAGTTTCAACCCGATACCTGTTAGGGTAGTTATGGGAATAAACGAAAAACCTGTTCCACCCCATTCTCTTTATCCAATCAATCGAAAAATTCCAGAAAAAATCTGACGTGTTCAGAAAGTCGAACCACATACTCGAGAATTTTACCGGACTCAAAATTTGTGCCATTCTCCAATAAATTATGATGAATTTAGTATGTAATCCACAGTAGATTTGTACCCGGGGTGGTTGCAGATCGAAGTTTCGATCGTGTAGGATCAATGGTTCAGGAGTTATGCTTGTTTAACGTTGTGCATTTTTCAGTGTTTTTGACAGCCAAGGGCGCCGCCATATTGGTTTGTAGTGGCGACCGCGAGCCGCTTACCGAGCAGAGCTGCTTGATGGTAGTTGGTTGGCGATTAGGCCGATGGGCGGCAAGGTAAACGACTTGCGGTCGTCACTACAAACCAATATGGCGGCGCCCTTACCTGTCAAAAACACTGCAGATTGCTCAACTTTAAGCAAGCATAACTCCTGAACCATTGATCCTACAGGATCGAAACTTCGATCTGTAGCCGCCCCGGGTACAAATCTACTGGACTACATACCAAATATTTACATACTTACATACATACATCATACATACACTATGCATACATACATCATAATTTATAGGAGAAAGGTACAAATTTTGAGTCCGGTAAAGTAAAGTTTACCCAACTCTTGCTGTGAAAAATGAGAAACACAAAAAAAAAACGTTTATTTTGCATAGAGTCCAGAGCGTCATGGTAAGCTACTAAATCTTGACTATGAAATTTTCCGGAACGACCAATAGAAACCTATAGACTCCCGTATTAAATAGAGGCGTTCCGGCGAGCAGGAGACCCGGAGCAGTACGAAGTAAATAAAAACGAGTACTTTCCCCGCGTCCATTCCGAGCCGATCCAGGAGTTTCGATCGCGCCAGATCGGAGTTTGATTTACATCGAACGGGGCGGGCAACAGGGCTTTATATTTTCTATCGCTGGTCGTAATGCGGCCCGTAAAACCGTTCGACATATTGAAACTTTACGCCCGACAGTTTACGATGTAACGTGAGAACTGTCGGAGGGCCGTGCAATAAAACCGCGCGAATCGGTGAAAATAAATTGCCAGCCGCCCAGCAACGGCGAAAATTCGAAACCTTGTAACCATGATGTTGGACGTCGTTCTTGTTTCTGGAAGCGGAGGCCGGCGCGCTTGGGGATACCCACCCCCCTCTCTATCGTCTCTCTTGGGGGTTGATTGTCGGGGAAACGGTTTTTCAAGGAACTTCCGTAACGCCGTTGCGTCGCGTTTCCAACCGACTTCTCGCAACTCTGCGGTTTACATTAGATCCCGAAATTCGATAATTGGCCTCTCTAAAATCCTCCCACGCGACTCTTGCTTAGACGTTTTACACAACTTTTACCTGGAAGTCACAGACGGCGTTCGCAAGGGTCGATTTATACGCCAGAAGTAACACCGCTTCCTCCTTATTCTGTCATTAGCAGCGTCGTTAATTAAACTGACAAAAACGAAGCCCCCTGGCTCACCGGGGTCGTCTGAAGACGGAGAAAAAAGTGACATCGGGGTGTAAGCTCGCCCAATGGGGTAGTTCGCTAGGCAATAGCACCCCTTGCTTTTTGCTTTTCTTCCTTCGAGGTCTCTTTTGCATTTCATTCGTTTCGGGGCCGTGCTTTCGGAATTTTCTCGGGGAAACTGCTGAACCTGCTGCATTGGGATTTTTTATAAGTATTTACTGGTATTTGAAGTACGCGTGTGATTTTTGTCAAGTACAAAGATTCAATATTGCGTGAGTTACAAACTTTAATGTAGGACATGTTTTAGTGGGTGGTCTGGTTTTGAATGCCATTTTCACCGATCCTTAAGAATTTTTTTCAGAAAAACTGCTGAACCTTTTGCATTGAGATTTTTTATACGTATTTACTGATATTTGAAGTACACGTGTGATTTTTTTCAAGTAGAATAATTCAAAATTACGCGGCTTATAAATTCTTTTATGCAGCATGTTTTAGAGGGTTTCTGGATTAGGATATCGCGCAACGGATAATTGAGGAACATCACTTTATTTTTCAATGAACGATCGTATTTTTAATTAGTCCTGCAAGCTCCCAAGCAAAGAGATTTTTCTTCCCAGCATCAGCTCCGAGTGACAAACGACGTCTGTCTTTGGGCTGGCTCCATTTCAAGGACGAGACGTGTCCCTTTCCCAGCGGATTCGTCGTTAAGGCACATCCAGATTAATTAACCGCAGCTTATGCCGACAAGTTCATTCTTCTTTCGAAGCTCTCCGGCTTACAGCGACGTCGGGGACTCCGTTCTGCAACCATCTTGGGGACTATCGATCTTTCAAAAGTGAAAGAGTCGAATGTTCGGGAATTCGTCGGACAGTTCTCCTTGTGGTGATCGGGCTCTCCATCGAAAGTGAAACAAATGGGACTTGGACAAGTTCTTATCCAGAAGTTTTCCAAGTCGTTTCGATCGATCGAAGTTTCCTCGTCGAGGATTCCGGGAGATTGATGGCGAGGTGCCTCCGATGAAATCCATAATGGATCAAATATGATCTAGGCATTTACTGGCAGCTTCTGGAAGACGATTTTCAAGTTGCATTTTGCGGTACATCTTTTATTTATAGGGTGATAAATGGTGGAAACTTAGGAACATTAACGGGATATCGTGTAACCACAAGCGTCCTAGTTTTTTCATTATTCAGCTGAACAATGCAGACAGCCCCTCTTTTATGAATAATGAGCCACATCTACATTAATGCAGCAACAACAAAGCATGCGTCGTCATTAGTATACTGAAAAGGGTCAACAGTGGAATCTATAGACGGAGAAAAATCGGTGTCCCGAAAATACGTTCTTGAGAGGGAAGATTCCTCGGACCATTTGAAGCAATTTTCTCCTTTGCGGAAATATTCTACGAGGCTTCGTTACAGAGTTATTAACAAAAAGCACGGATCAATGGGCGTGGCTACAGTGGACGGAGGCTGGCCCGACGGCGGGCCCCGCCCACTCTTGCTCGGCGCTGTGATTGGTCCGTGTTTTTCGTCGATAACTCCTGAACGGAGCGTCGGAGAAGATTTTCAAAAAGGAAAAAGTTGCTTCGGGTGATCTTGGGGATCAGCTCTTTCAAGGAAATAAATTTTTGGAACACCGAACATAATATGAAAGTTGTGTAACAAATCTGAAAATTTATGTTTGGACTGGTGACTGTTGTATCTATTGAGAAAATGAATTCTACGTTGATTGTAGACAAAATTTTTGTATAGGCTTTCGAATTTCCCTGTTTCGCAAGCTCTTCCAGTGCGCCTGTACCGTTTCAAGTCGAAACTCCAGCTCTCGTGTTAACCCAGTTAAGTTGCAAGGTATGATGTACGACCTCGATTTGCGCCCAGCCGAATTTAACGAGTCCGACAGACGGCAGTGCTACTTCCTTCCTCTCTCTCTCTCTCTCTCCCTTTCGGCCGATAGCACTCGGATAACACCGAAGATTCATCTTGATACCATGCAATTCTGCTCTACGATCGTTTACTCTATGAATCACGAGTTTCGTTCGGACAAACGCTGTAGTGCGTGCCCCTCTGTTGACAAGTCCTGTCGGCCGATTTATCTCCTGATGGCGAAAGATGCTTTCTGCTCGTCGATGCAGACCCATGAATATTCGTACAATCTCCCGAAAAAGAATAACCCCCAAAAAATAAAACACGACTTCCATTTTTTCTTCTGAAAAATTAGCTGGACAGCCGGCGAATGAAATTTTTAAAAAATTTGAACATGCAGTATTGTCTCCCACTTTTCTACATGGCGGGGGAACATTATGGAAAAAATTTTTTATTTTGCAAATTAGTGTAATAATTTTGAGAACTCGAAAAATTAGGAAAAATTGAACTTGCAGTTGTGCGGTATTGTACCCCACTCTCCAACACGGCACAGGGATATTCTAGAGAAAAATTGTTTATTTTGCAAATTATTAAAAAAATTTTACGAAGTTGAAAATCGATATTGTTGAATGGTTTCGATGTTCCTAACGATTCGAAATGATTTGTCTGCTGCGAAAATAATCGGGATCGTCGATTGCAGGATGGAATGCCTCGACCACGGTCGATCGATTGTTGAATAAAACGCGAACACCCTCGGACGCGGTCGATTACGCAAATACAACCTTACCGCTTTTAAATACGGCCACGACCGGTTCGCGTTGCGGTGAGAACCATAATGGCGGTGATGGTTGTGGGAATCGTTCGGGCGTGTCGACCGCTGCACCTTCGCAGCAAGGTTACGTCGAGCCAATAACGGGCCGGATCCGTTGGCGAGAAACCTTCTATCGTGGGTGGAAATCGATAGTGTCGGGCCCGGTCTCGAGTTTCGCGGAAGTCATGTCGAATTTCGCTGGATCGTAAAACCGATCGACTATTACGATCCGACAGCAACTGCTACGTGACCTCTCGGGGCTTGTTAATACTAATCGACTATGGTCCTTCAAAAAATTCCACATTTTTCGGGCCTCTTCGATACTTTGAAGGTCATTTCAACAACGTGCACTGAACTAGTTCTATTTTTCTGTACTTTCACGATATCAAAACGATTCCATTCTATTTGAAAACACGAAGTGACCTTGATATAACCTTGAGAAAATTTTTTTGTTGGCTACAGTATTCGATCTCGAATTCAGATTTCTATCTGTTCGCCATAAACGATCGTTCGATTGCGATCTGCCAAGAAGAAAGTGAAAGCGGCTGGTTAAACAGCGACCAATTAGGACTAATTTGTATGACGTATGAGATCGATGCACGGCCGCGATAGCACGAGAACCAAGATCAAGTTTCGCAGGAAGCGGCCGAGCAATTTCGACCAACCATGAAATCGTGCGAATAGTTGCTCCGACCTCCTCTATAATTACAGACCGATTTTTAAATAAACAGAATTCCGTCTCTCTCTCTCTTTCTGTCTCTACGACGTACGCGGCACATCGTTGGGAACACTTGCATGTATGTACATGTTTTCCATTATATAACTATTTATCGGATTGTTTCCGCGGTTTCGAAGCGAGTTTCTCCGGGGGGAGATTCCAGATCGGATAAACCGTGGCCGAGCCTCGGAGAACGGGCCGCGAGAGGTCGGGTCGTCACTTTTCCACCATCAGTTTGGAAAATTACCGGGAAATTCGAGTCGCTTCCGCTGAGTCGCCGGAACGGCCAGACAATGGCTCGTCAAACCCAAAATGGCCAAGAAACATTTTTGAACGAGCATTGTCAACTTTACTGTGACTGACTCGCTCTTTCTGCCCTCTCTGTCTCCAAAATACAATGGACGTGTGTACAATAATATGTGGGTAGAAAAATGAACAATTATTTATTATTTTCTCCTTTAAAAATCTTGATAAAAATTTTTTGGTGTCCCAAAAATATGTCCTTGAACGGGACAGGATTCCTCGGTTCATTCGAAGCAACTTTTCCCTTTGCGGAAATCTTCTACGAGGATTCGTTGCAGAGTTATCAAGAAAAATCACGGATCAATGGGCGTGTCCACAGTGGACGGAGGCCGGCTCGAAGGCGGGGCCTGCCGAACGTCGCGCTGTTATTGGTAGATGTTTTTCGTTAATAACTCCTTAACGGTGACGCGAAGAAGATTTTCGTAAAGGCAAAAGTTGCTTCAAATGATGTTGGGAATCGCCCTTTTCAAAGAAATTCAACATTTTTAAAAAAATAAAATTGTTACAGGTTGGTTGCGTAGGTTTAACTTGTTCGCTGTTTTATGTATGTTTATTTTTCTGTGACAAATTTGTAAAACCCGCAGGCAATTAATTGGTTTCTGGTCAGAGGCTATTGCAAAATGGTAGACTGCGATCCAATAGAACAGCGCGCGTTCTGAGGATTGTTCCTCAGGCGGAAATAATGCGGAGAACAGGCAGGGAAGCTTGTTCCGGGATAAGTCGGTCTGAGCCTCGAAAGATGATTTCGGGATACGCCGTCGAAACGAATAAAAGAAATAAGGAGAGAAAGCTTCCCGGAAGCGTAAGAAAAGGGTTGGCACGGAAACTCGGACAAAGAAAGTGGCGAATCCGGAGACACGGCGGTCACAAAGGGGCCGAACGGTTGAAATTGTTCAAATCCGTTGGGCAATCCAGCAAGTTAATCCCTTACGTTGGCCCAACAAGTCGTCGTCTTCTTCTTCTTCTTTCGCGAAGCAATTACTTATCCTGCTTTTCTTCTAATTGATCTCTGTCCCTTCAGAATAGACTGTGTAAACCCCGAGTCACTTCGTCGGTGCATCTATCTTACTCGAAAATGTCGTAGAATGATAAACAACGACTAGTTTCGAATTCTCGAAAAATTGTCGATATTTTAACCGCGGTAACTCCGACAAAAATAACAGTACAACAATAAACGTGGTCTCATTTTGAAGCTTGAATCCTTTACTTTCACATCCCGTAGTTTATTTTCCTCGAAAATATTTTTATTCAATATGGCGGATGGAAGACTCGACACATGTTTTGTGTCTCAAATATGGTACAAATTCAACGATCTGTGAAATCGTTAAAAAATTTGTCTAGTAAATGAATCTACCATAGATTCGAAGCTTGAAGACTCCCCTTTCCATCGAGACCTCAAACATTGATCTACGATTTTTTTTTGGCCGAGTTATCGATCATTGAACGCAGGGTACACGGATACCCAAATATACTACACCTCGAGTGGTGTGTTCGCCAGAACTAGTTCCTTGTTTATGTTCCATAAAACAGTGAAAAAAAATCGTAGATAAATTTTTGAGGTCTCGTTGGAAAGAGGAAGGTTCGCTACTCCAATCTGTGGAAGATTCATCCACGAGAAAAATTTTTCAATAGTTTGACAGATGTACGAATTTGAAAGTGGGAAAATTCGCACAGTACTTCAGGAGCATGGAGATGCAAAGCTTATATGGACCCACCTCCGGCTTCTCCATTAAGCTATAGCCTGCCCTCGAGGTTGAACGAGTTATTTAGCAGAGACGTGCCCGTCGAGGAAAATGAAAACCGCGAAAGAAGAGCCCGTGCGCAGACTTAACGGTGCGAGGGGGAACCTGCAGCTGCAACAGTGCGAATTATTCGGATGGCAGATACAGCATGTAGCAGCTGTAGCTTATTGCTACGGTGTGGGAGTGGTAGAAAGCACATGGCGCCCCTCGTTACGGCGCACTTGTGGGACGGAGCTTACCTGGGAAGCACACGCGGCGAAATGAGAACAAGCCTGCGCTAACGAGCGATGGAAACGCATCGCGACACGCGTGAAAAAATGCATAAGTAGCGATCGAGGCGCCTCGGGAAATTGCATTCCCCCCACCGGAAAAATTATGGCTGCCGGGTGAACTCGCTCGGACGGACACGGCGAGAACGTCACGAATTCTCAGCTCCGCCATTCTTGCCTGATCTTCCATGCAAGGAAGCCCACAATGTCCGAATTCGGGGGAAAAAGACATCGATCAGGAGCGGTTATTCGAACAGTGGTTGAGTTTTGAGCAATATCATAGAGCCAGTTTCAGAGGATCGTCTGGCTTCGAATGCCATTTCTACCAATATTTTAGAATCTTTTTCAGAGTAACTGCTGAACCCTTTGCATTGAGATTTTTTTTATACATATTTACTGGTAGTCGAAGCACAGCTGTGATCTTTTCTAAGTGAAATCAATAAAAATTTCGTGAGTTACAAATTCTTTTGTGAGGCATTTTTTAGAAAGTGGTCTGATTTCGAGTGCCACTTTTACGAATATTTTTCAGAGTAACTATCTAACCTTTTGCATTCGGTTTTTTTCTACGTATTCACTGACATTTGAAGCACACCTGTGATTTTTTCTAAGCGAAAACAATAAAAATTGCGTGAGTAATATATTTCTTTGTAGAACGTGTTAATGATAATCGGGAAAAGTGACATCGGTCTGGAGTGGTTATTCGAACAGTGGTGGGGTTTTGAACAAGAGGGGAGGGCCAGACGTGGTCCCGTAAACGGGAGCGCGAACGATTTGTCGAGCAATGTCGACAACGACACGCTTTCAATTTCCGGGAAAACCCTATTCACAGGGGAAGTCGGCTAGGGGGCGGAATAGGGCAATTCGCGGAATAATCAAGACTCCGGGACTTCTGTATCGAATGATAATCACGTGGCGCGTGCATGCGGTCGCTGTACGTGTAGTGTGCCTCTCGGTTGTTGCGTTCCATTACGTTCGTCCCTGCGAACACGCTTGCACAAGCAGACTGCGGTCTGTGTGTGTGTGTGTACGTATGTAGGTTGACGTTTTACGCCAAGTTCCCGTAATAAAACCGGACCCCGCGTCTACGCCTTTTCCCGTATTGCGAACGAGCCGCGCCGCGCCGGCTCGTTTCGATCCTTGTAAGCAACGCTGCCTGCAAAATTATTGCATTGAGAA
The DNA here is from genome assembly GCA_028455605.1 of Lasioglossum malachurum. Classification (NCBI taxonomy): domain Eukaryota; kingdom Metazoa; phylum Arthropoda; class Insecta; order Hymenoptera; family Halictidae; genus Lasioglossum; species Lasioglossum malachurum. Next base: position 13,567,929 of record CM052312.1, on the reverse strand, counting down.
ATAAGAGCGCTCTGAATTTTCTGAAGAGAGAGAGAGAGAGGGCGGGTAAGTGTATTCCCCTCGATCCGTGCTACCTCCCCTCATCTGGCACTCTGGCTGTGCCAAATATGGCACGGCAAGATTTTAGAATCTTGCGGATTTCACTTATTAGGAAAGAGTGACTATATTATACAATATAATTAATTATTATAATCATTTGGATGATGACCCAGCAACTGGTTTGGATAACGACTCGATGACAACGTGGTAGTTGCATTCTGCTGCACTCGGTGCACCCGTCGAGCCGGCGCAGGCGAATATCGAACCGTGCCTGTGTGTGTGTCATTACTCCCGTCATGCTTCACAGGAACACTTTCACTGCCTTTTAGTTTAAAGTCCGTCTAACACCGTCGAAATCCCTCTCGCGCCGAGCGGAAAGACACCGTACATATACATATATATATACAGGGTGTCCCACATAAATGGGAACACCTAAATATCTTTCGTATTTACAGTCCTATTCAGGTCTATTTCAGTCTATTGTTATTTAATTATTTAATTGATTATAAGAATTACAGTCTAATACACTAGAGCACCCCATTTAGAAATTGGACTAGTACGAAATTTGGTAGACTCAGGAAATGTGGCAACTACCAAACTTTTGTTTGTGAACTTTTGCTCTAAATTTGTGTGTATACAGTTTCAGAGAGTCGAATGAACTTTGCAAAATAGAAAATTTAAACATGTGTAAGTGCCGCAGGAAAGGAGGTTATGGAGCGACAGGAAGCTTGTTGATGTTTAATGGAACGCTTAATGATCTCGTAACGAGCACACGCACGCGCCTGGTCCCGACTAGAACCGACGTATTAGCGAAGAACTCGCGCAGGTTAATTAACTTGGTGGACTCCGTGTTATCAACGGACCACCGCACTGTCCACGGAAACGAAGAAACTCTGCTGGGAATGCGATGAGGACCTCAGAGGGTCCATTAACATTCACCGAAGTTCATTTTCTGCGTTGCAATTTTTTCCAACCGCGCCACGAAAATTTCATATCCGAGCAAACATTTCATCTTCGGAATGTTTTCAATTTATTTAGGGAAATATATCAAGATTATCTCTCGCTCTTTTTGCATTAGTGAACAAAAGAATGATTAGGCAGAATATAAAACAGTGAACACACATTTAGCATTTCGAGACAAGTATTAAAACAGTCACCTCAAAGAATATGATGAAATAAAATTGATAAAGAAGATCGATAAATGACGAATTCGGAAATATTGTTGCACTAGCCTGAACTCGTTAGAAATATTAAAAGTTCTTTTTCTGCGTTGCAATTTTTTCATCCATGCCATTTAATTTCACCTCTCCGAGCAAACATTTCATCTTCGGAATTTTTTCAATTTATTTAGAGATACACATCAAGCTTATTTCTCGCTCTTTTTGCATTAGTGAAAAACAGAACATTTCGAGACGAGTATTAAAACAGTCACCTCGAAGAATATGATGAAATAAAATTGATAAAGAAGATCGATAAATGACGAATTCGGAAATATAGTTGCACTAGCCTGAACTCGTTAGAAATATTAAAAAGAGAAAATAAATGTTTATCTTGCTCCTTGAAATAAGGCAGACATTTTGCATGAACAATCAATTTATAATTGTAGCAACAAGCACGTGTACCGATAACTGCCACGATTTCTCAACGTTTCCGCCAGTTCCCTTCCTGCTGCATTGCGAAATCACCCAATAATATTGCGACGTACGCGAGCAAAAAATCGTCAGACCCGTAAACCAACGTGGAAATCAATTTAGTCCGGTGATAATTCGATTATGAGCTCGATCCTTGCAGTTCCTTGCAGTTCTGAGTTTGCTTTCGCCACATCGAGGAATTCTTGTTGTCGCGATCGACCGGTCGACAAGGGAAATCGTTCTTGTTCGAAGGAGACGAAACGCAACGTCCTTGCAGTTTACCCGCGATCCTTTGCGAAAACAACGTACCCAACCTTTAATACGCACAACTCGTTGTGGAGGGGGAAGCTAGAGTGGGGGCACAAGCAGCTTCGAATTATTGTTGGGGTATGGAAATACAAAACTATTGTAAACTGCAGTATGTTGGGGAAACGGGACGTTAATGGGAATCAAGTCGCTAATGGATATTGCATTTGGACCGTGTATCATTTTTATTAAGTCCATTTTTAGTTGTTTCGAGAAAATGAAACGTTAGTCAATGCGAAATTAATTATGTCAAGTTTGGCAATATGTTTCTACTAATTTATCAATATGTAATTTGATTACAAGATGTAAAAGGTTGCGTTCTGATTGATCCATCCATCTCGGAGTAATCGGTAAATATACATCGAAAAAAAAGCGGAAAAAAAGGCACATATAGATCGAATTGAGTAACCTCCTCCTTTTTGGAAGTCGATTAAAAATGGACTTACACCGCATTCAAAATAAATGGTGCATTTATTTATAGGCGAGCGTGATTGGTAGATTTAAATAAATAATTGTATTTTGAAAGGTGATTTCTTTTTTGAGGATGCGCTGGTTGATTAAAGCTACAGCATGCGGAATTGTAGATCCTCTTTGGTATTAGTACAGTACGCGGAGTCCCTTTTCGGTCGACTGGCTGCAGAAATTATTGACTGCAGGAATATGCCGGGATTATTTATTTAAGTCAAAAATGAGAATTTCAGAGAATTTGCGAGAACGTTACCCCGTATATAGATCTCCCATTTTGTGATATGAATAAAACGTACTGTTCAGTTGGTGCGTCTGTGGAAATGATTTATTTGAGTGTCGGAGAAGAAATTATTAATTTGAACGAGAACAAAATTATTCGAACGTAGAAAGGGAAAATGAAAAGTAGCTCGAACGGAGGAAATTATTTATATATTACGAATGTATGGAACATGCAGTAATTGTTATATGTGGAAGTTCGTAGATTTCGGGAGACGAATAAAATGTGCATTACTTCTTTATAATTTATTTGAGCGTAGGAAGAGAATGTGACGGAATTATTAATTTAAACGGGATGTCGATGAATTATTTATTGAAACGTAGAACGCGAAGGAATTCGCATGCACTCCCTCGTATCGCGAAATGAATAAAATGTGCGATCTTTCTGCTCGCTGTAGAAATTATGAATTCGAGCGCGGAGAAAGAATACGAAGAGATTAGTAATAGAGATTAGAAGTTAAAATTTGTGAAATAAAAATTCCCTCGGTTTTGGGAACTTTATAACTACCCAGGTAGCACAAAGACGTCTTGAAAACGTCTTTAAGATTAAGGACATTCACTCGTCTTGAAGATGTCCCGAATGTCCTACGAACGTCTTCCGAACGTGTCCTGAACGTCTTGTGTTAGAAAACGGTACAACTTACAGACATCTGTGTGACGTCTCGAAGACGTTCAGGAGACGTTCGTAGGACATTCTTAAAGGTCCTTAAATGTTAATTAAAATAAAAGAAGGGAACAGTAAAAATAGATTTCAACAAAAATGAGTTTAAAGTTAAACCTATCTCTATGAGGAGGACGCATGTGGAATTAACATATAAGAAGTGTAATAAAATTAACAATTGCAATTAAAATCACAATAAAAATAATAGAAATCAAAATTACAATAAAAATAATAGAAATTAAAATTACAATTACAATTGAAATAACAATAAAAATAATAGAAATTAAAATTACAATTGAAATCACAATAAAAATTGGAATTGAAATTGAAACTGGAATTGAAATTGAAATTCAGATTGGAATTAAGATTAGAATTGAAATTGGAATTGGAATTGAAATTGAGATTGAATTTAAAATTGGAATTGAAATTGAAATTCATATTGGAATTGGATTTGGATTTGGAATTGAAATTGAAACTGGAATTAAAATTGATATTGAGATTGAAAGTGGAATTGAAATTGGGATTGTAATTGAAATTGAAGCAAAAACTCTAACTCGTACAAATATAATACCAATGCTAATACTTACTGCTAGATTATGGGTACATATAAAAACCAAACTGTTTACGGCGTTTTAACGTCTTTTCAAGTCTATCAGACCTAAAATAGACGTGAAATGGACGTCTGTGAGACGTCGTGTGCTATCTGTGTATATTTCTAGAGAAGTCGCAATTCACCAGGGACTCGAGCAAGGATTAATCATCATTTCGTTAACGGTACAAATGACACATTACCGAAGTGCATCGTTTAAAATCTTTATAAAGACATTACGATCCCATTGTTTTACGATCGGGGATGTGTCCGCAATCGCGACGTTCTCGCCAGAAGACAATAAAAGATCGCGCGTGTGTCTACGTGTGCGAAATATAAAAGCGAGGAAGAACGGAGATAGAGAGCGAGCTAATGAAACCCGAGGAAAATGGAAAATATCGTGTTATCAAAAACGACGTAAAAGTATCCGCTCGGATGTATTCCACTGCGAATTACTTATTCGTTTTCAAATATGCTCTTTTCATCTCCAGCGAGCATGGAATCGGAACACTTTCCGTACGCTGTGCCAGCTATGCCGGTTGTATTTAGTTTAAATGTTGGTGTTGCAAATTCGCAAATTATTGCACAGCGAAACTTTCCGCAACGAACCGTCTCATTACCTGCGGCCGAGAAGCACTTCGAGCGTACGTGTCGATAAACACGATTTTCCTGAGATTCTGCTGTTCCCGGTCATGCTCATTACCTGCAATTATACGTAGTCCGTTGGTCAAACACCACCTCGGCCGTCTGTTTCGTTCGGGGATCCGTCGGCGAATTTGTTGCGCTTCCGTGTAATCTATAAAATTGCTTCGTTTGAACAATTCCAGCTACCCTAAATATTACAAAATATTAACGGATCAAGGAGGGCATGTATCTAATTTTTACCGTTAAAGTGTTCGAAAAATAATTGGAGATGCTGTAAAATTTTTTTATGAAATTTGCGTAAAAAATTTTACAGATCTGCTGTTAAATAATTAATCGTGACAATTCTACACGAAGTCGCTCAATTCTTTTTGAATGGAGATTGACAATTTTAAGGTTGTCTATTTAATTTTAATTATTTATTTTTTTTTATTTTCTATTTAATTTTATTGTTTTTATTTATGTTAACATATTCTTAACAACGCCTGAATATGTTCAAGTATTAAATGCCGTGTATTATGCGGCTGCAATTTGGTCTGGCTGCACAAATTTTCCAGATTTCGAGCATAAGCGGACATAATCGTCCAGAAACACTGTATAATGCTAGTCAAGCATCACAGGATCGTCAAAAGTTATTTAATCCGGCCCGTGTTCAAACAGTTAAGCGGCGATCGCTGAAGCACCGCGGGAAACGGACCGGCTAGCCGGTTGATAAAGTTTTAATCGGCCTCCTGGCAGAAGAAGAAGCTTGTAATGCATCCTGTTAAGCCAGTGCATAGCGATTCAGCCCCCCGTGCAAGCGTTTACATATTTAACGGCGTTTTTACACGCCCCTTGGGTGCAGCAACCAGGCAGTTTCAAGGAACAATCGCTAAATAACAAACACCTTCATTTGCGTGTCTGGCCTTCGCGAAAAATTTTCCTCGATCCAATAAATTAATAAAAAAAAAAAACGTTTCAATTAAAAAATCCGTTGAGATATTGCATCCCCGAATCAGCATCCCCACAGGGGTAATTCCTGAGGCCACTTGAAGCAACTTTCTCCTTTGCGAAAATGTTCTACGAGGCTTCGTTACAGAGTTATTAAGAAAAAACACGGATCGATGGGCGTGGCTACAGTGGACGGAGGCCGGCTCGGAGGCGGGGCCTGCTGAACGTCGCGCTTTGATTGGTCAATGTTTTTCGTTAATAAATCCTTAACGGTGGCGCGGAGAAGATTTTCGCAAAGGAGAAAATTACTTCAAATGATCTTGGGAATGACCTCGTTAATGGAAATACATTTTTGGGACATTTCGTTTTTGCAACGTTATTTGTGTTGGCAGTTTTATAATTATTGGATTTATTTATCCACTATTTTAGACTGACCTACCACCTTCGATTGAATTTGCAATACTCATTAAACAATTTAAACAGGCACTCAGTGAACTTTACAACATTTTAGCTTACTCAAGTGTGCTCCACGTATCAGTAATAATTCACCGACCAATCAATTTACCGCTAATATTATTAACAGCTTCTCGTTGCAACAACGTCAAATTGTTTGTTGCTGATTTTCCCATGGGAATCGATTATCGCTGGGTAACTTCATCCGCATTTCGTCGTTCCGATATTAATTAACCGAATGTAGTTTGTAGGAAGTGGCTTTTACGTTCGTTTGCTCGAGATCGCGGAGGAGTTTCTTTCCACGGGTGGCTCTAATTGCGCGTGGAATTTACCTGGAAGCATTCCCAAATACTCGCAACATTTCCATCGAAGGAGATGCCTGATCTGAACGTTATTAATTTAGGATCGCCGCGAAATTCAATTTGGAAAGCTTCCACGAGAGGGAGAGAGTATCTTTCGGTTGCAGTCGTCGAAGCGATTCCCTTGGATATTTGATGGGAGCCGAAATGAAATGCTTGGGAACATAAATTCGACGAGAACGGCCGCGACAGGGGCGAAATTTATAACCGATTTAAGAGCTTCCGCGGCGTCCAATCGCTTCACGGTAATTGATCTAATTGAAATCACTGGACGAGGTGTTTAATATTTGCGAGACACTTTGGTCGTGCGAAATTAATCAGCTGACTCGAGGCTTCTTTCTCCAATCATTTTAATGAATAGATGAACTGTACGATCTAAAAAATGATGAACTGTACGATCTAAGCAAAGATGAACTGTGTGATCTAAGAAAAGGTGAACTGTACGATCTAAGAAAAGATGAACTGTACGATCTAAGAAAAAGTGAACGGGCATACCTGGCGTCGACTCTCTATCTCGTTCAGGATGCTATAACTCGGTGAAAAAAAATCGTAGATCAATTTTTAAGACGTCATCGTGAAGGGGAGACTTTCTTTTACAAGATCGCCTTAGAACGAATGTACTGCGGGAACGTCGCCCGGGCATTTTTCATTTGAAACGCAATAACAAGATGGGAAAAAATCGCAGATCAATTTTCGAGACGTCATTCAACAGGGAAAGTTTACTTTCACGAGATCACGTTAGAATCATACTGAAAAAAAAATTTGTCCATCGTAGTGGAGTTTTCAAAAATTCGCACGAAAAGCGATTCTCTTAGTTCCGTTTTCCGGAAGCGGATGTACTGTTCCGGGGAGATATAACGAACGATTCTCGAGTATCTCTGGGAGCACGGTCGGGTCTTCGATCTCTCGAGAGGCGAATCCGTTCGGGAAGTCGAAATGAAATTTTCCTCGTAGCCGCCGCCAGAGAGGGAAACAAGCTTGCGCAATGGCCGGCGTTTATGCGGCGCGGCGTTTACTCCAATTTGTAATTATATTCCGCATGTCCTTATCGACCTTTCAAATCGTTTGCCGGAGCGAGCGCCTGGGCACTCGATAATTGCAAAACACTCGGCGCTCTCGGCATACCGTATGCGTGGGTACATTTACAAAATTAATCGCGAAATTGTTGCAATCGTAGGCGGCTCCCCGTCGCTCCTCCCGCGGCTCCTCCCTTTTCCGCTGTTGCCCGATTTCCACAGACTACCTCTGTTCTGCATCGCGTTCTTCCGCTTTCGATTATTAATCCGGCGAGCGCGCGCGTGTTCAAGTGCAGCGCAACTATGTGCATTAGGAATCCGGGTCGCGGCGCTTTCTAAAAAGAACCTGCCCGAACAATCGGCACGAAAGTCCGATCACTGGTGCGCGCCACTCCGAATCGACAGGACAATTAATTTCTCGTGATTTTGCGCGTCGCCGTGTTTACAATAATTTACATCGTGGCGGAAAATATTATTGTGTGCTTATATAAATATTAATAATTTTAATATTTAACACTTTACCGACCGGAAGCCTATTAATAGGATTTTCAACAATTGTGCTGCACCAAAAGAAAGCGTAGAAATTTTCTTGCACATTGCAATCTTAAATGAAACTACTAGCTGATGTTATTGAGGGTGACTTGTTAGTTCACAATGAAAATTGCTGTTGCTTTTTATGGTTACATTAAAAAGTGTTTAGCCATGTGCCACAGACTTTTCAAAATTATGCAATAATCACCGGTCGGTAATGTGTTAATATAAAATAACTTTTATTTATATTTTATTATTAATATATAATAATTTATAATATTTAATATATAAATATTAATATATAAAAGTATTATATATTTAAAGTATTATATAAATAAAAATATATAAATATTTAATATATAAATATTAAATATTGCTTATAATATTTCGGGGTTCGCGTCCCGAGTCGGAATTTTTTTAAATATTTCTTTTTCACTTTCTTTCTCTATTTTTTTACGTGCTACACATTATTTGTAGTGTAATAAATGACAAGTAATCTAGTTTGACAATGTACAAGATATATGTTTGATAAAAATCTAACATATTCATGAAAACCCACTTTATTCGAAATTTGTATTTAATTAAAATTTTTGCCCAACTCTGGTGTCCCGGAAGAAGCAACACACACACAAGCACATATACACGCAGATGTACCGGGAAAAATCGATGATCTCCGAAATGATCGGGTCGTACTTTTTTTTTCGAATTTCTCCGCGGCATTTTCGCAACGTTGTCGGGCGGCCGTGGCTCATTAAGGAGAACTATCACCAATTAATACAGCAGGTTGCTCAGCCGTTCTTCGAACGCGTTTCCTTCTCCGCGAAATGTCGCGCAGAATTCCCGGAATTTTCCTGCGGCATTGCTATTCCGCGGCCGTCTCGAAATGCAAGAATGTAGCTCGTGACACGTGGAGCCAATCCACAGTGTTCGCGGCCCGTAAACGCGTTTCCCGGTATAAACGCGGATTCATTTGCCTCGCCTCGCTTTCCTTCGTTTCGCCGGGTTTCCTCGAGCGGCCGGCTCGACCGAAAGAGAAATTCCCCGGGCTCTGGTTCCGACGAAACCTCCCGATAAAACACGCGCGATCAACGACGACAGCTTCGATCACTCCGACGATTATGGCGCAGCGGCCCGCGAAGATGCTCGGCCATAGATTACATCTGTCATGTATTTTGTCCACCCTGTATACATCAAATTTAATCATTATGTAAATTAATTTTATATTTAGAAAATTCACTAATAATATATTCGGTTGGCAAGAAAGTAATTTCGGTATTTTAAGGTGAAATAGAGCCCAATTTTCTTATTCGAGCAAAGCATTTTAACGAATAAGTTATAAGGAAAAATAAAAAACTATTTTATTGAATACAGTTCATCGCTTAAATAAAGAAATTCGGTTTTATTTCGCCTCCAAATACCGAAATTACTTTCTCGCCCACCCAGTATTTTATAAGAAATATTGGAGAATTCGCTAACATTTTATTTCAGTTGTGCATTCGCAGTTGTGCGGAAGCGCATATTAATCCCCAATTCCGATTATACGTGGCAATTTGGCGAAAGACGGGCGCTGATCAGCGTTTACCCCCAATCCTTCAATATCCCATCGTTTCTACGATGCACGACTGAATGCGCGAATTTATTGGGGAGTGAAAAATCGGCTTGACCCCGCGGGAATCACTCGCTTCATATCGTCGTCGTTTAATCCCCTTCTTTTCCCAGGGCGATGAGCGAGCACGGCCTTAATTATCGAGCCTCCTCTATATTAGCAAAAATCGCGGTCTCCACGGGAGGAGGAATTCATCTTGAAAGTCTGCCGGGAATATTCGTACGTCGATCGAATACTTCCGGAAGTGCTTTCACATTCTCCAATTATTCTACAGTACTGCCTCCATACTTGTGCAATGTGAAATGTCACTTATATCATGCACAGACATTAATCCCTGATTGCTAGTTTAAATATGGACTGCAGATGTGCATATAACTTTCATAAATTTTTATTAACAAGAATAGTTTAATATGTATATACTCCCTCGGCCCCATAATAACAGTAGCAAGTGAATATTTAAACGGGAATTATTGGCGAATGCAGCTGTAAGTTATGTTGAAACGCAAAATTGGG
>CM052312.1:13527760-13557809 GCA_028455605.1 Lasioglossum malachurum | reverse complement strand
AAAAGTTGCTTCAAATGACCTCAGCAATCATCCAGTTGAAGTACAACAGTTTGCGACATCCTGTAGAAATGATTTTCGCTCAGGAAAATGTACCACCGTGACTCGCAGTACAAAATCTAGTAAGATTCTAGTTGTTTTCTAGTTACTTCGGTAGGGTATACTTCCCCCTTAATTCGGAAAACAACCGAAAGCCCGCTCGAGAAGTCGCGGTTCCTTTCATTTCTTTGTCCGCGCGACCTCGCGGGTTCAATCGACCGCGGCGATCATTTTTTCTCGTTCGCGGCCGTCGCTGAAATAGCCGGCGCGGCGCGCGGTTACGTGAAACCGCACGGAACTATGACAAAAGCCCGGTTTCACAGTTAAATGAAGTGTGACGTATCGCGAACGATTACTCCTATCGCGTGGTTCGCGGAAACGCGCGTGCCGATAAAACAGTCGAGAAACATCCTGGCTGTGTTCCGGGAGCGATTCAATGAAACCGTCATCGACCTGAGACGCTCATTAATTTTGCAGAGGAATTCGCTACTTCTTCCCCCGATATTTTCAAATCATTAACAAAAATTTGAATTACTATATATGGATATATGGAAGCCAAGTAACAATTTATTTTCCTCAATAATTCTTTTTATATGTTAAATATACATATGCATCGACACTGTTAAACTCATTTAATCTTTTTACTATTTCGAATTACACCCAGGGACCAAAAATAACGGATGAGAGAAATTTATTTCGATCGTTTATAACTGTTCGGGATTCGTATCGTGAAATTTGCCGGCTGTAACGCCAACCGTCGAGCGACGTTCGCTACGGTCCTTTTTACCATGTTTAGAGACGCGAGGCGATCACCCGTTACCGTCTCGCAAGAACACGACGGCTTTGTGTGGAAACAAAAATTCGTCTCCTGAGAACCATGCGATCAATTCTAAGCCAATCACGTTCGATCATGAATTCTACGTGAAGATTATTTAAGGACCGTTCCTTGGCGGAGCGAGCCTCTCTTCGCTGTTCACAGTTCTTCGAGTACGATCGTTCATTGAACCAGTTCTATTTCATTGCTCGTTTGTCCGCTACAATCATTGCGGCTTCATTCGGTCGACTGAATTCGACATTCGTTTCCGAATTGTCGTCAATTATTATCTTTTCGCGTCGCGATCCGTGCGTCTCGTGCGAATCTCGACAAGTTAAATAAAGTGCAGTGTGAGCCTACATTGGATCAATCTCTCTCCCTCATTTTCACGATCCTTGCCATTGCCTTCCTCGCGCGCTCATTTCCGAGCGGTCCGAACCTTTTTTGTCCTTCGAGCCGGATCGTGATGTGTACAGGCAAGTGAGGGGTTGCACGAGATTAACCCATCATGGCAGACGTCGTCGAGGGACAGGTGCCGTTTCAACTGGCTATAGAAAGTGCTCTCACCAACTTCAAAAAGCTTCGGAAGAACAGCTGGACCAAGCCCAACGTGCGAACGAGGATTGTCCATCTTCAGGCCCAGTGGCGGAATTCCGGGACCGGGAACTCGAAGGTCTTCGCTGCCATCAAGCCGGAGGATCGAGCGAAGATTCCCTATTTCAAAGAGGACCATCTCGCGCCTGTAAACTCGGAAGTGTATATCGACACACTGTCGTTCATGACCACCCTTCTCGACGGGCTGACCACCGACAAGGTAAGTCAGCCTCATTCCGAGGGCAACGGACAAGCGTGTCCGTCAGTCCCAGACACGCAGCTGCCCCGTATAAAGGTCCCGCAATTCGACGGTCGATGAGCGGAGGATAACTTTCGAATCAGCGCTCTCTCGCCACTCGGCAACGGATCTAGAAAATCTTCGCGATCGTGTCTGCCTCACAGTCGACTCTCTAGAGAAGCTCGGGCGGAAGCCAGAGGATCTTTGGAAGGACCTCCTGGTCCATATTGTGTCCCAAAAACTGAACCCGCCGTCGCGTCGCGGAAAGCTTCTTTTTTTTTTACTTGGGGAAATCCTTTATGGATAATCACCCCCATCGCCAAAGATGGAGGCAACCAGTGCCGGACACCCACTGGCAAAAACCCCACGAGCCGTCCCTAAACATTAAATGCGTGGACGCGCAGGTATCACCAAGCCATTCAACTGGGCCTCCTACTATCTTTACCAAGACGTTCCGTAGGGGAAGGGGAAGTGAAACCTCCCATATCCCTCTACGCCCCCTACGCGGACAAGCAGCACGGCCAGGCATACTTGTTCCCCTTCCCAGCGGCCCCGCGGCGACCCACAACCCCAATCCCTACACCGGAGGACGAGACTTAACCCGTCCCGCCCCCGGCTAGGGTGAGGAGTGAGGTCACCGCTCGCGATGAGACTAGGCCCCTCGGAGGGGTGCATTTCGCATACCCCCGGAACCTGTCACCCCCTCCGGCGACTGGGAGCGCCCCCAGTCGTGGGAGGAGGTCGTTCCCCCGGATTGGACCCCGCCTTAAGGGCGGGGCCTCCTTAGTCTCCGAAGCCAGCGAAGGCTCAGCCGGAAGGGTCTCGGCCTTCGGGACCTCCCTCCCCTTCCCGGTCCCTCCTTTCAGCCTGGGGTTGGTCCCAGACTGGAAGGTGGGGCACGTCTTAGTGCCGGACCGGTGTCCGGCAGGCAGGCCCAGGTCCCCACATAGGGGTCACTTGGGGGCGACCATGCAAGTGGATGCCTGTCCCACATCCCCGCACCGGTAGCACCGGTCGACGCGGCTCGCCTTGCCTATATGGGTACATTGCGCCCACGTGTGACCCCTGCACAGGCAGCGGGAGCACTGGAGTGGACGCTGCTGCAGCACCTCCACCCGCGCAGAGGTCCACCCCACCTTCACGCGGCCGACCCCGGCCAGCTTTCTCGCGGCCGCCAAAGGCAGCCGGGCCCAGCACGTGCCAAGCCAATTCCCCTCCGCTGTGGGCGGTCGGTGCACTACCCTCACTCGAATCTCCCTGCTGGGGCAGCACGCCGCCTCAGCGACGGCAGCTCGGATCATCTCGGGGGCTGAACATATATCCAACCCTCGAAGCCGAACGTCGGCCTTTTGAGTGGGGTGCCCACCAACACCCTCGCCCCCTCGAAAGCCCTTCTCATGCGCTAGGGCGGACGCCTTTGTCCGACCACCCTCACCGCGAAAACCTCAATATGAGAGCCCCGGTTCGGACTTGGGAGAAGGTGAGTCCATTGGTCACACCAATCTCCTCCAAAGAGTAGGACGATTTGACCTTTTCCATCGTGGAGGCATAAGCGATATATTTTTCTCGTCCTCTGTTTTACCGATACAGTGACTGAATGATCAGAAAGAGACATTAGTGCCACGTAGCGAAAAATTTCGGAACTATAGTTGTACCCAACTTTCCGCTTAGGGGTGTATTTTCGCTCTCCACAAACTGTGTGTTTAAACACGTATAGTTTAACATAATAAACGTTGCATTGGCATTGTACGTGTCCTCGCTAGCGCGCATGGTGTATGCTTTTTCTATAAGAACCCTAAATCTCTCGATATTTAAGAAAATGTATGTGTCTTGACAGTGGCAGCACAATTTAAATTATAATAAATAAAACGATAAAATGATTAGTATTTTACAGATCCGTGCATACATCTTGCATATATTTTGCATATCTCGACATACTATAACTGAATAAACATCCGCAGGCTAGTTATGAGCGACCGAAATAAACTTCTTCCATCGATAACTGTTATGAGCGATCGAATTAAATTTCTCTCATTGATAACTGTTACAAGTAATCGAAATGAATTTCTCTCTCTCACACACACACACCCAACGATACCACTTACCAACAAAAGAAAAAATTTTCTGATCTAATTATCCTTATTTGTAACCAATACAATTTTAGTCGATGAAATACTTGTTATTCTATGACTCCTTTTCTCTTTGATTATAACAGTTATGGTCCCTGGAAAAGATTATAATTATAAATTATAACAAAAAAAAAAAAATAAAGTCGCAATTAACGACTAAAATAGGAGTTTATTAATTGCTAATTGCGATTACCGATTGAAGTAGAAAATTTTTGTCCAACTGTCTGAGGCGCACCGTGTTGCTTCAGATCCGATTCACGATCAGGATTGCAGACGGCGCGGTGCGGCGGATGCCAGGGTTCCGCCGCCGAATCGAGTGTTTAATCGAGCGTGGACGTGGCCGAAGAAAAAATGATCCGACTGTGGAAAAACCGCTGGACGTTGGCCGCGGTTTCATTTTTCCCGCTCTCGCTTCTTTGTCTCGTTCTTGCTCGGCCAGCTCCGAAGCCAGTTGAAATTAACGACTCGGAAATTCTAATTCAATGGCAAGGCTGCCGGGAGCGAGGAGAGCGGTGCGGGCTTTCTTCGGGCTCCGCGGGCTTCCTGCGAGTCTCGTCCTCCCGGGCTTGTTTCCTACTTTTTGTCACGCGCTTCCTCCGTCCGCGAGAAAGACTCTGCCCCCTCCCCTCCTCTCTTTCCCTCTGTCCGTGCGAATTCTCTCCATCACCGGCGCGGTGCGAATTCTACAGATTCGCGGAGCCCAGACCGACTCTCCCGCCCATGGAAACCAGCCGCTCATTATGCCGAGGAATTTTTACCTCGAGGGCTGCTCTCGAGATAAGTCCTTCGTTCCTTCGAACCCCTAACTCCCCCCCCTTCTGACTTATTAATGGCGCGAAGGATTATCACCGGGTCTGCCGACTCCCGGATGATTGTTATTGAGATGGAGATGAAATTTATGGCCGCCCGAGAACGCTTCTTGGCAATTCTATCGCGGCGGAATTTAACGCGCGCTATCGCCGACCGCCATCATTGAACAGCAGCTATTTATTTAGGAATATAAACATTCGGGAGCTAACGCTAAAAAAATGAGCGCAGACAGGATGCCGTGCGATTTTCTTACGGGCAGATACAGGAGTTCAAAGACGAGCAATTTGTCAGTCATGCCAAGTTTCCGTAAGTTTGCAGCTGTCGAGCCAATAAACGAGCAATCGCATTGGTAAATAACTAATTATCTCGTACAAGTGCTATCATAAGTAATTAATCAGACGTGTAATTGTTTTGGAATAAATTATGTATGCGATATATCAGCAGTTTATAATTCGCATATCGCACCCTGCCAATTTATTAATTCCATTAAATTATGTGTCGGCTTACACAAAATGCGCAAACACACTCCAATTACAATAACCTGATTGCCAGCCCCTATTATTGAAACTAATGATAATCGGCAGGGGGTGGATGGGTAATAACTATTGTTCGAATCGTTCAATCATCGAAACCGTACATCGACATTCAACAAATTCTGGTGAATGCAATTTTCCGGGCAGCGCGTTTAATTCGTTGTGTAGGAACGATTGCAAATTATTGAAACATACAGAGTGTCCCAAAGGTATGTCCTTGAAAGGGGTCATTCCTGAGGTCATTTGCAATAACTTTTCCCTTTACGCAAATGTTCTACGCGGCTTCGTTCAGGAGTTATTAGCGAAAAACGTGGACCAATCAGGCGACGGGGCCCGCTGAGCGGAGCGACGGGGCCCGCTGAGCGGAGCGCCGGCATTGGTCAAGCCTGGGCTCGTCAACAGTCCCCGCGCTCTAATTGGTCCGTGTTTTTCGCTAATAACTCGGTAACGGAGCCTCGGAGAACATTTTTGCAAAGGAAAAAATTGTTTCAAATAAGCTCAGCTTTCAAAGACTATCTCGCGTATTCGACCAATCGGAGCACACCGTTCCACATCGAAAAGATTCGCAAGAAAACACAGCGAACGTCCAGCGGGAAGAAAGGAGGCGCGCGAATCGATCTGCCGCCAGTAATTCCGGCATTGTTTCGCATAACTGTCCGGCTTCGGCGTGATCGCTCGGAAAGACGAGTAACAAAAGCCCGTGAAACGAAAATTTCCACGGCCGGGACGAACTGTAGCGTTATTAACGCAATTGCACGTGGCGCAAGAAATTTCTCGGCTTGGCCGGGAAACCGTTGGAAATGTCGAAACACGCGGCCGTTCGAGGAACAAAAAAAAAAAGAAGAGAGAAAAACAAACGGATGCATTCAGATGCATCGACCATCTTAAAATCTGATCGACCGCTTCCTGACCAGACAACGTAGCCGAGTATCGGCCGCTCAAAGTTGCAACGTTTCGGTGTTGCGTGAATTTCTGCAACGTTGAAGATCGACACGGTTCTACGCTTGCTGTTTCGCAATCGTGCAAACTTCTAATCTAGATTAGAGAAGCATACTTTCAGTTCGTTCAGGAAACTCGAATCGAATTTTCGTGAAAAGACGAGTACGAGTATCTCCGGGGTAACTGGCGACACGAAAACGTTACAAATTCAATCCGCTGTGGAGAGGTTAGAAAATTTTTCTCGGGGACGATCCCTCCACGAATTCGAAGACTGAACCTTCCTTTTTACAATGATCACTCAAAAATTGATCTACGATTTTTTTTAGCCGACTTATCGAGCTTCGAGTGGGAGGTTGGAAAAGTACTGCTCGTAGATCCTCAGGAGAAAACTATTGTGTTTAAACGTCTGTGAAATCTTTAAAAAATTTTTCTTGGGGATGAAACCACCATAGATTTTAAGAATAGAGCTTCCTCTTTATAACGAGACCTCAAAAATTGATCTACGATTTTTGTTACTCGTTTTGTTCGACTTTGAACGGGGCGTTGAATTTTCGTAAGGTTTAACGACTCTATTTGCAATTATCGGGGTCGTAGAGGAGTGGATAAATTTTTGAATTATGTCCCTCGTTCGATACTGTGTGTGATCAGGTATAATTTAGCGGCGCTGTGTGTCAGGATGTAATTATCGAGGAGACCGAATTCGGGGACAATGGCTCACCTTTTAGACGCACAGTGGGGCTTTCTTCTGCCGATTAATAACGCTGGTTAATCGCGCGTTCACAATATGCTCGATTAAGCTAACAATGCGACGGTCGAGGGCTCGGAATAAATGTTTGCCGCGTAACCCAATTAACTTCTCCGCCGGGCGCGGATTTGTCAGGCCGGTACTCACTGCGGGTGACGCGTTTGTAAATCCCGACCAGTGTAAGTATTCCACGTTCAATGAACATCGACGGCACTTCTCCGGGAACGCGACAGCAAAATGCAGTAAGGATATGCGAGGTAATTGCACACGGGTAATTATTTCTACGCTTTTATAAAGCCGGTCAGGGCTTGCGAAATAAAAATGAAACAACGAATTCGCACACGTAACCAGTATTTCACGTAGAAATGTTTCATGCCATTTACTCCATTTTTCCAGTGCCCTCATCTCTCCTTCTAAAACTTTTTACAACCTTGACGTAATAACTCGTCCCGGCAATTTTATTCCACTGTTGCTTTAATCCTCCGTGTGGACACTACCCTTTTATTGTTCACTCTTTAGCCTGTTTTGCCATTTTTACATTTCTCAGACTATTATTTATATTGTCATGTTATTCCTCAGGTCATTTGAAGCAACTTTTTCCTTTGCGGAAATGTTCTCCGAGGCTTCCTTCGGGAGTTATTAAAGAAAAACGCCGGGCCAATCAGAACGTGGCTAGTGTTGACGGACCCCGGCTCGCCCAATGCCAGCGCTCCGCTCAGCGGGGCCCGTCGCCTGATTGGTTCATCTGTTTCGTTAATAACTCGGTAATCAAGCCTTGGACAAGATTTTTGCAAAGGAAAAAGTTATTGCAAATGGCCTCAGGAATGACCCCTTTCAAGGACATATTTTTGAGACACCCTGCATTCTATTCTGTCCCACGTGAAGTCGAATTCAAGCTTTTTAGTCGAGCGTTTAATAAAAAGTGGAACAGTGAAAAAATGGATTCCCCATACAACCGCGTTCTATTTTTCCTTTTACAAGGTTTTCCGTCGCGTAACAAAACCCGAGAGCTGGTCCAATAACGTAGTTCACTGTCTATGAAGGTTACCTTTGTATTCCCCCAGCCCCTCTCTCACTGTATTCTGCAGACAATTTGTTATCGTTACGTACCCATTTGAAATCAAAAATTGTGTTTCACTCTACAGCCGTCAATTCTCACTTACGTCACAAAGAGATCAATATTGCAAATTTCGGGAAAAAACCGTGCGTTACCCCATTCTCTTTCACTGCGAGCGCAGCAGTTAGCATTGCTCCAAATCCGACAAAAATTGTGTCACAAATCTCGATAGAGAAAACTGAACGTATAGGGTGTTCCGTTCAGAAGTGTTGTTCTAAATTACAACAAAAAAACCCTGTTATTTTACAATTAACAGTTTGTTTTACAGTGAACAGCTTTTTACAATTTATAATTTTAAAAAAGCTTCCTCAGTTTTTTTTATTATTTATTGTTTTTAATGCACCAAACGAGTTATTATTATTACTTTAAGAGATAATTTTTTACTGAGTACAAATCCTGCAATTTTTAGTTTCGTTAAATAGGATCACACAAGCGCGCTTTGATGGGAAACAGGAGAAAGTTTTTCGGAAATTGACGGCGTAAAAGTTGGATTTTCGGAATGGGGGTGACCGAGGGGAAAACACGACGTTCGGATGACAGAGATTATTCGACGGGTGCGATCCGCGGGGCGCGTGATTAGCCGGACAGTTTGCCAGCCGGCGAATAACGGAGTTATTGAACCTTGATTTCCACTTTAACATTTTAGTCCGATTTCTCTCGTGATCGGCACGCGAGCTTGTTGGTTTACATAACGCGCTCGCGAGTCGTCGCTGCGGGAAATTTCGCGCAAAGGTCAAGCCCGTTCAGACGCGTTTTTATCAATTCACCACGTGACCAAACAATAACCAATCAAAATAGTTTATCTAACAAAATAAAAGCGAAAAGATGAGCAGCGCACAGTGTGGTATTTGACCGAAAAACCGGGAAAAAATATTTTATCGTTATTTATGGGCTCAAAATCATAAAAAAGTGGGTCGTTAGATTCGTCTTGACGTCAGCTATAACATTATGAAATCAAAAATCTATTTTGACATTTAAATAATCAAAATGATTTTTATATTTTTTGTTCAAAAAAAATTTTTTCCAAATTTTATATATATATAAATTTGTATATGTTTAAATACTGTTCAACTTTTATTGGAAATATTTTTTCCTCAGATTACCCGAAACCCTTAAAAAATTATGACAATAGAATTGATTATAAAAAATCAGGTCGTTCGGTACAATCATAAAAAAGTTATTCTATTTTATAGACCGTACGAATACTTTTTAGACTCACTGTACGCCAAAATTTAGACATCGACTTTTTTCCGGTTTTTATTGTATTAAATACCCCACTGCACAGTGTCAAATTTCATTTATAAATCTGATAAAATAATATCCGACGTGGCATTCGAAGCGTGTATGTTTAATCGATACACCGCGCGTGTTGGTCCGGTACTTGTTATGCGAGTTCGAGAAGCTCGTCTCGCGGACTATAGCGAGCGTGTAAGTAAAGATTTCGCGGGGAAAGCCAGGAAGTCGCCTGGCCGCGAGTGAAATCTAACGTCTTTTATTTTCGTATACATCCAGCGACCCCGATCGCGTTTCAGCTGCGCGCGCGCGCACGTCACTTCCGTTCAGATAAATGGCGCGGGCTGTCGTAACTCGAAATTCTAACAGATGCACAGTATGTCTAATGGCCATTTTAGCTGGACAAAATTCACTTTCAAATAAACAAAAACTAACTGTTTGCCAATATAATCTGAAATAACCATGTATTAAAACCAGGGACCATAACTGTTATAACCAAAAAGAAAAAGAGTCATAGAATAACAAGTATTCTTAGTAACATTTTTTCTGTTGTTGGTAAATGTAATCGTAGAGATAAATTAATTTCGATCACTTATAACAGTTATCAATGAGATAAATTTATTTCGATCGCTCATAACAGTTATTCGATGAGATAAATTTATTTCGATCACTCATAACAGTTATCAGTGAGAGAAGTTCATTTCGACCGCTCATATAACAGTTGTTGATGAAGGAAATTTGTAATAGTTATTATTAAATAGTACAACTATCAAATGGTAGAAAATCAATTATCTCATAAATTTTTTATTGGTAAAATTAATTTCTACATTGAAAATTTAATGTGACAAACAATCAGATTTAGTGTTGTTCTTATATATCTGAAAAAGAGTAAATAAGCAACCAAAATGAATTTTCTCATCAATAATTATAATGAACGAGTGAAAAGAAATTTGATCATCGATAACTGTTATAAGCGATCGAAATAAATGTCTCTCATCTGTAACTATTATGAGCGATCGATATAAACTCTCATCGATAACTGTTATGAGCGGTCGAAATCAATTTCTCTCATCTATAACTGTTATGAGCGATCAAAATAAACTCGCATCGATAACTGTTATGAGCGGTCGAAATAAATTTCTCTCATCTATAACTGTTATGAGCGATAGAAATAAATTTCTCTCGTCGATAACTGTTATGAGCGATAGAAATAAATTTCTCTCATTGATAACTGTTATGAGTGATCGAAATGAACTTGTCTCATCGATAACTACTTTGAGGAATCGAAACAGTTTTTCTTCATCGATAGCAGTTATCGAGGCGGATCCAATTTTTTTTTGTACACTGATAACTGTTATTCGTAACAAACAAAGTATAAAAATCGATATTTTTCAATCATTTTGTTCTTCGAATTTTTTTCTTTATATTTTGTGTGCATTATCTTAAAATTTCAATAATAATCAACTTTTTAAGAATGATTCTTGTAGAAAATTCATATTTTATACAAAACTGTAAATATATTAATTGATAAATATAGAAAAATAGGCGATTTAGAATGTTTTCCATTGAAAATGGCCATTTGACACACTGTGGGACGATTCAAATTGAGCCGTGCTCGTAAAAGTTGTTAAAATATTTATTAGAATGTAGTCCACGGACCGTGACTGTTAACACGACCACCATATTATCTCCGGCTGATTTACTATATCGCGTTTCCGCTTAATATTGCAAGGATTAGGGGATCCACTATCCCATCACCGATCGGTGGTCCCGAAGTAACTTCACTGGCAAACGTATCCGCGATTTATGCAGTTCGGTTAACAAGCATTTAACAGCGTAACGTATTTAGCTAGTGAATATCATTTTGTAATTAGTACAGTCGATCCCCGTAGTAATGCACGGAACACACCGCCCCTGAATTATCGTTCATGATAATTCTGACGCGATTAGAGTACCGCAATTCGCAGGGATATGTACCGGAATACTTTTCGAAAGCCTGGCATCGAACTTAATCGGATTCATGGAGATACTAGATCACAAACCAACCACAGATCAATAAATTTATTAACTATTGAGAACAGTGCATAAATATCGCAAATTCCAATTCTTTCCTCGCAGTAATCGAAATTCGGCCAGTTCGGATAGCAGAGGTACTATTCAATCGCGTATTAAACGTGCAAATGAGATCGAAACTGTATCGTGCTTGGGCTCATTTTAATCGTAAGAACGTCCTGGAGATGTCAGTGAAAGTCGCATAAACAAATAATGATAAACAAACAATTTATGGCAGGAAATGCGAGCAACGTTTCGGTATCGACGTCATTTTACAGATCAGACGAAATGAAGCGGTGTATTTGGAGAAAAACGATATTGAATTGTAGAGTGAAGGATGAGATAAGATATCGATCATGCTAGTGAGAGTTTCGAAGGAATTCGGCTAAAAAGTGCACCGATCGCACAACGAAGGTTAATCGCCGAACCGTCTCGGCGAGACGAGACGAAAACGATCAAGAAAGATCGCTCTGGATCACGGCTGCAGTCCGGCGAGCGCGGCTCGGTGCACCTAACCCAGACCAGCTCCGACTTAGGCGTGGTTCGTTGCGCAATGCAAAAGCGAGCACCGTTGCCAGCCCGGCCGTTTTATACGCGTATGCATTTTCTACGAGCGGGGCGACCTATGCGCTGGGTCCCGCGGTTCTCGTAACGCGGCGATAAGCGCAGAAAATTCATATTCGCACGAGAGATCGCCGCCCCCGCGCACTCGCGGATTGTTACGGCCGCTTAGAAAGTAGAAAGCATCTACAGGGTGTTAAAAGACGACACGAGATCGGACGCGATACTGCGCAATTTATGCGCCGTCGGCAGTCGTAACAATTCCTGAAACTCGGCGCGCGGCTGTTCCGCGCTTTTATCTTTGAAAAATCGTTTTTCCTGTTCTGCATTTTTTCCTGTGTCAAGTACTGCGTTCATTCGCTTGAAACAAATCACACGCGGTCGTTCGGAAAGTTCGCAGCCTTACAATGAAATGGTATGAAATAATGAGTCAAAATAAAAGGGTTATCCAAAATAGACTGTAGGAAGATTTTTTAAAATAAAAAACATACTACTTTTAATTTTACTGGTTTTTTTTTAAATTTAATTATCAGGTATCATCTACGACAATTATGCGTGGAAGACGATATCTGTCAAATGTTGCGCGTTAATGACAAAGCCGCGGACGCCATTTTTGCAAAGGAAAATGTTGCTTCAAATGATCTCAGGAACCTCCCATTTCCGTTTAAGGAATTTTCTGACACCCAGTATAATAAACCTATAGACTGTAACAGCACTTCTTGATCGAAACATTTTATAAGAGTCGCATTCTAAAACAGCACATTTCATATGCACCAACCTAATCGTTCGAGCACCAGCAATGTATGTGCGAAATCTGAATTTAAGAAGTTCAATAGTTCTCCTAAAAAAATTGCCATAAGTGCCCCGTCGGTAGTTTTAATAATAACGTCGCTTTTGCTGTGAATAATGTTTTGTGAAACTGTTCGTGTCCACTGTGATTTCCGGATCTACCGGTGCTGGCGTCGAAAGAAGCGTTTATGTGATTTTTATTTGTTAACACAAAGAAATTAATGTCGCTCCCGGTGAAATCAGCGTGAAAAGAGAATTGCAGGAATATTTTTGTAATGACTTCTGATAATAGACGCTTTTTCCATTAATATTATGATACTGCCTATACTTACACTATAATTCATTGAAGGTATTCGAGCATGGTGCATTAGAGATTGAAACGTTTCCAGATGATAAGATCAGTTTCAAACTTTTTAGTGTTTTCTAATGATTGGACGCTTTCACATCCAACAAGTGCATCGATAATTCTGTCACTATACATAAACGTGTATGGATAACCCTGCCTTAGTATATGAATCTGAGTAACTGGCTTGCTTCGATATTTTTGTATTCGAATGGCAGCGTAATTGATGACAGCAGGGTTGAAACAGTCCTGGTGTCAGGACTGGTTGACCTTCGCTTTATTGGAAGCTCGATAACATTGTAGATTTCCGGCTAGCTGCCCACGCGTCGATGGAGTAATAAACTTCGTATTACGTAACTATAATAGCCCCGTGAAAGTTGCTGAAGCTGGTAAGGAGTAGACGAAGTAATTAAAATTGCAATTGAAGATAACGAGAAACTGAAGATCAAGAAAGGAAAATAGGTCACCGTATATGCTGGCTACGCCTACGGCCTGCACTTGCTCGACTGGATGTAATGGAGCGTGGAGCTGCGCGGAATTTGTGAAATTTACAACCGATTTATTCCAGACGGTCTTTCAACAACAATATTAATTATTGCATCCCCAACTAATTTTATCAAGCATCGTCTCCAATTGTACTCACACAATTTTTCTATAAACTAGTATAATTGCTGAGGTGATTTGAAGCAACTTTTTCCTTTGCGGAAATGTTCTACGAGGCTTCGTTCCAAAGTTATTAAAGAAAAACAGGGATCAATGGGCGTGGCTACAGTGGAGGGCGGCGGGGCCCACTGAGCGTAGCGCTGGCGTTGGCCGAGCCAGACTCCGCCCACTCTCGGTCGACCAAGGTCAGCGTCACACTCAGTGGTAGCCGCTCTATGATTGGTCCCTGTTTCTCGTTAATAACTCCTGAACGGAGCCCCGGAGAACATTTTCGCAAAGGAGAAAGTTGCTTGAAATGACCTTGGGAATCATCTCTTTCAGTAACAACATTTTGAAACAGCCTGTAGCGCCACTATATCTGGTTTTACTCTACTTAGCCTCGTCACCGCGGCAATACCCGAGACCTTTTGACACAGTTCGTCATTTGATCCGAAAGTTCCCGACCGGAGCGTGCTTAAAGCTTTATAGCGTCCGCATAAAGCTGTCAATGCGCGCTTCATAATGCACTGAACCTGAGCTGTTCGCAAGGTATAATGCGACGCGCTGATCCGCGGCCTGAGAAACTTTTAAACAGCATAAACATTTTGCTGGCCGCAGAGTTCAGTAATGGGAGTTATGTGGGAGATAACGGCGGATAGTTGTCAGGGAACGCGGTGGTAATGCGGTTTTATATAATACGGTCGTAATAACGCGTTCAATAGAAATCGATTCCACAGTGTATCATACGGTGGTGTATTGTTATTACGCACTTCGGTTGTTGCATACTCGAGACGCTGATATTTCAAGTTACTGCTTTGCATTACCCTGACCGAATGACTGTGGCGAATTGCTGAGGAACTGTTACGCACTGCTCAGTACCTTTTGAGTGGAGTGCGGATTTTTATGCAAAATAAAAAATGTACGCATTGATTGCAGGACACAGGAGCCAAATAAAAGTTGTGTTCTTCTTTTAATCATCCTATTAAGCTGAGAATAAGACATTGATGTCCTTGAATATTTTTAACATGTCCACTGCTTTAAATTGCACGTGGCCATTTTTCTCATAAATGCATAAAATCCGCAGTCTACTCTTAAACCTCGTCTTCGATGGATCTGTGAATTTTTGGGCTTTAGGATTTTTTCAAAATAATAAATATTGCACGACTTATACAGGGAGGTCCGTTTAAATGAGGCTACTAAAATATTTATTCATGTTATTGTGATGCAAAAAATATTTGTTACGTAATGTGCATGGTGCCAATGGACAAAATATCTGGCAAGAATATATTTCTCCGAAGGTCATTTTTTTCGGAGTTTTGAAGGTCATCGATGTTTTTTGATACATAGCTACATTTCTTTTTATTGCATCGTGTAGCTGATCGAAAAATACATTCAGATATTTATAAAAACATGACCTTGACCTTGATCTGAAGGTAAAACTTTAATTTTCGAAGAAAATTGATTGAAATAAAACGATTGAGGTAATTCAGAGCTCGTGCGCTTTTCTATAATAGTTTCTAGATTTAAAATTAAGTTATAAACTAGAAGGGTAGAGAGACAGTGGAGAGTACAGTGTGTATTAAGTTTTGAAATAAGTTTAATATCTGATGATTCATTTTCTGTCGCAAAGGGTAGGGGAGGGGGTAGAATTTTCGATGGTGCCAATTGCGAAGGGTTGATAATTGTTTCCGGAAGGGGGTTGATGGGGATCGTCAGCCGCCGAATCGAAATTTCGAGCAATGATAGTCCTCTGACCGTGGAACTAGCCCGTTAAAGGATCGGAACAACGGAATAGAGCGACCTGTCGGAGGCTTGCGTAAGATAAATAGTGAGAGAACGAGAGCTCGTTACAGGCGACGAGGTCCTGTTCTTTAACGAGAAGAGGTTGCTGGATCGGACCGGATCGGACCGGTCACCATCCACGCTGATTGGACGCTAATACCTGTCCGAGGTTTTGGTCACAAACCGGAGCAACAGCGGCCGCCGAGGCTTAAACAGAGAGTTTCCTTCTGAAATTCTAGGCTCGCGGTCTGCCCGCTCGTTTATGTAACGAGACGCCTAATCGCGAAGCCGCAACCGGAAAAGATCGAATGATGCTGTTTGCGGTCTATCGATTGCGGCCCGACCACACAGTGATCGCTCGGATACGTCGATCGCATGATCTTGATGAGCCTCGATGATCTGCTATATTATTCGAGTACGGTAACGCCTCGTCAATTGTTCCTGGTTTTATAAAATGACGAAGGAACTGTTGATAAAATGTTTAACCTGATAATAAACCTACCACCACCGGTCGAAATGACCGGCTCCAGATTTTTTATTTTACAATTATTGGAATAATAAAAATGATTTCGTAAGAAATGATTGTACAGGGTGGAAATTATAAAGCGTTACAGACGAATATCTCCAAAAATATTGATTATACGCAAACTTGTTTCAGATGAAAGTTATTTTTTCCGGTGGACACTCCAAGGTGAGGAGAAGGTCACCTTGATTTTTTTAAATGGAAAGACCTACTTTTTGTATCATGAATCGATAGACTATCAAATTCTGAGTAGAAATGTATTGACCTGCATGTGTCCTAAATCTAATAGTTTATGAGATATTATCGAAACAATTTTCTTTCTTCTTTGGATAACTATTAGATTTAGGACATATGAAGGTCAACACTTTTATACTCAGAATTTGATACACTATCGATCTATGGTATAAAAATAAGACATTCCATTTAAAAAAAGGAAGTTGACCTTCACCTCACCTTGGAGTGTCCACCGGGAAAAATAAAAGTCTCACCACATGATGTCCCTCTCGGTACTGAACAACTTTCATCGGATACATTTTTGCGTATGATCAATATTTTCGAGGTATTCGTCTGTAACGCTTTATAATTTCCGAAGGAAAATTTTGCAAATGAAAATCTTGCTTCAAACGATCTCAGGAACCTCTCACTTCCATTCGTTAAAGAAATTTTGAGACACCCTGTAGATATTTTTAGTAGAGCACGCATTACAATAGGAGCCGCGGTAGGTTTAGTGTCAAAGGAAAATGAAAATAATAAAAGAGAAATATTGACGTACTATTCTCAGTTTATTAAAATTATTACTGAACGAGTGAACACAGTTTATTCACAGTAATTAGTGCACTCACGATAAAAATAACTAGGTGCCATTCAAGGAAGACTCAAAACAATAAAAAAGGAATCTCTGCTATTTTCAATTTTTCGAAATGATTATTGAAAGCGACGACTGTTCGGAGCACAATCGTATTATTCCATCTGCAGCACACAAAGTACAAAGTCGAACGAAAGGGGCCAGCGGACAGCCGGCAAATTGGGTGGAATTATGAAAATAATCATACAGGCGACGAACAAACGCTGGTCTCGCTATCTCCACCTGTTTTCATTATTGCCGAAAATATATCATTTGTGATCGAACGTGACGTTATCAAGGCGATTCATTAACGGTTTTACAGGGTCCGGGCTGTTGTCAATTTCGTCCGGGTAGGCAAAGCCCTCGCGACTAGTCTCTCTCCCGTAGAGAGAGAGAGAGAAAGAGAGAGAATTGCAGCCGTAAATCCAACGGAATCAGTGAATTACGAGTGGCGTGGTTTGCGCGTAAGGTGCAGCGTTATATCTCGCGTTGGAAATTCTCGATCCTGGAAATTAACGTCGCTGGCTTTCTACGGGATTGTACCGAGACGGATCCGTCTGTCGTTGGTCTCCTAAGACCACTTCCGCTGTCTCGGGACACCCTGTTGCTTGTTGATGATAATTAAACTCATCGCTCGTTCCCGGGACACGCTCGAATCTCTCCTGGCCAACTTCCGACGGTGCTTGTTCGCCTAAACGATCATCGTTCTTCCTGAGCGCCTTTGAGTTCACCGATCCAGCCACCACTGTCATGGCTGCATAGTACTGCCGTTCGATTTCTGAAGGATCTCGAAAATATACATCCTCGAAGAGGATCAACGATTTCGATCAAAATCCTTTGTCCAATCTAGAAAGTACAGTCTCAAAACTAGTTGCAATTGCACGAGGTGATCCCTGAAGTCATTCGAAGAAACTTTTCCCTTTGCGAAAATCTTCTCCGACGCCTGGTTACCGAGTTATTAACTAAACACCAATCGGAGCACAGGTCCCTCAGAGCGCGGCGTCGGTATTGGCCGAGCCGCGCTGCGTCCGCTAATAGCCGCGCTGCGATTGGCCGGCGTTTCTCGTTGATAACTCCTGAACGGAGCCTCCTAGAAGATTTCCGTAAAGGACGAAGTTGCTACGGCTGACCTTGGGATCACCTCTGTCCCAGAGAAAACGCTGGAAGTTTAATTTTTCTGTTAAATTCCGGATACTCGACCACTTGCGTCCGAGTTATCGATCGATGAGCAATCGTTCGCGACCAGGAAGTAAAGTTCGAGCACGTTGTAATGCGCTCTGGATCTCTGGCGAGATCGGAAATCGATCTTGCCGCTCGCGACCGCGAACAGTATCGATTTAATAATACTCTGCGGTCGGTTTCCGTCGGTAACGTTACACGCCGTGTAACCTAACAGGAAAGGGGTGGGGATAAGTTCTTGAATAAATCTCTCTCTCTCTCTCTCTCCCTCTGGTGTTCACAACGTGTTCACGCATGAACACGGCCTTTTACGAGAACTATGCGCGTGTCCGACTTCTCCGGAGCTGGGGAGCGGCGGGTTTAGGTGAACTACTTTAGAGGCCGGCCCCGTGTCGACAAGTTTCGATCGGTTTCGGTCTCAAAGGACCTAACTTTGGTATCGTTCAATTACCCATCGAGTTGCGCTAATTAATGCTCGGCGATCGGCTTTCCCCGTTAATCGCTCGTAAAACTTCCCTCCCTCCGTGCCCCTCCCACCGCCTTGCCGAGTCTAGTGACATTCCGGCCTCGTCAAAGTCAGACGTCGCGCCGCGCCGCGCCGCGCACCGGTTTCGTGTGTTTCGAGGCACGGGAGCTCTGTGGCACACCGGCGAGAAATACCGTGTTCTACATTGTTACGTATTTCCACGTTGCTGCACCGGCTAATTAAGATTCGACCTGGACGGTCGCAATCGGCCGGAAAATTCTACGACTGTCAGCGCGCGGCTACGCGGTCAAATGCGCGGGTGCTGGCGTCGAAAAGATTTTTTAACAAATCGGTTTCCTTAAATAAACAATTTATACGGTGGAAAGATAGTGTTGCGCGCGCACGCCTCGGATCACAGTCTCACTCGGAGAAATCCATTAAGGGACGAAGTGAATTTTTATTCAACCGCCGCTGGCCGCAATCGATGCGGGGGTTGCACCTGGTGGTACAAAATAGTTAATGGCTCCAATTAAATTTAAAAAAAATTTATCCGCCACGTTAATATCTCTGAATTGAGAGTAATGCGCCCCTTTAACCTCCCACTATTTCCGCCTTCTGATTTTTTCCATAGGTGTTCCACGGTAAGAATTTTTACCCATTTTTGGGAAGAGTTTTGACGACGATGATTCGCGTTTCGGAGCTTCCGGAGCGTGCCGGGAGGACTGTCGCGGCTCGGGCTCGGCGGGCCCGGCTGGTTATAAGCGCGGCAACGCCTTCGGCCTGGATTCTAGAGCATGAACTTATCGGGAGCGAGGCGGCGAGCACTATCATTGCGCAAGCAACGACTCACAATGCCTTCGGTCCGAGCAAAAAGTGCTCGGCAAGCTAGCAAGCTGCTCTCGACCGATCGAACTATCGAGGGGATTGGTCGATCAGGCTAGCTACGTGGTCTGTGTGTGTGTATGCGACGTGCGCAGCAACCGCAGACTTCTCCGTGGAAAGGGAAATCGGCTTCTATATTCTACGTTCTGCGCGAACGCAGAATTTTTCTCCAACGGGTCAGCGCTTCATTCTGGACCAGTTTTACAGCGATCCCCCCCCCCCTCCCTCGTCGACCAAATCCGCGATTTTTCTTTCGTCGTCCGTGAGTCGACGAATAATTTAATTGTAATTAATTGTTCGCCAGTGATGCGCGACCGTTTCGTTTGTTCTACCAGGCGATAGTCCAGCTGGTTTTCTAGCGTAGAGTAGTCTTAAAGATTGAACAACGTTGTCGCATAATATTTTTATATGGTCCCAGCTATGACGTCTTAAGGACGTCCATTTTATGTCTATTCTAGGTAAGTCTTATGTCCCAAAAAGACGTCTTTAGTGACGTATTTGAGACCGTAAACAGTGTGGTTTTTATGTACCCATAATATCTAGCAGTATTAGCGTTGGTATTATTTGTTCGAGTTGTAGTGTTTTTGTATCAATTTCAATTTCAATTCTAATTCCAATTCCAGTTTCAAATTCAATTCCAAGTTCAATTTCAATTCCAATTTCAATTTTTTTGTGATTTTAATTGTAATTCTAATTTAAATTTTTATTATTTTTATTGTGATTTTAATTGCAATTGTTATTTTTATTACACTCTTCGTGTCAATTCCACATTCGTTTTTCTAACAAAGCTATTTGTTGGCAAAACGTGCAAAAATAAAAAAGCCATTTTTTAAAACGTTTTTATTTGAGTCCTTCATGAAAATTTAAAATATATCTTTTGTAGATCTATGCTGGTTATACACATGCTGGAAATTTCATCGAAATCGATTGACACAGGAAAAAACGACACGCATCGAAAGATATATGATTCTGTGGATTTTGAGCAGAAACTGATATCGAGAGTGGTGTAAAACTACGATTTTCGCCATTTCTAACCGCTTGTAGCTCGTGTGCACATGTTCATCGATTTCAATAAAATTTTCAGTATGTGTACAACTAACATATATCTATAAAACATATATTCTAAATTGTCATAAAGGTACCAAGTAAAAAAGTTTTAAAAAATGCCATTTATATATTTTTGCATGTAACCTTCTAAATTACAATTTTTGGAAAATCTTTTTGTGATATGTTTGTGATATTTTTGTGTAATAAAAACTCACTGGTCCTTTGGTATAATTATAAGAAAGTTATTAGATTTTAAAAGGTGTACGAATACTTTGTACACCCACTGTATGTCCGTAATATCTCTACTAGTACAATAAAATATCTGGAACAGGGGAAAATTGAATAAAAATGGAATAATAATTATTTTATATGTTACGCGTGCATGTTCCTTTGTTTCTGATTGTTCTAAATGACAATGGGGAATGAGAAAATGTTAGGCATTGTTGCTTCATCGTGAACACGATACTTGTATACTCCACAGAGAATTATTGGTATAATTGGATCGATCACAATTTGCAATCTGCAACCGTTGCACCGCAAACACCGTTTACAACTGTCGCGCCCTAGGGAAAATTGGCTGTCCCTACAGCCCTTACCGGGATTCTGAGACAACCTGTCAAATGCGTTGGAATTTTCTCATTGTTTATTTCAATATTGACGGGGGAGCTTTATGCTGTCAGGTAGGAACGAGTTCTGTCGTCCTGCATCCCGCGGCGTAGCATAACATATTCGGGTTGCTATCTCTTCGATCTGTAACGCAAAGTACATCTCTAGATTACAAACAACAATATTACTATCAACACACTGCAATGTGGAATCAAGAAGAAAATTGAAAATTCTGTCTGTTGCAACAGGTGTGTCCCAAATAGCACACGACGTCTTACAGACGTCTATTTTAGGTCTGAAAGTCTCTCTCTCTCTCTTTTACGTCTTAAAAAGACGTCCTTAAGACCATAATAAATGTGTGGTTTTCATATACTCATAATCTAGCAGTATTATGTGTTTTTGTTTCGATTTCAACTTCAACTTCCATTTCAACTCCAATTTCAATTTTAATTGTAATTGTAATTTTTATTATTTTTATTGTGATTTTAATTGGAATTGTTATTTTTATTGCACTTTTCTTCACTCACCTTGTGTTTCATAAACAATAATTCCTTGTTCATTTATTTCAACCTAATTATCCTATTCGTATGTAAAAAGAATGGTTTCATTATTTTTTCACTGAAGAAATATTTTTTTTATATTGTGTCCCCAATTTTCACGCCATTTCTATGAAAAGTGTTTCCGATGCCTCCACTATTAAAATCGAAGACTTCGCCGAAAATTGCGTAACAACGCCGAAAATATTTGCAGAAAAATGATCGCAGAAACATACAACTCTCCCACCGTTTTTGCGTCGAACTTTATAGCTCGTAACCGTCCGAAAGTTAAGGCTCTAGTCAGAACAGCCATTACTGCCTGCCGAGGAATTCAGGTTTCACCCGTCAATCTCTGTCTGGCTTTAAAATCGGATGGAAAGAAGAAAAATTGCTTTCTCTCTCGATGTTCAAATTTACTCGGTTGTTTAGCCGATTTAGCAGCTAAAGTCGAACGTAAACAGAGTATAATAACTCGGGCCAATTACACCGTCGGGCAAGTTTAATTTGCATCTGGAGGATCGGCGTTGCTCGCTTCGACCTCGACTTCAATGATTC
Source organism: Lasioglossum malachurum (assembly GCA_028455605.1). Classification (NCBI taxonomy): domain Eukaryota; kingdom Metazoa; phylum Arthropoda; class Insecta; order Hymenoptera; family Halictidae; genus Lasioglossum; species Lasioglossum malachurum. Next base: position 13,535,814 of record CM052312.1, on the reverse strand, counting down.
GGTAAACTAAAAGGCTTCAAAGGCGTCTCTCGGGAAGAGACATTTCACTGTGCCAAGTAAATTAATGCCTCTGATTAACTGTTCCCGTGAACGAGTCCTCGATACCTTGATATCGCAGAAAATATAAATAATCGACGTTTAACAAACTTTAGACAGATTTTCTGTTGACATTTTTGCATAAAGATGCATTTCGACCGTTTATTATCACCAGACTGCGGATCTTTATGCATTTATAGCGAAATTGAGAAGATGAAGTTAAACATTGTTGCACAAGTTTTAATTGTATCTAATCATTACTGAACATTTACGGAATGGAAATATCCGGTGAAGTTTCCGTTTACGTCCAACCTCAGAATTGGATAAAATTTTGGCTAAAATGATGATTGTCAGAAGCATTTTTGGCGACTCGATAAGAGTCGGTAAGTCGGTAAAGTAGAAAGTGACATTGAAATGGTAAAAAATTTTTTTCCAAGTCGCCAAAAATCCTTCTGACGATCATCATTTTAGTCAAAGAAGAATCTATTCCCAAAATCTCATCCAATTCTGAGGTTGGACGTAAACGGAAACACAGCCACCCACGTTTTTTCGAAATTTTTATTGAAATAACATTTTTGCCCAACTCTGGACGGAGGAAATGGTTAATATTCGAGTTAAAACAGCTCCGGGTGCAACGGGCTAGATTGCCTGAAAAATCGGGAAAGAAAATAGAATAAAATGTCGTGAAACTTATTCTAATTGGTAAGAAAGTTGATTTTCATTTTCCCTGGAGAGAGAGAGAGAAAACGAAACTACTTTCCGAAAAACCCAATGGTACATTGGCGTAGATGGATTTTGTATTTCTGTTGCGTTTACATTCGGAGGCAAGAGTCAGAGGGTAGCAACCCCTCCTCCGAGCGTGGATTTATTTAGGCAACTCCGCGAACTCGTTAAAACGTCCGTTTGTATGAGGGAGGTGTGGTTCTCCTCCGGTTTGTTATACTGTGACTTCTATCTCTGTTTGAGAGAAAGTTTCTTTCCTGTTAATTTGTTTGTTCTCTGTGCTATTTACGACAGACCAATCCACCACAAGCCGACGTTGATTTTCTTTTTAACTGTCTTCTACTTGATCTATTGGCGGAACGACCCACCTCAGAATTTTCGACAACGAATATGAAAATTGAGAGGCCTACGCTGTGCTGCAGTTTCGCACGGTGCACCGTCGTAGTTGCGTGTGTGTGTGTGTGATTTCCCGGTGGAGTCGTAACCAATTAAATTGTCAAAGGCAGCTTTTGCCGGCAGCGTAACAGAACGCAGTCGTGTTTTACGTAACTGTCCCCCACGCGTCGCCCAACAACGAAACAAAGTCACTTCTTTAAGAGCCGGCAGAAATCGCGTGCTAAACGCGCGTTCATCGTCCCGAACAATGCTGCCTTACTATGTAATCTTACTAATTGTTCGGTGCAAGAATAAAAAGAAACGAAGCCTGTCCTCACTGTAAAATTGTCTCCCATACTCGTCAACGAGGAGTCTTTTTAGAATTTGGAAAATCCGCATTTTTTGCGCTGATCTCTGATTCGATAAGGTTCAAGAAACTGTTTGTCTGTACACTGTGAAATAAATTATTAATATTTTTCTGTCATTTCTCATTCTTCTAAGGAAAATGGGAAATTGGGAAAGTTGTAAGAAAAATGATGAATTCCAAAACCGTAAAATTGTAAGAGAAGAATGGTAAATCGAAAATTATAAGAAAAATGGAAAATCGTAAAAATTGTTCCTAAGATTTGCAGTTAACTTAAAATTGTAAGAAGCATTCTACGAAAAATGGAAGTGCGTGAGATTGTGAGAAAAATGTTGAAACGTCAACTTTAAAAATTGTATGACAAATGGTAAATGGTAAATTTCAAAATTGTAGAGTCATAAGAAAAATGGGGGATTGTGAAAATTGTAAGAATACGGTGAATTCTAAAACTGTAAAATTGCAAGAAAAATGTGAAGAAAAAAAAGGAAAATTGTAAAATTCTAAGAAAAATCGTAACAATTGTTCAGGGCGTCTTACTCTAATTGAAACTACTACCCAATGGCAGAGCCTGTACAGAAATAGTATTAATTAGAATTGGCAATGTCTCTAAGATGTCTGAGGGCGATGGTCACCTTGGTCAGAGATTTCTAAGATCACGGGGGAGAGCGATCGAGCGATCGAGCGATCTATCGGCGGCGCGATTCGAGCGAGCAATAGCCGCGCGGTGTTGTCGCGGCCCGTTAATATATACGCCGGTGTATCGGGGTGCACAGGTATGGACAGGTAACACACACGTTTGCAAGGTATACAGGTTCCTCTGTGCAAACGGCAGCGGCACGGCGGCGGTGCCCACGTCGAGCGGAATGCAGTTATTATTCAACGTTTACGCGACACGCTCGCCTGCCCGCGTACCAACTCGCGCCGGCGTCATTAATATGCGGTTAGGCATGCAAAAGAATTGTAGCGTATCGTGCTCTGAGGCCGCCGGAAAAATATCGATATGGTGAACGGGAACGATTACGGTGGGACCCCGTGTCTTAGATCAGCCAACTCCCTCCCCCCGCCCCTGCGGTTGTCGGTCGCGATTTTCGCTGCACATTTCTCTGCACTTTTCCGATCGGTGCATTTTTCGGTCTGGGATCTGTGCTAGAGCAATTTACCGAATCGCACTGATTCGAGATTTTAGTGCTGTATGTTTAAACACATGAAAAAGTATTAGATTAAATACTATTAAATTTTCTATAAAATTAACCTCCAATAATATCTTTATATAAAGATCAATTTTTTTCTCAATTTGTTTACCTACAAAAAAGAGAGAGCTGTTGGCAATCAACTTTAATGAACAAGATATTTTCGCAAACGAGCAAACACGAAAATATTTTATTGATTAAAGAAATTCGATTTAATCTCACCTTGAAATACCGAAATTACTTTCTTGCCAACCCAATATTTTCATGCAATATATAAATGTTCTACTTAAATTGTAATTACTTTCTTTCTTAATATATTAAAAGAAAATTAACAGATAATTAACAGAGCAGTTTCTTTCAATCCTTGGAACGTTGAAATTTTTTATCAAATACTGTTGTCGCACGGTTATTATATCGATGTAAACCAGCTAACGTCGGAACAGTTAATTATCCTAATGAACGCGTTCATATTGTTAATTACCCGAAGCAATAAAGCCACAAAGTAAGTGCGTATCTGCATAATATTATGGCTGTGTGTAATGTAATAATAATGGGGGTGGTTGTCCCGTAAAAATGATAGTCCTTCCTGCTCTATGTAATTAATTAAATCGTGAGATATTCGAGAGATCCGAACGAGGTATGTACTTCGAAAAGGTCAGAGGAATTTATGGCATTTGATCACCTACAGGTTTGATAAGTATATTATCGATTAATGAGAACGTGGAGACCATGTAGCAAAATATCTCTGTTATATACACAAATTATTGTAATTACTAAAATAGTTAAAAACTAGAAAAATTTATTAAGGGATTCCAGTTCTGCAAATATTTAATTGCGAAGAAATCGCTGAAATTTAATATTTTAATTACGGGAATCGCCTGTGCGAATGTATAATCGAAATTGGTAAATATTCAATTACAATGAATATTTCCCTTGGACCGATTGCATCAAAACATCCGCAAATATTCAAGTAAATATATTTTCGTGCAAAAATAGCGACGAGTTTTATCTTTCCGCGATTCCCAGAAATTGCAACCCGGTGGACATCGATTTGCTTGATGCGGCGAGGTGAATGGTTTCGCATACGCAACCGAAGGCGGAAAGTGAAATAACAAGGATGTCGTTCGGTGAACGGACGAGCTTCATTAGAAATCAATCTGCACGTAACGGTACGAAAATGTTGCATACGCCGTTTCCGGTGAAATTTAAACGCGAGCCTCGAAGGTTCTGTTTCTGCGCGTTTCGGTGAATTTGAATCTCCCGCCGATTTTAACCGGATGACCATTGATTCTGGTTATTGGGAAGCCCCGCGGCCGCGTAAAGGTGGTTTTAATGAAATTTCATTGTTACCACTGCTCTACATTCCGGTTCGGGAAATCGAACATTTTTTTTTTTTTTTTTCGGTTAACAATGAAAAAATACGATAGGTCGATATTCCGTGCACCCTAATCGGGATTTCCGTAGGAATTTAATTTTATAAAATATATCACACTGTCACGTGAAAATGCAACTGTTCTGTAAAAAACAGTCCAAGAGCCTGCATGGAAAATAACGTAATCTTGATGCTGCTTACAATAAATTCAATGAAACATTGTGTCCTGTACGAATTATTTTCGTTGATTAATGCCGAAGCAAAACCAATATTTAATACTGATGGCATTTATATTCAAATGCAATTTTAAAATCTGTTTCCTACAGCGCAATTGTAGTTATTACAGCTGTTTTCTTCAGACAGATTTCAACTGTGTAAAATTAATTTTCACAGGAATTGTACGCACAAAAATATAAATTATATCGTCTGTTCTCGTATCCAATAAATTCCATTTAATTGACAAATAAATTTCCTTTACCGGCCAACAAGTGATCGTACAGTTCCAATAAAAATTTTATCATAAAATAAAAGACTTCGAAGATGCTTTGAAATTTTTCGATTATTCCAGGGAAAAAAAAGTGGAATGATTCAGTAGCGATTTCGATGTGCTCTTTGTAGGTTTAAGTGTGAAAACGTAACCCCGGAGAACGAGGCAAGTACTTTCCAGATTTAGCGTGTTATATCGAAATACCAGAGGCATTCCGACCGCTTATTCATGAATGGTTGCTCGCGATAATGGTTCCTCCGTCACCTTATTATGCCGCGCAAACAAACGTCGACTGCGTAGAATAGTGCTTCGCTTCGCGGCATGGATAGTTTACCCTAATTAATACGGACTGTGAACGGCTCCGCAATTAAAGGCAACGTCGAACGGCGCGAAGCGAATTTTGCTTTCGTTGTACCGTTACTTCGTGGTTCGTGACTACTGTTATGGAAACCGATCTACTCTTGTTTACTTCCTCGTTTTATTCATTGCCCGAGCTTGTCGTCATTGATTAGGCTGCTAATCAGTTGCCCACACTTGGCTGTACTTCCCCGACCTCTTCCTGGGACCCGAGGCTCGCGAAGAATTTTGCCAGACACTTTCAACTTCGTCTCTCAACTTTCAACTTCGTCTTTCAACTTTCAACGTCGCCTTCCATCTGCAACCAACTTTTTCAAATTTCTACCTTTCCAACTTTTAACTCCACTTTTCAACTTCTTTCAACTTTCAACTTTTTAACCGTGAACCACTCCTTTCAACTTTTCTCAACTTTCAACTTCGCACTTCACCTACTTTCAACTTTTAACTCAACTTTTCAACTTTTTAACCATGAACCACTCCTTTCAACTTTTCTCAACTTTCAACTTCGCATTTCACCTACTTGCAACTTTTCAACTGTCAACTCCAATTCCACTTTAAAAATATTTTCACGCTTCAACTTCGGCTTTCGCCTACTTTCTACTTCTTAAAACTTCAACCGTTTCAACCTTCAACTCCACTTTTCAACTTCTCTCAACTTTTTAAGTTCGCATTCCAAATTCATTCGACTTTCAGCTTTTCAACTTCATTCCTCTTTCAAGTTCCGACAACTTTCAACTTTTCCAACTGTCAACTCCAACTCCACTTGTCAAGTATTTTCACCATTCAACTTCGCCTTTCATCTACTTTCTACTTCTTAAAACTTCAACCTTTTCAACCTTCAACTCCACTTTTCAACTTCTCCCATCTTTTTCAACTTTTTAACTTCGCATTTCAAATTCATTCAACATTTAACTGTTCCATTTCTTTCGTCTTTGAAGTTCTCGCAACTGTCAACTTTTAGCGAGACCAGAATTTTGTGAATAATTTATCTGAACACCATTCTGAAAGAATATTGTATTTCCTAAGCTGCCGTTCAATGCAGTTTCATTTTATGTTCCAGGCGTTTCGAATGAATGATGAATGGAAGAAAACTGTGCGATGAGGTAGCAGAATACAGTCACAAGGAGAAAGCAATCGATAATACTTCTGACACAGAGTCTCTTTTAGCACGGTGCAGTATGCCGAAAATATTTGACCCACACAACATTTTCATTTAGCAGCTATCCAGTTTGAAACGACGAGGATAGCCTTTGACGTCAGACATAAAGGACATACTTGATGAAATATGCATCCCGAAGCTATTGATCGGAACATTTTTATCTGGGCGGACCGTGTATTTTTAAATGGCGAATCGGACAAGATAACAGAAGCATTAAAGAATTAACAAATTACTCGTCAACGTGGAAATTCTCATAAGTTGACGATCTTGAATGATCGGAAAAAGGACCAGTCGCCAGTCAAGGTAAATGTCAACTAACTTCACTGCACGACTATGTGCGTACACCTTAAACAACAGCGGCAAAAGATTTCATATTTCCTTGAGCCAGGAATTTCTCTTTCATGCTGCTTATTCCCTGACATGCCTACATTCGAGTAAAGCGTTGTTCCTTTGCAAACATAAACGCCTTGAGACATATATTTAGTGGCACACTGCCACAGCCTCCATTGAAGATAACATCAGACATTCGAATTTTCAAATTCAATAGCAATAAAAATTATCAATGCGTTTTTAAAAAAATTTTGGCTATAGATAAATAGCATAATGACAGAGATGATCACAGACTGTAGTGTAAAATTTCTCAATGTAGCAATAAAAATTATCAATGCATTTTTAAAAAAATTTTGGCTATAGATAAATTGCATAATGATAGAGATTATCAATGACTGTAGTGTAAAATTTCTCAATATAGCAATAAAAATTATCAATGCTTTTTTAAAAAAATTTTGGCTATAGATAAATTGCATAATGATAGAGATGTGTGTGATCAATGCCTGTAGTATAAGATTTCTCAATACGATCGCTAAAGCGAATTTTCTTTTCGCAGAGAACGCTAATGCAATGTTGTTACCGATGATCGAGAGTGCAGTGGTTGCACTGGATTTGTGCAGCAGTGTTACGGCCACAATGCACTTTTGATTATATCTGTCGACGACGCGTGCCCGCATTTACATTCCAGGAAACTGACCGCGGCTGCCGAGCTAAAATTGGCAGCGTTTTCCATCGGACTGTCGTCACATCCTGTCGGTAGTTTTCGGTATAGTAACGCAGGCCAAGTGCACGTTGCTCAGTTTTCCAGAACGGCGAAAGCGGCGCGCATGCCACGAGCGAAACAGTGAGCGAAACGTTGCACGATTTTCGATGATAAAGCGATAGAAAGCGACCTAGCGTTCACGTAACAGCAATTATGCACTTTTGGCGATCGTTGTCGTCGGCTGATAAATGCCAGGCCGGTTCGATCTCACTTTAAAAAAAATTTATCTCGCCGGAGAATGAATGTCTCGATTCCGAATAAACGGGTTTGCTTGTTCGGTGATTAACGGCGCCGCGCCGGACCGGGCCGCGATCGACCCCCAAGATTTTCTGTCGGGCGAATCTGATTAATTGCAATAGTAAATCTGGGGGAATGGAGTGGGCATTTTTATTCGCAGTGATAGAAATATATTTGGCGCATTGTAAAAATATTTTATCATACATTTCTTCATTGCATTTATTAAACAACATAGGAATTCGAGGGAAACAGAAGCCGGGTGTATACAGAAATTGCGGGATGCAGAAAAGTGCAAATAGAAATTTGGGGAATGCAGTTTGCTGCATATAGAAATTGGGGGAATACAGAAAGGAGCAAGAAAAATAAGGGGACATAGAAATTTGGTGCATATATGTAGAAATTGGGGGAATGCGGACAAGTGCATATAGAAAATTGGGGAATGCAGGCAAGTGCGTATAAAAATAAGGGAATGCAGAAAGGTGCATCTAGGAATTGGGGGAATATAAAAATTTGAACCAAAACAAATGAGGGGATACGATAAGATAAGAATTGGGGAATTTAGAAATTTGGAGCAAAGAAATGAGGGGATATAGAAATTTGGTGCATATATTTAGAAATTGGGGGAATGCAGACAAGTGCATATAGAAATTGGGGGAATGCA
>CM052312.1:13516028-13527660 GCA_028455605.1 Lasioglossum malachurum | reverse complement strand
TGCAAAGTTTTAAGGCTTTCAAGATTTTCAAGACAATGAAGACTTTCAGGACGTCCAAGAGCGCCAAGAGTTCTAAGCTCTGAATTATGTTGCAAGTGATTCGAAGTATTCTTGTCGTAAATATTGAATCGAAGCGATCCGAAGTGATTCAGATTCCATTACTACCTGCAGGCAATGTCTTCGATCGAACGGTTCGTGTTTCCCGGGAATTGATAACCCGAAATTCCCAATCGGGGTATCTAGTTATTATACATGGAGAGAGAGAGAGAGAGGGGGAAGGAGAGCGTAGTAGTGGAGTACGTAGCGGAGGAATTTTGTTACAGATGTTCGGGCCAGGCCATCGAGCATTCCTCGATTTCCACGTTAATGGGTGCACACCTGTTAACACGGCTCGCGTGTACGATAATTGCGCTTCGGACTCTCTCCTCCGTTCATCGAACGCAATCAATTCCGTCAGGCACACCACACAGGGGGGCGATCCCTTTTCACCCGTTTGTGCGCCATTTACTCTTTCCCATTCGAGATGCCAGCCGATTCAGATTCGCGGTCCAGCGACCGGCCAAATGGTCCGATTAGAATTTTAAATATCCATTCTACAACCGAGAGACTCAGCTAGCGGTGTGTATCTCTCTCTCCCGCTGTCTCTCGGATAAATCGATTAGGGTCTCGATCGGAATTTTAGATACACCCGGCTTCTGAAGATATTCAGATAACCAGGCCTGTAAATTGTACCGAGCGGCGTTAACAACCGTCGAGAGTCGCAAAACCAGGGATCTTCGGGTTGCGAAATGTGCCGAGGGAAGTTGCAATTTGCGGACGTCGTTCGGTCCTGACGATCCGCCGCGCCGAGAGGATCGAGAGCTGATCGACCATTCCCTTCGGTGATTCGATTGTATTTAAATGCGACGATGGCGTATTAGATCCCGAATGGACCTCCGGTCTCGTTCACTATGCTCGATGTCGAGATTAATACCTTCGCAACCAGCCACGGGACATTGTCTTTCGCAAATTCGTGCTGCTACCGACACGGAATTCCTTAGGACGTAATTGACGTCGATCCGTCCTTTATCAATGTCCCAATCGTTGCGAATTCATTTGTGTTTCCAGCGACCAAAAATAACAGTTATTGTACAATTTTCTACGATGAAAATCAATTGATAAAAAGCTGACTATATTATTGAAATTTAAGATAATTTATGCACATTAGAATATTCTATAATAAGCTACAAAGAAAAGATTCGAAGCACAAAATGATTAACAGTGAATAACAGTTATTAGTGTCCCAAAAATTGGATACTCCTCGATAACTGTTATCGATGGGGAAAAACTGTTTCGATTGCTCAAAGCAGTTATCGATGAGAGAAGTTCATTTCGAGATCACTCATAATAGTTATCGATAAGAGAAATTTATTTCACTCGCTCATAACAGTTATCGATGAGAGAAGTTCATTTCGACCGCTCATAACAGTTATCAATGATCGAATTTCTTTTCACTTGTTCATGATAATTATTGACGAGAATTTGAACTTCTCTCATTGATTACTGTTATGAGTGATCAAAATAAATGTATTTCATCGAATAACTGTTACGAGCGATCGTAATAAATTTCTCTCATCGATAACTGTTATGAGCGAGAGAAATAAATTTCTCTCATCGCCAATTATTAGTGACCGAAATAAACTTCTCCCATGGATAACTGTTATGGGTACGGACCTTTCACCTTGGCTATGACCTTTCTTCTGTTTGGTTATAACAGTTATGGTACCGGTTTTTCTTTCCACCAGGGTTAGGGGTTGGACATCTAATTGGACAAGAACATGAGTGGAGCCAGCTCGCATAATAAACCAGACTGGAGAATTGCGAAAAGCGGGACCCCGTCTGGCCCTTCAGCGAGCCAGAAGTCGAGGGAGGAAAGGGTATAAGTCCTGGACGTGTGGTTTTTTCAGTGTGTATCGGGGAAACCGAAGACCTGTTTCCCCCGAGTCCCATACTACCCCCCATCGGGGGGGGGGGTGTACGCAATGTTTTTTTCCACACGTCCTTAAACGAAAAAAAAAAACAAAAAAAAAGTGGTTGATCCAGGATCTGTGGTCTCCGAAGAAAGGAAAACCGAGCACAAAGGCAGGCCAAGCAACGTACCACGAGTAGTTCGCTTCGGCAACTAAACTCGAAAGTATCTTACGCAATCGTCGTACAGCGAGATAGTGTGGGGCTACCGCTCCGTCCAGCGCGGAGCTGCCCATCATTTCTGTGTTCTGCAGGCCGGTTAGTCGCGAGCGCGTACTACTCGCCTCAATCCGTGTGCACCTCGACGATCAACTGCATTGTCCGCGTTCCCGGTTTCCCTTAACCGCTACGACTCCATCAGCCATTGCAATCTCACTGCCAATTTTAATCTACTGCATCCCTCGTTGACAATTCGAGCGACTGCCAGCTCTGCGCACCCACACCTACATAATATTTGTTACCTGGTCTATTGTACTTCCTTCGGAACGCTGACATCCGAAGAGATAAATTCGTTTATTTAGTAAACTTAGGAATTCGCAATTCGCGATAATCGTGAATGAAAAGTAATCGAAACTTTTAGCCATTCTCAATTAATATACGTGCGAAGAAAGAAATTTGTTGAACAATTTCTCTTCTGGGAATTTGCAGTCTCAATAATCGTGAATAAAAAATGGCTTTTGCGCTGGCCATTTGCAGGACGCTTGACTGCATTATTGCTTTTCGTTCTCGTATTGCGAAGGACAGTAGGGAGGACTTATTTATTAACGATAATAACGAACAATTTTTAATTAAAAAAATTGTTCGCGACATACATCGTGGTGGAAGGGGTTCTCTTAAAGAACACTTATGGTTGCATTTTCCGGAGACACCGCAGGTCGCATGTCGCACGCGTAAATAGTCATTGTCTCGAAGAATACTGTGAAAACGACGTTGATATCGCGATAGAAATCTCGAAGAGCTTTATTTCGCAGCGAGCTAATCCTACTTTATATAATAATTACTTTCTTATGCTAATCCCTCCCACGGCAGTTTCTGCTTCGTGTTTATGGCACGCAGCGATCCACGTCAACGATATTTAAGTCATCGGCAACGGGCCGCGTTCATGACAACCAAGCGACGTTGTAACCGTAAAAGCGAAATATAATTTCCGTGTTCCTGCAACGGTTGCACGGTCACGCATACTCACGCGTTGGACACGTTAGGCTGCACCATAGCACGCGCTCCCGCTGCATGCCTCAAGAATCGAAGAAAATCATTCTAGTCATCTACACCAAACAGGATTTTAAAAAGCTGCGTTAGAAATGTTCACTTACAACCTGCGTTTGAAAACCTGCAAAAGAAAATTTTAATTGAGGCTCAAAATTATCTTAAAATTATAATTATATATAGAATTTTTTATTTATAGAAAATATTATATATAGAGAATTTAGAAAATCATTCTAATCATCTGCACGAAACAGGATTTTAAGAACCTGCATTAAAAATGTGCACTTACAAAACCTGCAAAAGAAAATTTTAATTGTGTGGCTCTCAAAATTATTTTAAAATTTTAATTATGTATAGAATTATTTATAGAATTATATATATAGAATTTATAAAATCATTCTAATCATCTACACGAAACAGGATTTTAAGAACCTGCATTAGAAATGTGCACTTACAAACTGCAAAAGAAAATTTTAATTGAGGCTCAAAATTATTTTATTATTTGTTTGCTTTGCTATTGCACTGTTTCATAGGAAGTGAAATTATTATGTTGTATTATAACACACTATTCTTAAATTCTTCTAATTAATGTACTATTTCAAATTGCACCTACTCATTTTTGTCATAAATGCATAAAATCCGCTGTTTATTTATTAAAATCTGTTCAGAATCTCTTCATCGCGAGTCAGTCAGTTTTTAAAAACTCATTCGTATCACCGAACACGAAACAAGTTAATTTAAAAACCTGCATTCAAATCAGGATTGAGAAAAAAAGTTTAATTGAGACTTTTACAAAACATATGTGAACTAATAAATTGTCCACATGCAGAGAGCTTATAACTTTTCATCCCGCGACCAGTTCCGTTCGTAAAGTTAATAAATTCCGGTCGCGAGATTATTAAAAAATACTGAAGTATGAACGTTACGTCCGAGCAATATTATTTCTCTATTTGCATAATAGATTTATCTCCTTTTTCCAACTTTCCTCGGTTCGCGATCGCTCTTGCTTAACTCGGACTGAGCAGCGTCGACGCGCCAAGTACAATTTTTAATTAACCGGTAATACTCCGGGTGAATAACGAGCTTTGTTTCCATTAATGACGTTTCCAGGTCGCGCGCGAACTTTCTCGAAAGAAAATTTTCTGCGCAACGGCGCGCTATATATTTTTTTCCCCCGATCGTCTGCCGCAATATTGCCGGCAGCTTGCGCGATCAGGTTGCTCGGTGACTTTCCTCGGGACTTGATCACCTCTGTGATGCCACTGAACTAGAATCACCGCTGCTCGCTGACCGAGCCGGTCAATAATTAACGCATCGATTATGACTGGACAGAGGATTTCACACATTTATCACAAAAACCAGTTGGTGTCACTTAAAATAGTGAAAGACATTAAAAGAATTTAAAAATACTGTTATATTCAAACTGCAGATCTTTATGCAAAATAAAAAAAAATGTAAAACTAGAATAAGCTTCTTCCCTTGATAATTGTAATTAATGAATTCAGTATTCAATAAATTTATTTAGTTAAATTCAGTATCGGTCTTATCCATTCATTTCATAATAATCACGCTTAACAGTATGTCTCCCCGAATATCTCGAAAACCGGGAGTGATGGATAGAAACGACTCTCGAATTCAGAATAAGCGAATCTCTGGAACGGTGTTTAAATCACTCCGGTTCAGCTTGTAGAGAACTGCAGGCTGTTTAGAGCGGCCATGCATCGATTTCCCTGAGATTGGAATTGGAGTTAGGGTTGCACCAGCCGACGTGGTATGCGTATGCTAATTGATTGTGCAACGTTCTTCCGGTCTGTGAGCACACCGGGCCCGAGGGTAGGTAGAACGACTGGACTATGTCTCTGCACGCCTAGGCGCTTGTTTTTCCCTTATCGTTCCTCCTTTCTCTGTGACCCGGGGCCCGTCGCGCGAGGAGCAAGACACAGTTTAGCCGGGCCGGTCCGGACTCTTTATATGTGGCGATCGGTAGAGCACCATGCCCAAGAAAATGCCCCGGTTCACGCTTTGGAAATATCCTCGAGCCGGCCGGCCCCGTGCACGAAAGTTAACGAGTTTCCACCGCGAGCTCGTTAAACATCAGCTTTCCGTCTTGCGTACGTGTCACACTGATTGGCCTGGCCTGCACTCGGCGAAATGGAGCAACCATCTCGCCGAGAAACCAGACAGCACCAACACGAGATCGACGAATTGACCCCCATAACCGAACAACTAACCCTCGTCCATTTCTCAAAACCCGATTTGAGGTTCGGCCATTTTGTGCACAGCCCCGAGAAATACTACAGGTCTTCAAGTACCCCTAACGCTGAGGACCCACATTAAGCAATACTAATTTCGTGAAATTACTCGGTTGTTTAAAATGATTTTCGTATGGGTCCTTGATAGGGACATGCGCGGCACTTTCCCGAGTAAAATGAGTACCAACACGATGGGATTAGAAGCTCATTTGGCCGAGTAAATCCGGATAGAGTGGAACCTCGACTATCCGAACTGATCGGATTTTATTAGCACAGTGGATGCAATTTTTGTCGATTATTGGCGTCCGCGGCGCCTAGAAGAGCGAATAATTAATATTTTATTAATTAGTTTGTTTTATCAGTGATTGTCAACACTTTTGGCGAAATCGCTTGCAATCTTAGGAAGCTGTCGTTCGGAAAAATCGAATCAGGACCGGAATGCGACTCGGTCGGTGCGCATCAGAAGGCTCTGCAGACGGCGGTTATGCTGTCGCATGCTTCCACTATCGTCCCCAGCGCAGCGGCGTGCAACGGACACGCGTTTCTCACGGATCCCCCGCTGCGACGCCGCGAAAATTTCTCCGGTTTCACATCCTGATGTTACATAAAAATTAGAGCATTGGCGTCGCGCGTCCTCGTCCACCACTTATCGTAGTTTCTCTAGCTGGAGGTCGCAGACGGTCCTCTTCGGGGTCTTCAACTCGAGGCAAAGCCATAACAATACTGACTCTACCTTCAGGTTGATGGGACTGTAACGTTTAGGAACCCCGAACAGTCAGGGCTCTAAGTTTCATCAGCATTTTTAGCTTTTTGGGTAGCAGAGACTTCAGCATCTTCCTCATGAAATTTTCAGGTCTAGCAGCAAGTCAATTTTCAGTTTTACATGTCGATTGGGGATTCTATGCATTCGTGGGAAGAATGGGCAGTTATTCGAAGCAGAAAAGAGATTATTTCTATGACCGCGGTGCCCGGGTCTATTTTGACCCAAAGCTGTTTATAGTCCGGCAGGGTTCAGCTACTCTTCCTCAGTGCTTTCAGCTGTAGAGAGTACGTCTAATCCTCCCGGGAGGATCGGATGAAGGTTCTGTCGCCGCTCGAAGCGAAACAACAACAACAACAACACTCGTCCATTGTAACTTTTCCTGTGGAAATCGTGGCCGGCTAAATCGCGGTGGAAAATCGGGGAAACTCCGTCGTGTAACACGATGGTTCAACGGTGTCCCGAACTCCGCGATTTACGATCCTCGTAGGGCTCGATTTTACCATCGAGCAACCTTGACAAGGTCACGACGTTCCGGGAATTCGGAGCGAGGTCTGTCAGGCCTGGCACAGCTGATCCCTCCTCATTTATCTAAAATCTTGCTCGCATCTTATGTCCATCATCTTATATATAGACTGCGGATTTTATGCATTTATGACAAAAATGAGTTGGGCGTTATCTCAAACGGTACGAAGACTAAAAGAATTTAAGAACATCTATGTGTTATTTTCGATTGATTAAGATGATTAAAGCAGGAAAGAAATTTGCATGTGGTACTATGATCATAATAAACATAATACATAAACGAATATAGTGACCCAGTGAAAAATTGTCCATGCAAACGGAAAGAGATGGAAGACGGACTAAATTGTGTTCTTTAAATTATGCACTAACTCGTTTCTCTCATAAACGTTCAAAACGGCACTGTTACACTTATTAGGCATCATATCATTTTGTTTCAATTCGTTTTCTTTTTTTTTTTCATGAAAATCCGCAGGCTTAATCCGAGGGGTCTGCCATTAATCCAAGATGGCGGGGCCGCACAAACTAGAGACTGCTGCACTCGGGGAGGACGTCCTGCACTTTCGTACGTTGATCTGTCGTCAACTGAATTTCGGGTGGTGGAGGATCGTGGCGGATCGGCCGAAACGAAGTCGCACAATGCGAAACAAGCCGCGCGAAGCCGGCCTTAAGGTACGCTCGCAGGATAGAGAAAGGGACACGCTCCGATTGGTACGATCGATGCATGAGAACGGCGACGTGTGCAGCAAACGAGCGGTATCAAAGTTCATCGCGGAATCACGGGAGCATGGACGGCTCGAGCGAACTGTTACTTTTTCTCGCGGACTCACCCTCGGCAGCAGGACCGGCGAGCGATTTCGATTACGCAACGCGAAAAACGCCGAACTGCGTTAATTGCAGCCTGAAACGTGTGGCAACGCTGATCGCCCGAAAGCATAGAAAATCGTTCTGCGCCGATGCAATTCTCGCCGAGTCGAAAATACGATTTCCGTAGAGCCGAGTTTTCAATTTTCAACGTGGCCGAATAATTAAATCTCACGTCGAACACTAGCCTGCAACAATTTTGATACACAGCAACCATCGTTTGTTCGAGCAACAATAGGTACGCGAGCAAATCCAACCGCCCAATTACAGCAGACAATGCTCTCGGACTGGGAGCAACATAGCTCTGTAAATATAATGAACGACCGCAAACGTTAAATCAACTAACCACCCATCCTCAATTACCGCGCAATTAAAATACAAAAAATTACAATAGAAATTCTCCCGAGACGTTGTACACTAACGAGCTCATTCCTGACGTCATTTGAAGCAACTTTTTCCTTTGCGAAAATATTCTCCGAGGCTCCGTTCAGTAGTTATTAACGAAAAACACGGGCCAATTACGCTTGTGGCAGCCGTGCTGTGATTGGTCCACGTTCGTCGTTAATAACTCCGTAACGGAGCCCCGGAGAACATTCCCGCTACGGTAAAAGTTGCTCGAAATGATATCAGGAATCGACCGGTTCAGGTACGAGACACATAAACGATAAATTAAATAAATGGTACAGCCTTCCGAATTACGATATCAAATTACCAGATGAATCAATCAACAATTTTCGATCGGAAGTCGATTACAATATACACAATGCCTGTGCAAACAGTTTTGTTTCGAGGATCGACCGATTAATCGGCGTTAATCGCGTCGCCGTCCGCTAAATGAATAACGAGCACGGTTAATTGCGGTTCTCCCGACGCGGCGCCAATCGATCCGCGCTACTGTTTCGAGGGTGAGGCGAGAATCGAGAAGAACGTGCGTCCGAGCCGCGGTATCGCTTTATATATTCGAAACCGGTCAGGGCTGGCGAGAAAAGACACGCGCGGGCGACTTTCGCGATAGCCGGGCGCATTTTTCGCCTAAATAATATAATGGCTTTCACTTCGAACAGCCGTGCGCGAGCCGGAAATCTACTCGGCCGTGATACGCGCGGCCCCACCCCCCCCTCTCCCGACTAATTAGCTTCTAATTCGATTTAATTAGCCGCTGCCGAGACTCGATTGAGACATCAGAGTTTTTCCCAGGGTCGTCTCGTTTCCTTTATTTCTTTTCTTTTTTTTTTCTTCTTCGTCTGTGCCGCGCGCATCAGCATTGAATCGTGTCCGCGATACAACAATAGATACAACAAAAGCCGACCGGTCGAAACCGTGCGTTACGTGCTTGTCCGTTTATCAGACGATTTTTTTTTTCACCCGACGCGAGCCACAACCTGATCGCCGGTTGCACAATTATGTAGATTGCGCCAGCTTACGGATCCGTGGAATAATGTTATCTCCGCAAATATATCTCGGGGCGGTCTGCCATGGAAACTGGAGACGCGCGGATGCAACCTCTCTGCCCGTCCCGCAAAAGTGAAAATGGCACGCGAGCCGTCGCGAGAGACTCCGCAAGAAAACGCGCGCGAGCATCGCCGAATCGGTGTCCATCGCGAATTCCTCGCCGTCTGCGGCCTCCGGCTCGCCGAGTCCTCGGCTCGATCTCGCCGGGGTACTTCCGGAACTATGATGCAAGGGAATCATCCTCTTTGTCTTTCCAGCACTAGATGGGGTATCCTCGGACACTTATCCCGAGCTGGGGAGTACCGATTCAACTGGTGCATTCTTCATCTCCGCGGAAAATCTTTTCCGTTGGACAGAATCGACTCTTCGGGATCTGGCTCCTCGAATGCGATGTGGTCCAAGATGTCTCGCGCGATGCTGGCGCTTTCAGTAAAGTAAGATTCTCGATAAAATGGGGTACCTTGAGCACCCCCAAACATACCAAAAATTGGTATGATTTGATTCTGAAAAATGAATGTAGAACATATGTATTTATACATATTTTGTATCTTGTAGGACGCGCCCTGGAGTCATGTTGTGTGCTGCCTGGGGTCTGCTACCTCATCGTCACTGTTCTCGGGTTGAGATCGATGGGGTACCTTTGTGAGACACTTATCCCGTGAAAGAAGGGGATACAGAGCTATCGAGGTTCCCAACTGCCCAGGTGTAGTCGTTTAGGGGAACGAGACGAAGGATCAGCTTGCGACCGTGACGGATGGTGGAAGACAGCCCTTCGGCAGCGGCCGATTTTATTTCCCGTGTAATGCAGCGCGCCAGCTGGAATTAGTAGGTTGAGGTAATAAGTAACGAGCGACGGCGGCGACGGCAGGCAATCTATTTAGAAAAGAATTCAGGTTTCTTAAGGCCATTCAACGACCCGTAATTCTAACTCTTTAGAACGTTTCGCGTTCGCCACTAAACTCCTTTTCGATGCGAGGACCTCGTTTCCACGTAACGACCGCGGCCCCGTAATCTGGACCGCGCGTGTCGCCATTCTTGGATGCCCACGTCTCTTCCGTTCCTCTTCTTCTTCTTCTTCTTCTTCTTCTTCTTCTTCTTCTTCTTCCTGCTCTTCGTCCTCCAGTCAGGGACAATAAAATTTTTCACATAATGTCAGCCGAAAGGGAACCCTCGGAATCCACTGGGGATGCAGTCGTACCCGCAAACTCCAGATTCCCATGTTCACGTGTTGCTTCTGGATCTTCAGGATTGAGAAAATGACCATTTGTTTGCCAAGACACCATTCTTCTTGCAACCCAGACCTATCGTTCCTAGGTTGCCGAACTTATTGATCGAAGAAGCACGATCTCTTCGAAGAAGATGTAGTTTAGGTCTTAGCGGCAGATCCCTAGCCATGCTTGCTGTGCAACCTCTTAACGAGACATTAAGCTGGAGGTTCGCGGACAGCGATAATTTTTAGGGTGAGAAGGGTCTCCTCGAGAGACACACTCATTGTCAAGATCCGCGGAGTAGTTGGGATCCAGCAGGAAGAGTTAATCTCAAAGTTGCGAGGTCTGAGACCGAGAGAGTTAGTTGTATGGGTGACCAGGTAACCCGGGTGGTGCCTGGTTGCACTTTGTGTGGCCTGGTATACTGTGTGTATTGCGTGGAGCGTTGCGTGTGTTGGTACGGGCGGGTGGAGTAGGAGGCTGTTAGACGACGGAGGCCCCGTGGTACACACAACCTACGAAGACAGGGGGGCAACCTCTGTACACACGGTATGGCGAGACGCAAAAGGGGGGACCACCAAAGACCAACTGGTGGGACTACACGTTCGTCTATGCTGGCCGTACTGCTGGTACGGCTAGGATTATAGTTTTTCTGGGGGGAGGGTGGTGGAGCGCCTTGCTTTCGAAAGGATGGTGATTGTGGAGCGTAGCCAGAGTAGAGTTAGGCGTATATAAGGCCCGCCGGCCCGGCCCAAGTCAGTCATTCACCGGACTACCAGCCCACCACACACACACCAAACATGAAGGCCTTCGTGAGTATCCGACCACCACGGGGTTGGTGATTCGTGGGGTGTCTCGAATAGTCTCGGCTATCTGTCGTGTTCAAGTGCTCTGGAAATCTCGCTTTTCATTCTGCTCGGTTATTAATAATATCGTTCGAATTTTCCAAACGAAAATCTCTTTGATCCTGTGGGACACACGAGCCTCGGCTCTTCTCCCCCAGGAAGTACGGTTCAAATCAGTATAGACACAGTTCTATCGGTAGAGTCACTTAGGAAACAGTTTTCTCTGAACCGCGGTTGTCCTTCGTGGATCCAAAGATCTTTCGCGGTATTCAATGTCACGGCTCGGCTAGTCTGTTCTCTCTCTCGTGTGTCCTTTTTGCGGCCGAACAAACGGGGCTTTTTGCGCCGCCGCGTCGGTCCCATTCATGCTGTCCGCCGCGCCGCTGCATGGTACACTGACCACCTCATAAAACCGGTTCCGGTAGTATCATCGTCATTCAGACCAGTTGCGGGGGACCGGTTCTCCTCCGCGCATCTTCATTCACCGTTCGTCCGTCGCTCGATCCTCTTTACTCT
>CM052312.1:13372270-13515928 GCA_028455605.1 Lasioglossum malachurum | reverse complement strand
ATTTCTAGAACTCCAGAGCCCATTGACTTTTGCACCGTTTCTTTGCATTTCACAGTTCGTTCAACACTTTTTCGTTTTCAGACATCTCTCGAACATTCTCAGCAGCACTCTCCAAGAACACTCGAGTTTAACAGAGACAGACGACATATTCTATATAAATATTCACAGGAAACGAACAACATTTAGCCAACATTTAGGAACACACGATTACGATTGCATCGCACAAGCATCACATTGGACATTGTATTCTTTTCGCTTTTCAATTAAAGAAAAGTGCTGCGGATACCACTGAAATGATTAAATCGAGTCATTTCTTCCTTGGGCTGGGAGGTTCCTCCTTCGTGCGGCTTGATCACCGGATTACCATGCCTCATCGGATTATCACCTAAATATGCATTCATTGCGTCAAACCGTCATCATTTTCTGCGAGATGGGGACACGACAGTTGCCTGACACACGGGACAAAGTCATCGAAAGTAATGGCGAATATATCGAGGATTGAAAGATACCTTATGTATGTATGAATCTTCTGTAAATAAACGATAAACTTATTTTAAAAAAGAAAACATGTCTCCGATTCATTCTCATACCCTAACTCACAATCTCGATTTGTAAGATCTTCGTGATCGACTCCTCCGACATTTCGAGTCATCACAATCTTCGATAGGATTGCTCGGAACGTTTTGTTGTTTGAAATAGAGGATTGTATAATAGTTTGCAAAGATCCTTCGTCGTCGAGTCGACTGCGAAAAGTTTGTCTGCCCTCGTGAATTATCGAGCAGCTTTCGCGAATTAATGCCACCCGGGACGATTATTCGCGATCCCTTAAGCTGAATCCCACGCGATCCATTCGAACAGGAACAATGGCGTCGGAGCGAAGTGGAGCTGGAACTTGGATACATTTGTCGCTGTCGAACTGTCATGTCGGCGGGATTGTTAATAATTCAGCAATGTTATAGCTTCGATCAGGCCCCTGAATATTTTTATAAAAATCCTTTACCCAATCTACAAACTGCAAGCCCCAGAAATGTTGTAATTGCACAAGGTAATTCCAGAAGTTATTAAAAGAAACTTTTTCCTTTGCGGAAATCTTCTCCGAGGCTCCGTTGCCGAGTTATTAACGAAAAACTCCTGGAGTAGGCGTGGCGCCCCGCCCTCTGCTGCAGCGGCGCTGCGATTGGTCCACGGTTTTCGTTGATAACTCCTTAACGGAGCCTCGGACTAGATTTTCGTAAAGGGAAAAGTTGCTTGAAATGATCTCGGGAACCAACCTGTGTGTACGTGCTCAAGGAAATACAATAATGAAGAAAATTTATATTAATTTCTGCTACTACTTTTACTCTGTGCAATTGTTAAGAATTATTGCAGCCACGAAGACAGTAATGCTAATATTTTAGTACTGTTTGAAAAGGTCTAATTAATAAATAAGGGAGTTTGCACTGCGACTGGCAATTACCACTTCTCTATCAGCAAAAATTTAGCAATCAGCATAAAATTGATAAACAAATCGAGCTGTTTATTCGCTCGCGATTGGAAACGCTCCACAAAGTTCCAATTTATTTGTTTATCCGTCCAAGATACGAATCGACCGCCTGTTGCTGGGAAGTTCGTCGCACGCGACTGGTTTGCTAATGACAGATTTGTCAAGAGTCGTCAGCTCGTTAGAAAGTTCGACGTCCGAATCGAAATTGCTCGTCTGCGCGCTAATGACGCCGCTCTGCGTCGCGTGTCTCCGTAAGTGAAATCTTCACCTTCTGTGTTTAGAGTTGCATTTGCATAATGCACCGGCTCGGAACGCTTCCTAGAGTTTCACGTACTTGCCCGGCAGTTTCGCTGAACTGTATCATGCTGTTATGCGATTTCCCCAAAGCAACGTGACATTAATCCATTGCACATTCCAGGTTCCTTCAGACATGCTTTGTCCAGGAAAGATCCACGTCTTCGTCCTCGCCGGGGCAACTGTACTGCAGCATGATCAAAATTTTGCGGAGGTCCTCTTCAAGTTTTAATTAGCTCATTAATTACAGACTGTCAGTGATTTTCATTCCGCCTTATTTTCCCTCAATTCGATTATTATTTCTCGTCAATGTTCCAGAAAGTCTCCAAGTCATTGAATCACTTCATCATCGTCACAGAGGTACTGTAAATTATGATACAAATTTTTGGAAGGCCATTGTCACGTTTTAATTTGCATTACTAATTACATGCTGTCAGTGATTTTCATTTCTCCTTATTTACCTCATTTTTCCTCAATCCAATTATGATTTTTCGTCAATGTTCCAGAAGATCTCCAAGTCAATCACTTCATCGTGGTCACAGAGGTATAGACTGTCAGTGATTTTCATTTTTCCTTATTTTCTCCATTTTTCCTTAATTCAATCATGATTTTTCTTCAATGTTCCAGAAGGTCTGCAAGTCAATCACTTCATCTTCGTCACAGAGGTAAATAAAGATAAATACAAGATACACAGATAAATAAAAATTTTTGGAAGGTCCTCTTCAAGTTTTAATTGGTTCACTAATAATTACAGGCTGTCAGTGATGTTCCTTAGAAAATTTCGATCCTGATTTCACTTGGGATTGCTTATGTTCCAAGAGGTCTACGAGTCAATCACTCCATCATCGTCACAGAGGTAATTATTAACCAGGAAGACTGAGGATTTTATGCAATTGCAGTTGTAATTCGAAACTACTGGGTTGGCAAGAAAGTGATTTCTGAAATCGCACTTGGATCAGTTCCTCGGCAATAAGAACCAGAAGTTTTATAAACTTATTAAACTACCAGAAAGATGTCAAAAGATCATCGAACAAAATGGAAAATATTCTATTGATTCATTGCTTGAATAACTAAAATTGGGTTTTCTATTTCACCTAAAAATACCGAAATTACTTTCTTGCCAACCTAATATAGAAAGAATTGAAGATACTGGTGATCAGATAAATTTTTGCATAAAGATCCGAAGCCTAATGAAGACGGTCACCGCTAGAACCAGGTGTTAATTGGTACACTAATAATTACAGTGGAGGCCGGTTGTGTAAGCTGCAAAGGGACCGATTATGGTGCGAAACTGTCAACGGAAAGGATAACCGACGCTTTGTGGAACAATACCCCGGCCGTCCGCACGTTCCTTTTAATTGAGCATGCTTCCCGAGCATCGCGAAATGGACTTGAAACTCGCTGAACAAGCTTTGGCTACCCCGGAGCTAAGCGACACTGTGTAGAGGCTGTCCATACACCTTTGATCTTGAAACTAGGGGAAATGCATGTCCGGCCTTTGATCGACGGGCAGACGCGTTCGATTCGGATGGTCTCAAAGAGATGGGTCAAATCTTTATTCTCGACTGTCTGAAGAAGTGCTGATAAAGCGACTAAACACCCAGACGACTCTTGAGAAATTCTCAATATTTGACGCGCGATAATTTCGTTGAAAAAAATAGTACAAACATAAATTTGGTCTCATTTTAAAGCATGAAGCTTCTACTTTCGTCCTTATTCGTTTTCCTCGAGGATTGTTTTCACGATCTTACAGTGTAGAAATAGAAGATCCATTTTTTTTTAAATAAAAAATACTGCAAATTCAAACGTTTGTAAAAACGGTAAAAAATTTTTCTCGTAAATGAAACTTCCACAGATTTAAAGATCGAAGGTTCCCCTTTCCAACGACACCTGAAAAAGTGATGTACGACTTTCTCCCGTCGTTTTATCGAGGTATGAACGAGAGGTTGGACTTTGAAAGAACTTGCTCCTCGTATTTGTTCCATAAAACAATGAAAAAAAATCGTGCAGCACTTTCTAAGGTGTCGTTGGATAGAGGAAGCTTCCATCTTCAAAACTGTGGAAGATTCGTTTACGAGAAAAATTTTTGAAAGTTTCTGGACACGTTTGAATCTGCAGTATTTTTTAGGAAAAGTGGGTATTCCATTTTAATATTGATTGTAGCAATTAATTTTACGAATAAAAAATTTATGAAATAATTGATTGATAGTTGTACTATTTAAGAATAACCATTACAAATTTCATTCATCAATAACTGTTATGAGCGATCGAAATGAATTTCTCTCAACGATAACATTTACCAAGAAGAGAAACAATTTTTCGGTTATTTATGATCTGTAACCAATACGATTTTAGTCGATGTAATACTTGTTTTTCTTTTTGACAGTTGCTATAACCGTTATGGTCCCTGATTGAAACAAACGTTGGACACGAAAGCGGAGTCGACATTCCAAAGACGAAAATAAACGCAGAATAGAATTCGTGGGCAGGTCTTGGAGGACAGTTCCGGAGGAGATAATCTCCATTGAGCCCCGAGGAGGCGGATCGATCGATTGCGAGCATTAAAACGGTCCTGAGCGGTGCTGACCGATCATATTTTGAGGTTCGAGGGGAAGTTTTGTGGCTGGGCTCGACACAAATACGACTGCTGGTCTGAAAGGGCTTTAAATCTCTTCCAGGGACTGGGATTTCATCGAGACTGAACGCGGGGGATAACTGGGGTTTCTGCAGTTGACCGTGAAAAAATAAAAGCCCCCCTCCATCGAATGCGTGCTAACCTGTGCGCTGGAGAAACCACTTGAACAGCCTCGATCATCACGACGAAGATGGCTAATCGATAGCTGGTACACCGCAGCATTTTCCGGCGGTTTTATTGTTTCCGTTCTCTCGGAAGTGTTCGTTCATCGATTCCCTATAAACCCCTCTCGTCGCGGCTAAAACCCTACTCGTGGACACCTAGCTCGGGAAAATGAGATTTCATCGGCTTTTGTTTTTTAACCGACAATGAGCAATTACAGGGGAGTAGGCTTGTTTCTGTGAAGACGGAGTCCGCGATTACAGGAAAATACCGCTTTGAGGGAAACGGTTTAAAAGCCTCGCTTTCAACGCGCTCGCACGAACGGTTGGAGCTCTTTCTGTTGTCCCTTTCAACGACTTTCGAATCCTGGATCATCCTTCAAAGCAGCCATTTAGATGAGCTCCGGTAAGCTGCTACTCCGCGTGGCCTGGTTCAGAGCTATTTAGGCGAACTGGATCGACTGATGATTATTCGGAGCTTGCTTGACCAGGGGCTGGCCTAAATTGTAAATACTTTGGTAGGTGCACTAGCTTCTGAAATTAGAGGCTTTGTTGGAGTACCTGCGCTATTCAATTTGTTGCTATTGTTACGAGCGTTACAGTGTTGTATGATTGTCGATGGTACGAAACTGTATCCAATGTGGAAATGTTAATAACATTGATGTTGCGATTTAATTTTATGTACTGTCTCGCCAACTTGTCAAATTAAATTAACCATCAGCTACCAGATCGCTTCGTTTTAACACTAAACCTGCCAAGACCGGTCGAAATGGCTGGTCCCAGGTATTTTATTTGACAATTAGAAAAGTATGAAACTGATTTCATACGGAACTAGACTGTGGATTTCATGCATTTATGACAAAAATGGGCACGTACAATTTAAAACAGTGGCGGTATTAAAAAGATTTAAGGCCACCAGTGTATTAGTTTCACCTTAAAAAGATAATTAAAAGAAGAATGGATTTGTTATTTGGCTCCTGAAGAAAGAAATTCGATCATCGATAACTGTAATGAGCGATCTAAATGAACTTATCTCATCGATAACTGCTTTGTGCAATAGAAACAGTTTTTCTTCATCGATAACAGTTATCGGGGAGGACCCAATTTTTTGAACACTAATAACTGTTATTTGTAACCAAAAAGTATAAAAATCAATATTTTTAATCATTTTGTTCTTTATATTTTGTGTACATTATCAAATTTCAATAATAATCAACATTTTATTAATGGTTTTTATTGTAGAAAATTTTATAATAACTGGTATTTTTGGTCCCTGATGTTTAGTAGTTTAAATAAAATCAATCTTGTCATTTTTATAAGGGAACATGTACCGGTTACTTTCGAGGCTCGGTAAGTTTAGTGTTAAGATGTGTCCCCACTCTAACATATGGTCATTTAAAAAATTTAAACGTGGGTCGAATAAAACGGCGATTCGAAACGCAATTAAGTGAGACGTCAATCAGTGGTACATGTTTTTAGCACGTTACTATCTATTAGCCGTTCGTTTCTCTATAATCTTGCTATAACGAGGGAAGGGTAAGTAATAATGGAGGCGCAATTTCCTCGGGATAATTCCGAAATGATAGGTAGCGAGGTTTCGTAATTTCCCGCCAACGGGAAATGGAAGAACGAAGAACGCAGACACGACTGGCATATTCGCGATCAGGCGTGGTCCTTTCACTCTCGGGGGTGTGCGATTCCTACACGAGTTCCCAGAAGAATCTGCTTACGAGGCGTGCGAGAGCCTGGGTTTTGCGGCCAAGGTCATTTCGTCATTGAATCGACTGCCTCGTCGAACGGAACTCGAAGGCAGCTTGTTTTTCATTTAAAAAAAAACTTCGTTCCTTTCACAATTAATTCGTAAAAAAAATTCGCTATATAATCCACAGTTCAATTTTTCAAAAATTAAAAATAATTTCACAAAAGTTCTGCGACTAGCTTTTCGATTTACGTATGCATAACAAATGAGAAGGAGTATGTGAAAGGGTATTAAAAAAGTATATTCTGCTAATAATAATTGTTAACAACTTTCTAATATTGTGGACCATGTCAATTTCCATATGCATAAAAAATGAGAAAGTTAAGTGTAACTTGGACCTGGCGCGACCTTGAAATCAGATACCAAGGTCAAGGTCATGAACACTGTGTTCTTCTAAATATTTACACTAGACACAAAGACGTTGAAATGTTTAATTCAACATAGATAATGAAGATCTACACTTTACATGATCAATTGACAAGAATGTTTTTTAGTTCGAGGGAATTTGATATTAAAAATTTGTTGCGGATGTGGTTTTGACGGTGCAGGACAGGGAAACGAGTGGAATGGAACAGTTTAGCGGCGTTCACATAATTTCCATAACGTGATGGTGCACATGACCTCTCTCCTCGCAGGCCACACAGTGCCGTTTTGAACGAAGGAGGCAGGAACACGCGTGCTCATACATAATTCAGTGTTTCATTCTGCCACCGATTACGTTTCTCCGGTATGGTCAAACAAACTGGGGACGTAACGCTAACGAGTCCGACCGCGTGAAGAATTCGGGTCTTGACACCGAGAAAATAACGTGCCAGGGGAATGAGAATGTTTCCGTGACAGTGTGCGCGCGGGAAAAATAAGAACATTAAGAGATTATCCACTAGCCACAGTTATAAATAAACTGCTGATCATTATGAAAAGTTTCCTCCGTCCAATTATTTCTTTAATCATTTGAATAAAAAATAATATATATATATATATATATATATATTTCTCTAGTTTTCCTGCCATTTTAAATTTCACTCACTCACTCTCTGAAATTCACAATGTCGCATAATTCATAAAAATAACGCAAAAATTTTCTGCATCAATTTTTTACTTTTTTAGTCAGTTTAATATATAAAATAATAAATATATTATATAATTTTCCTACCATTCTAAATTTCACTCACTAACCAAAATTTACAATATGATAATGTTCATATCAACAACGTAAGCACGAGAAAACTGTTATGAAAATTTATTACAAATTATTGAAATTATCATGAAAATTTTCTACATCAATTTTTACCTCTTTAATCATTGTAATATAAAATAATATACATATAATTTTCCTACCATTATAAATTTCACTCACTAACAAGTTCATATCAACAACGCAAGCATGAAAAAACTATTATGAAAATTTATTGTAAATTATTGAAATTATTATGAAAATTTTCTGTGAAAGTGAAACTTCTATGAAAATCTTTTATTATGAAAATAACTTGCCTACCGTTTTAAATTGCAATCACTCACTCACTGACATTTACAATATTGCATAATGAAAAACGAGGTATTAATTGCTTGAGAAAAGCAATTTAATCGTGACAAGAAACGAGCGGTCCATTATACTTCAATTATTGTACGTTCGGGTCGGAATACACTTAAAACTGTTTAATTACTAATTATCGGGAAAATAGTGAAATGAACATTACGTATCGAGTCGACGGCTGTAATAAACTGGAAATCAACGAGGCGGAGTATTATTAATCCGAATTAATTAAATAATTCTACTGTCCTTTGATCCCCGTGAAGATTATACGAAATGTACAATGGATCATATTGATATGGACCATATTCATAAACAAATAAAATAGAGATCAAACATCCGTCAAACATTCAGGATTAAATTAATTAAAAATAATCACGAAGTCTTGCTACTGGATGAATAAACAAAAATTTCAAAAAAGCCGCCTTCGCTATTTTTTTTCTTTTACACCAACTACAATTTTTAAAAAACTTTTTTTGGCATCATCTAGGAAACTAATCCCTCTGGCTTCCCCCAAAAAATGGAATCCATTCGGTGCAGTATTAAAACAGTCATTTTTATTCAAAGATGAGAAAAGAAAAAACTTTGTACTATTTTTGCAACGAAGATTGAAGCGAGAAGAAATAATAGAGACATTCGTGATACAATTGCATGATAGAATAGGGGCACTCGAAATTGGGAAACGATTCGGCACGTGCGATTCTACTCTCGGGCTAGTAGGCTACTCTGCTCCCATAAGAATCCCGATGCATTGCGTCCGTTCCACGGTGCTCGCAGACAATGACTGCAAATGTCAGTCTCACCATTAGCATTGATCACGTTCAATCTGAACCGGTGCGGCGCGGCGCGGCGGCCGTTCCTCCTCCGATCGTTCCAAATACGAATTTCAAGACTCGCGATTGCTCCCGACGCCGATGTAATTGTCGGTAAATTGTCTCACTAGTAATATCGTTCTGGCAACCACCGCAAAGGTCTTACTCGTTACCACAATACCCTAAGACCCCCCTTGACTGCGCTCTCGTCCTATTATGCTGCGACATTC
Organism: Lasioglossum malachurum; assembly: GCA_028455605.1. Classification (NCBI taxonomy): domain Eukaryota; kingdom Metazoa; phylum Arthropoda; class Insecta; order Hymenoptera; family Halictidae; genus Lasioglossum; species Lasioglossum malachurum. Next base: position 13,507,023 of record CM052312.1, on the reverse strand, counting down.
TCACATTAATTCGATTGTGATATTGAACACACCGTTTAATACGATCCACTTGATTTATGTGTCAGGGTCAGAGACGGGGATCTACATGCATTGAACGGAATTTTCATAATCGAGAAACCACAAGGTTCATCGATGCTGCAAGCTTCTCTTTCATCTCTGTCCTCATTGATCACTGCAAAATCTTTATGCAAAACGCACGTCGTAGGAATTTAATAAATATTTCATTATGTAAGAATTGTGCGGAATCAGATTCCTCGTATCATTTCAAACAACTTTTTCCTTTGCGGAAATCTTCTGCGAGCTTCCGTTATGGAGTTACGATCGAAAAACACTCGACCAATTAGAGGAGGGGCCCTGCTGCAGCGCGCTGGCGTTGGGCGAGCTGGGGCCCGTCAACGGTCCCCTCGCTATAATTGGTCCGCGTTTTTCGCTGATAACTCCGTAGCAAAGCCTCGGAGAAGATTTTCGCAAAGGAAAAAGCTGCTTGAACTGACACCAGGAATCAGCTCTTCCAAGGAAGTACTGTATTATAAAAACTTTAATTTTCAAATAGTTGCTCTGTTGTAAATAGTGGTAGAATATGAATGGCGGCCGCTGTGGTGTGAAGCTGCGATATTCCTATCGCGTCAGTATCTGACTTCTATCATCTGGAATCGGCATTCCCGCGTTCTCGAACGAAAAATCGTGGGCGTCGGGGCAACCGCGTCATCCTCGCTTGTGAAGCAACCGATCGGTCGGGCAGCGGCAAGTCGAGCGCTAACATTATGGGTGGGAAAGAGTCACGTTCTCAGGGATTAATACGGTTTTCTACGCTATATTGCCTGCAGACGAAGTTACGGGCGTAAGAAGCGTGTCGAGCCGAACGTGACCTTTAAATCCGCAGTCGAACAACAAAAGACGCGATCTACGATGCTCCGGTTACCGATACACCGGCTTCGAAAATCGTCGTGGAAACCCGCCATTATGCATAATCTCTAAAATTCTCTCCCACCAAAATTGTTATCATTGTTTTTCAAAGTTGTTAACAAAATGATGCTAATATTACGGCCAGCGATTGTTATTATTTTCAAAATGTACTCAGGCACAGCCGTCGGAGGGTTAATCAACATGTCCAGTCATTTCGAATGACGGTTACTCTCAATGGACGAACGTACTTCATTCAACCTGATCTTTACAGAAAGATAGCAAACCGGCAATTATTCCGAGGATACTAATTCACCGCTGTCGAGGCGAATTACATCTAAGGTCAAAGATCAGCCCGACCACATAGTCGTAAAATCGCAAATTACATGGATCGCAATCACCTCCACGCTGATGATTCTTTTGTTCGGATTGTTCGATCGAAAGTGGACAAGTCGATTTGCATATACCTCGTGCGTTGGCATCGGACGTGTCTCTATACAATTCATATTATAAACGTATAATTTTCATGTTGTAATCCACACAGCATCCTCAAACCAGGACAAACACCAACCAATTGCCTAGTCAGTTCAGTCAACGATGACACATTGGACCTAGATTGTCTCTGGGTCCGAGGAAAATGAAGATGTTCAGAAAACAAGATCCCCAAACCCAACCAAACACCAACCGATTGTCTAGTCAGTTCAGTCCACGATGGAACGGTACTCTAGATTGTCTGTAGGTCTAAGGAGGATGGAATGGAAAAGGATATGCCATATGAGGACAGGGGAGACCCGATATGACGAGTCGCCCACCACTACGGGAGTAAATACGAAGAGTAGGACCTCGGGTTGTGGGTTATCGGGTTCAGAGGAGAAGGGTGTGCCCTGGCCGGTGGGGTTTTAGTGGGTAGTGGTAGGGATATGAGTCCCGATCCTTCAATTTTCATCTAAGGAGGAGCCGAGCCTCACACTACCCTCAAAACTTCATCGTAGGGGGGTGTACGTAAAGGTATTTCCCCACCGCCCTGAAAAAAAAGGTCTAAGGAGGATGGAGATATCCAGAACACAAGCTCCTCAACGTCCATAAACCTGATCCAAGGAAGTTGGGCGAGTGACGAAACAGTGGCGAGACAATGGATGAGAAATTTCGCCGGATTCCAAGTGGAAACGACTGTTTCCCAACGATCGAAGGTCAAGCCGACGGTGTCTTTCTTCATGGGGGTGGGTGTGCCGGATGGTGACCTTCTTGCACAATGGCTCACCGTGAGCCTCTGCGCCATCAGCGGATATGATTTGAAGGGATCAAACGGGGGGCGCGGTCGAGATCCTGGAGGAGTATATAAAGTCTGAGGTAGGAGTCCGTGGGCACACTCAGCGATCGTCGGTTGGCAAGATGAAGGTCCTCGTAAGTATCTTGTCTCGTCGGCGGAGCGTCGAACAGTGTATCAGCAATCGTCCGCGAGTACTGATGTGGCGATGTACTGACCCACTTCGGGGTTTTGTTGGTGATGGTGAAAAACTGTGGCAAGGATTATCCTGGGATAGTGACCTCTCCGATCGTCTATCCTCTTTCGGTCTCTATCAAGACGCGGGACTGTCAGTGATGGTTAGACAGGGTTGCTAATTGAGTCTTAGGAGATCTAACACCTCCATTAAATAATTGGAACGTGGGGGAACGAAGAATCGAGAATGTGTTGCTGACCGATTCCTAGGGAAATTAGCCTAACACCGAGTATACTAGCGCCCCAGTAAATAATCGAAGCAGGTGTTAACTGATTCTAGGGGGTCGCCTAGACCAGAACCTCTAAGTTGCCTGCCATGATGTCCAATTTTCTAAATAATTTCTTTAATGTTCAGAATTGAGTGCAGTCTCTAACCTTGATGTTCCAGCTGATCCTGGCAGCCCTGCTCGCCTCAGCCGCAGCTGCCCCTCGCCAACGTCGAGAGGTCGCGTGGGGTGGTTATGGTGGTCACGGAGGCTATGGTGGTCACCTAGGCTACGCTCACGGGGTCCACGGAGTGGCACTAGCTGGTCCAGCTTTGGGTCCAACCAGTGTAGCAGGTCCTCACGTGGGATCAGCAGTGTTGGCTGGGCCCGCGATAGGACCAGCTAAGTTGTCCGGGTCTGTTGCTGGTCCGGTACACGTGTCCGGTGCGGTTGCTGGGTCTGCAGTGGTCACTGCATCCGTTGCTGGTCCTGCTCATGTCGAGGGCTATGGTGGACCCTACGATGGACCAAGTGGTGAGTATTTATCGCTAAATAGACACTGTGTTCATTGAATTCTGCTGACCATGATCATGAAATTTCAGGATTAGCTTATGGAGGTGCGGGATATGGGTACGCAGGCTACCCAGGGTACGCTGGGTACGCAGGGTACGGAGGCTACGCAGGCCATGGGGCCCATGGGGTGGTCCTAGCGGGCCCAGCGTCACACGGAGCTGTCTACGCAGGCCCAGCTTCCCATGGAGCGGTTCTAGCAGGCCCAGCAGCACATGGGGCAGTGCTAGCTGGCCCAGCATCCCATGGTGCAGTTCTCTCCGGGCCCCATGCAGGAAGTGCTGCAGTCTCAGGCCCCAACGCTGGCTCTGTGGTCATAGCAGGCCCCTCTGGGAAAATCACTGCCCATGGGACTGGCCATGGTGGCATCCACACCGGCCACTGGTAGAGGACACGATCTGCGAAGCACGGAAGACATTTTGGTCTTTGACTCGCCATTTTGTTGTCCAGCAATTAGACTGTGGATTTTATTCGATTTTGGCAACGTTAAGTGAAATTTCAAATAGTGGATATATTATATGATATATTAAGATCAATAGAGAATTTATGGAATCAATGGAGAATTGTTTATTTTGCATTAAAAATCCGCAGTCTAACGATAACAAAGCAAGTCCCACCCCCCCATTGCGAACAGCTCGAAGTGAACTTAATGTTTACTAAGTGTGCTTGTTCCACGACGTTCCCCGCACGTGACATACATTTTATATTTTACGATTTTCAAATAAATAGATAGTACGATAATTGATAGAACGATCGCCGCGTGTGAAAGATTTCTTTTTTAACACGTTGCGGTTTCTCTTTGCGATGTAATAATTAATTCTGATCTCCTATAGTATATTAAATACGATTCATAGCTGGCTGGTGTGTTTCGTTCGATTATGATAATTATTATTATACATCCATTAGCATTACGAATTTTTCAGCACGAACACCGTAGAGACGCTTCAAACGTCTGCTATACTTTATCTCGCCGTTATAAATTCGTTATCTCCTCCACTTTATCGAGCCGTAAATTAATTACCTGTCTATTACAGGCATTATCTGCTTCTGTTCCGATTAAAGGAGCCGCCCGGCATTCTAACGTAACGTATCGCCCCTCTAAATATATGATTCACGGCGACGCAAATTATTTATTCGGTTCGACTGGCAGCTTCGGTTTCCGAATGTTCTTAATTAATTTTCGTACGATTTTACCGCGGTGAAAATCATTTCTACATCTGATCTCTTATCTATTATCAATGGCAGTGTCAGAATGTTCACTAAGTTTTAATTCGGTTTCGTTGCATATTTTAGTGACTAACTGGGTTAAATTCATAATGTCACATTTTCAGCAATATTAAAATATAATCGTGTATAAAAAATTTATAATACTTAAAATGGAACGTCGGCGGCATATCAAGAGTTAATTGCTTCAGGAATTCCTAAAAGTGAACAAATTAGTGAAACATTGTAAAATTGTATTAACGTTTAAAAATTAGGCAGGTAAAACGTGAAGAATTGATTTTTTAAAGAATCGATTGTTCACACAAACGTTAAATTTATGAAAAATAGAAACATCATAAAATTGTATTAATGCGTTTAAAAATTATAAGGAGGTAAAAATGAAGTACTCATTGTTTGAAGAAAGATTATAAAATTGTATTAATGTTTGAAAATTAGGGAGGAATGATTGAAAAAACGAGGAGTTTTTAAAAGAATTGATTGTTTATGAACGTTGACTTTTCCTGGTGCTCGTCAAAATCAAATGGATCCAGTAGATCGCTCTGGATCCCCTTGTTAGCATTTATCTCTCACAAAGGTACAGTGATTGTGCTACGCGATGATTTAGAGTACAGAGAACCGGAGTCGGACCTGAACAGTTGACACAGATTCGTCCCGTTAAAACAGTATATGTATATATATATACAATAGGATCACTATGCTAAACTATTGCAAACGATAAGGTCACTGAAAACGTGGCTTTTGATACGGTCTGTCAGTCGTCGATTCTGTGTCACTCGAGCAGAATAGATCTCTAAGTGATCGGGAATTCCTGCATCCTTGTCTGATCAGATTAGGCCATTCAGTCGGCGCCTACGGGAATTATTAAGTGTATAGAATCGGTTCAAAAAAAAATGAAAAGGAGCTGCTTTTGAATTCCTGGATGTTTGACAATTGAGAGGAGGCATTCGACATTTTTCGCTTATTATTTTCAGGTGAAATAATGAACTTTAATGAATAAGATATTTTCCCTTTGGTTCGATGATCTTTTGCCGAAAAGAATAAATAGGAAAATATTTCATCGATTGAAGTTCATCGCTTGGATAAAAAAGCTTTGGTTTGTTACTTCACCTTAAAATACCGAAATTACTTTCTTGAATGGAAAGGTTGAAATTTCAGATTTAGAATTTGTAGTTTGAAGCTTAAAATTTCGTTATTGTGTCTACATGGTTGACCAGAGCTCGCATTCCAGATTTGCAACCTAGATCACCCGAACACAGGTGTTCGAATGCAATTCGAATAACGCTGAACTAACGAACGTCTCGTAGTTGCGTACCGTTTAAAAATTCGTCCACGTGACTGGGGGAATTCACGGCGTTATCTTTCATTGCGCTCGGTCAAGGAGTTTATCGTAGGATCTGTACACGACAATTACCTTGCGTCTCGTTAAGGTTAAACCTGCTCGCACGAGTTATTTTTGTGCTGCAGTATGCACAATGGCTACTTGAACCACAGCGAGCTTAATAGTCCTTGATCCTTCACCTGCATTCTTTTATATGTTCACGTATGTGATATTGAAATTTCCAATTTTTAATGCCGGAATTTTGGAAAGCAAATCGTCATGGGAGTTTCGTAAGCTCGACGGTGTTCTGAAGAGCCCACTAAAATCTGGACGAGCGGACGATTTATCACGTGATTCATGGGATCCTTAAACCCACTCGGATATAAGCATGCCTACATTTTCTAGAAAGATTTATTGCCGAAAATCGCGGTCCCTGGATCTCTTTCACTCGGTTGCCTACGAGGACGAATATCGGGGATCGAGGCTCGAAAGAGGTGGTCTCGCTTCTATGGGAACATCATGGCCCCTTGACAGTTTCGACATCGATGATTGCATTGCGGGAACGCGATGATCTACTACGGAATTCGGAAAGGTCAATCGATGCAATCTTCCAATGGACAGTTCACGCTATTCGTACAGAAATTCGTTCCAGCATCTTCCGTGGACAGAGACAATTTTTATTTCATCTGTTAGAACTTATGTTTCCTAGCCAACTCACCCAGTTTTACAGGGTCTCTTGCATTAAGGAGCGTTATTTTAAATTATTCTAATAATTTCCTACAATTTTGCGCAATTTAATATTTCACTATTTTCTACAATAATACAATTTTATAATTTTACAATTTTCTATAATATCGCAATCTTACAATTTTGTACAAATTAAAATTTCACAATTTCCTACAATTTAAATTTTCACAATTTTCTACAATAATACAATTTTATAATTTTCTACAATTTTATAATTCTACGATTTAAAATTTCACAAAATTCTACAATTTTTTACACTTTAAGATTTCACAATTTTCTACAATTTAGAATTTCACAATTTTCTACACTTCAGAATTTCAGAATTTTTTACAATTCAAAATTTCACGATTTTCTACACTTTGAAATTACACAAAATTCTACAATTTAAATTTCACAATTTTCTACAATTTAAAATTACACAATTTTCTACAATAATACTACAATTTTGCAATATTGTGCAAAGTACGTGTGACACGTGAAATTATTTGCAATTTACGACAGTATTAATTATTACAAAGTTTCCGTGTTACATATTATGAAAAGACGCTTTCAGTATTTTTGCCTCGCCGCATTCATCCGGTGCGGAATGTAAATTATTTATTAGGACCCGGACACATAGATGATACAATGCTCTCCGGGTATAATTGTTAGGAAATAACCAGCTCTATTCTATAAAAGCGGATGAGGTAGATTCTCAATGTAAATGGCACAGAAGTTCGTTTCTCTTCATTTGCTTTGTCTACGGTGGTGCTTTGCTTTAAATGCGAGTCGAGTTAAACGCAACGAGCGTGAGAGATTCAGAGTTATTGCTCGTTACTACGGTAACTTTCTCAGAGAACGACGCAGGTCAATTTGAATTTTATGAGGTACGCAAGATCGATCTCGAATTCAGTCTGCCGACTGCTGTGTAATCGATTCGTGTATCAAAGTAATTAAGATCTTTTCAATGGTCGTTTACGAGACAGGAAACAAGTGTATACGTTCGTAGGATATACAAGGTCTTCCATTTGGAGCTGGCATTTTAAATTTCGTCACGTGGTTGGTCAAATTGTAAAAAATTCTACAATTGTAGAAAAAACGATGTTTTTTATAATTTAAATAATACCTTTGGATATAAACTTCCGAAAAGAAATAACTGAGCTTGCCTGTGCGTGGTAGTTCAACTATACTAGCTTTATGGAATACACTTTGTTTTCAAACTCCCGCAATCCGTTTACGAAAATAATAGACGTTGTTTCCACGTTCCCGTTATAATCGATTGAAATGCTCTTTGTCTTCTGCAAACCAAAATCGTACCACGAACCAACACAGTTCTAATACTCTGCGAATATTAAACATCGTTTTCACGTCTCCTTTGTAATATTTCAATTGCTCTGACTGTTATGAAAGGACAGAAAATTGCATAAATCGAGACCATTTTCCAGTCGTTTCTGTAAATATTCTTTTCACGTTTGTACAATGCTGCAATTACCTTTGACTTTTAGGACCAAACATGAAATCGTACAGACCAACTTGAGTCGAGTTACGACAATTTTTATGAACATAATAATGTAACACCTCGATAGAAAAAAATACGCAGTCTATACAAAAAATTCTTTTCAATCATCCAGTCCTACTTTGCAACCAGAGTTGGGCAAAAATTTTATTCAAATAAAAGTTTCAATAAAAGCCAGATCTACTTATCGATTAATTGATCCAATAAATCGCATTATTGCAGACTCTAGCACTCTCTATAATCGTATTGATATCTTTACTGTGTCTTTGCACAATTTTAAAGAACAATTACGCAGGATTATAGGATAATACCATAATGGTACCATTAGTTTCTGTGCATGTCCCTTCTTTGTTATTATACGTGTAGTCCTTTATCTTTTTCTATTGTAAACATTTATGTAAGAGGACTTCGGTCCGTCTATAATAAATAATAATGAAAGTCTCGAATAAAGTGGATTTTTCCGAAGTGGGTTTTAAACCTACTTTATTCGAAATTGTTAGTTACATCAAATTTTTGCCCAACTCTGGTCGCAACTATGTGTCCTGGTTATTTACAACAGTGTCGCTCGAAGCAATAAACCCAACTGTTCGCACAAATATCCTTTTATCTTCGACCAGACAGTTAACGACCCGAAGTCTCCAGATCTACATAAGATCCCCAGAAAGTTTGCGCAGATCTAGACCTACCGATCGATAAATCATTCCATCGAAATCGCGGCAGTGACAGGTTGCCGGCTACCGGGAGAGCATGCCTCTCATAATAATCTCGTCGAGCATAAAGCAATGCAGGTTAGATTGTTTTCGCGTTCCTCGCGCACCCCGAACAGGCTATAGCAAACGAGAACGACAGGAGGTGTGGCCGATAACGAGGTAGATACGGTTATAGCCGGGTCGTTAAGGCTCCGTGAGTTGCCGGAGATCGAGGAAGGTCGATCGATGGATCCCTCGGTCGAGCACACTGGTCCCATCATCCGCTCTGAACGATGACGTTCGACCCCTGACTCGCCTGGCAATACAAAAATCGGGAAATCAGCAAATTCGTAAGTTTCATCGATATTTGGGAAGTATTTGGGAAGAAAATTTCATGAATTCCATAAAGTTAATTTTCATAAATTTCGAGGAATCACCGACCGCCGAAATATCGCCATTCCTATGATTCGCGTGGCTGCAGAGATCGTGATCTATAGATCGCACGCGGGTAAACCGGAGTCCGGTGATCAAACATTGATGGAGACACAGAGATTTATTTCCACTCATCTTTTACGTTATTCGTCCAGCGAGTCGGATATTTGTATTGTCCGCGATGCTATGGACATACTAAGTCCTGGGAACGAGGAAATAAAGTTTGTACATGTTAGCCCAAGGAGATGAGGGATACGTTATGGTTGTGGGGATCGCGCGAACCCAGTATCGATACTTCCGGCAACTCTGAGATGCTTTGATAAAATGGGAACAATGAAAATCGCACGAGTAACGTTCTAGGGGGTAGTCTGGTTTCCAGTGCCAAATTTGCCAATATTCAAATTTTTTTCCCGGAAAAACTGTTGAACCTTCCGGATTGGAATTTTGCACGCGTATTTACTGATATTCGAGCTACACATGCGATTTTTTCCAAGTAAAAATATTCAAAATTGCGTAAGCTATATATTTTTTTATACGGTACGTTTTAAGGGGTAGTTTGAGTGTCAAATTTGACAATTTTTAACAATTATTTTCAAGAAAACTAGCAAACCTCTTGCATTAGGATTCTGCACAGACATTCGCGGGTACTTGAAGTGCGTTCGAGATTTATTCCAAAGAAAAACAACGAAAATCGCAGGAGTTACATATTTTTCAATGTAATTCGATATTTCAGAAAAAAATAAGAATTGCTAAATCTAGCCTCTTACCTCGGTAACGAATGGGCCCATAAGTCGCCAGGTGTGTTCAAGATCCACGGATTCGAGATCCATGATTCTAGATCTAGCTCGATCTTCGTACGCCACAGGGGGGATAAGGCCATCCATTCGAAGATGACTTCAATTAGACCGCGGCGGCGGCATGATCGGTGCGATATCCGGCGCGTAACATGTTCCCGAACAACCCTAACCGATCGGGAAGAGAGCAAGCTGGCCAGAAGGGAGCCACGGTAATCCCGAGCAGCGACTTTCCATCAGCCATTACGGACGAACATTGGCCGTTCAAGCTGATGCTAAGTGAGCTTTTATAGCTGGTGCACGAGCACACGTGGGTCGGTGAACTTATCGGGGGTAAGGGCGGGGCTGTGCGTCCGCAATCTCCTGGCCCGTGACGGGGTGAAAAAGCTCGATCTATCGTTGTTCGGGGAAAAAAATCAGTGCGCGCACTGTGTCGCAACGTTTGCCACTGTGTGGGGCAAATTCGAGACGCTGACCACGCCTTGCGCTGTCTTCCGCCAGGGGAATCCGGTTTCGCATCGAGGTCGCTATTCAGGCGATTTTTATATTTTCCGGTAGGAAATGTGAATTTCACAAAATTCCATCTTCCAGCTTATTCCTCTGGGAATATCTGCGCTAAATTTTAAGTCCATATTCATAATAATTTCGAAGATATATTCAAAATAAAATAAAATAAAATAAATATTAGATGTGCAAGTATTCCCCCTCTTTTTTTTCTGCGATCATAACTTCTGACTGAATTCGAATTACTACCCGATTTTTGTGCCGTTTGAAAGAGCGTTCTCTTAGTTTTCAGAAGATTCGCGATGAGCGCTCCAAGACTTTCCAGTCCTATGCGACAATTTCAATCGATATGCCGTGCGAGAAGCATCATTTGCGTCACTGCTTACTATTTGCATTCCAGCATTTTACGTACATAAAATGTAATAAAATCTTGAATTTGGAAAAAAAAGGGAAAGAACTTGTTTGCACGGCTAATATTATCTTTAAAATAAAATAATGTCGATTTTTGACTGGTGGAAGTTGCAACTTAGTCTTATGGGAATATAAAGGGTGTCCCACGTAACACTTTTCACGATCTTTGAAGTACTTGACTTGATACTCAGAATTTGATACTCTATCGATCTATGGTATAAAAAATAGGACATTCCATTTAAAAAGATGAAGGTAACCTTCATATCTCTAAAAAAAATTATATAAAAACAAAAATATTTTTTTGGTATCGTATGAGCCCCATTTTACCATTCAACTTTGTCCTGCAGACATTTGACGTATCTTTAAAAACAACAAAGACATTTATGGTGGTCAAGTTAAGTGAAACACCCGGTATACGTGAAGTAGAATAAAATGAATATCACGTGTAAAATAAAATAAAACAGAATTGTGATATTTTGAATTTTAAATGGCCGGAAGGGTAAAGTGTCCGCTGATGGTAATTACGAGGTGTGTTCTAGATCGCAGAATGAATTTTGTCTGTATAGGTCTCGCAGTTGTACTGGTGGTCATTGCGGACGTTTCTGTAATAACAATCACCATAAAGCGGGAATGCACTGTTCTTCCACTCGTTTGATGGAAGCCAATCGAATTTTTTGAAGCCGTCGCAGTGTTTGATTAAAAGAGAACGGGATCGAGAACGACGCACGTCGCTCCAGGAACGGTGATTAACGAATGTGCGGAATTCGCGTCTGTAAACGACTTCGGTAATCCTCTTTCATAGCGTTTCGGGCTTTGTAATGGTAAACCGGTTACGGGACGGGCCGATACGCGTTACTTCCGCCTGTAAAATCGACGTTGGTGTTTCCAGCCCATCGGCAGGCCTGTCACTACTCTTATTTCCCCGTTTCCCATTCCACCCCGATATACATGTAACCATCTAGACAACTATATCGACATTATGCAAAATCAAAAAGATTCTGCATTCCCATAAATCGAACGTGTCAATTCTGTTTTCGGCATTTCATCAGAACTGGGATCTAGACCAGTGTTTTATGTCACTCTCGAAGTTCAACATGAAAACGATTTTTAAAAATGTGCTTTTTTCACACAGGAACTATTACAGAAGTTAATAGTTCTTTTGATCTCTCGTTCGAACTGTTGGAATTGGTAACCTGTATAGAAATTCCTTTTGAACCGAACGAAAATTCTATTTCGCTATTGTCGATATTGAAATTGCGATAACTTTGTCAAAAGAAATGGCACGACCATCAGCCGGGACCAATTTTAAAGCTTGAAGCCACTACTTTCGCATGCCATTGTTCGTTTTCCACCAAGATTTTATTCACGATTTAGCGGTCGAGATATGGAAGACCAATTTTTTCTAAAAAAATACTGAAGGTTCAATAATCTTCAGAAATTTACAAAATTTTTTCTCGTAAACGAATCTTCCATAGATTTTTCAAGATTGAGGTTTCCTCTTTCCAACGACACCTTAAAAAGTGTCATACCATTTTTTTCACTGCTTTATGGTGGAGAAACGAGGAACTAGCCGAACTATTGGACCTAACTGACCCGCCCGACGTACTACTCCGCGTATCCTTCATTCAACGATCGATAACTCGGCCGAAAAAAATCGTAGATCAATTTCCAAGATCTCGTTGGAAAGAGGAAGCTTCAATCTTTAAAACCGTGGAACGTTCATCCCCGGAAAAATTTTCGAAAGTTTCCACAGACGTTTGAATTTACAGTACTTTTTAGAGAAAACGGGTCTCCTATATCTCGAACGCTAGATCGTGAAAAAAAGTTTTTGAAGAGAATGAACAATGTTAGGCGAAAGTAGAGGCTTCGAGCTTTAAAATGAGTCCCAGTTTATTGTCGTACGATAATTTTTTACGAAATGATCGCAGTGTAGATACGAGCAATTTTCCGAGAAATACTTTTCAGATCCACAGGAAAAAATCAGGAAACACAAAGAATAACGACTTACTATGATTACAAATAAATCCTAATAAATTGGGAGGGGTGGGGGTTAAATGCCTGAGAGTAAGAAGTGAATTGGGAGGGTGAACACAGTGAAAAATAAAATAAAAATAGCTGGACATAAAGAAATAAAAGCTGTAAAAATCTGATTACTGTGTCCATGCTCGGCGACCAGGAACCAGTGCACGGTAAATTTTCCAGCGTACCCAGAAACGCCTCCGTGATCGAGAAAAAAAAAAAGGAATTCAATGTGCTCTCGTAAACGAGGCGTGGCATTAAAGTCGCCCCCCGGAGAATTTTACGGAACCTCGGAACAATTATTCGAACAATCGCGTCGCCGGTCACCTTTGTCACCTTCGAAAGTGCACGCAACGCCCAACAATGATATTCCAAACGATCCGTGGCATAGTCGGTGATCCATTGCGAGGCCTGCCGCCACCGTAACACACGTATCCCCGACTACAATGACACTGTCATTCCAGACGACGACAATCCCGGGACAAGCGTGGGCAACGCAACTCGAGCCTCGCCTAAACGGATGCAACAATGCGAACGCGTAACAGGCACAACTGCCGACGCGTGCTCACCTAATTCAGCCGCGTATCTTCATCGCGAAATCACGCTGGGAGTGAATGAGACAACCTAGACGAGGTCTTCTTGAAGGTCGATGCCGATTGGCCGTGATATTTCAACGTCTTCACTCTGATCATCGTGAATGAAACCTGCTTTCGCAGTCATCAGCACAGAATAAAACAATGAACAAAAGTCGCAGGTCAACTTTTAAGACGCCATTGCAAAGGGGAGACTTTTTTCTACAAGCTCGCGTTGGTTCCATCCTGGAAAAAAATTTTTTACGAACACCATAATGTCCAGTAGCACCCTGTGCTTTGGGTTATTCTCAAAATGGCACATTTTTCATTTAAAAATGATAAAACGATAAATAAAAATCGCAGATTAATTTTTGAGCCGCCATTGCAAAGGGGAGACTTTTTTCTACAAGCTCGCGTTGGTTCAATCCTGGAAAAAAATTTTTTACAAACACTAGAAATTCCAGTATCACCTGTACTTTGGGTTAGGACCAAACGGTGGGATCCCAAGTACAGGTGCTACTGGACGTTCCAGAGTCCGTAAAAAATTTTTTTCCGAGATGAGACCAACGGGATCTCATGAAGGAAAGTCTGCCCTTTAAAATGACGTGTGAAAAGTTGATCTGCGATTTTTTCCCGTCGAGTTACGGTTGTTCGAATGAAATATGCAAAAATGGTTGCACTGTCGCGGCACGTTTGATTCAAAAACTGTTAATGCTAAAGACAAACAGGAGGTGCAATGAATGAAAAAATGGATCGAGCAAGTGGGCATGGCAACGGCTCGGCGGTTCAGCAACGTGACAATTTTTAACGCTCGGCGCAGTAACACGTCCGATTGAATTCCCCCGCGCTATCGGCATATATCTTTCTGTCCGGCTGGGTGCAACGCGTTCTGCAAGGTTAAATGCAGCCGTAAAAACGTATCGAAACGGATGCAACAGTTGGCTAGGGAGCACGTGACCCCCGTAGGCCGGCTAGGCGTTCGTTCCGTGTGTCTAGCTGATAAGCACCGAGAGAAACACACCGAGCCAGAGAATGTTTGGCGTGTCCTGTGCCCCGCCCTTGGGGTTGGCGGGAGCAACGGTGAACACCAAGACACCAAGACAGAACAACAATGCCCCTATAAAAGCGCCATCGAAGCCGTTCGATGTCAGCACATCCACTCCAGCCACCGAGGCAAAGTATCCTACAAAGCTTACCGAGCAATCTCAACACTTCCTCTTCAACCATGTGCAACCTGGTAGCGGTCTTCCTCCTCGCGGCTCTGTCCACCGTGTCAGCCGCGCCATCTCTACTGGCCCACGGAGCTGCTCTGGCCGGGCCAGTTTTGGGACCTGCCGCGCTTAGCGGGCCCATCACCGGACCATCCGCACTCGCCGGACCTGCCGTCGGACCTGCTCGCATCTCCGGAGCCGTCGACGGTGGCGCTGTCGTCACTGGATCCGTTGCCGGACCCTCTCTAGTTTCCGGAAGCGTCGCCGGAGCCGTTGCTCCCTGGGGCGCTCCCTGGGCCGCCGCCGCACCATGGGGCGCGTCGCATGCTGCACCGTGGGCCGCGTCGCATGCTGCGCCGTGGGCTCCGTGGGGTGAGTCGCCTTAATTAATTGAAAATGTTGTTATTCTTCATTGTTTCTTTATCGAACATTTATTAACGGATTGGTGACGTTGCTCTGAGTGGAAAGAGCCCAAACACGACACCATTCGGTGCACATTTAATTACCGCCTCGATTATCCGAACCGCTGTGGAATTCTTAATTTTCTGAATACGTTTTTGCATTCATTCTGCAACTGTGCATATACAGAATTATATAAATCAGCGTTGTAGATAGGTAATTCTTTGTAATCCTTCGACCAGTTCGGATACTGGAGGGTCCACTAGATTATGCGGGCAAATGTGAACGTAATCGGGTCGTGTTTGGTATCGTTTTAATCGGGGGAACGTCAGGAACACGCCGGTGAGAGTTTCACGAAGAAAATCATTCGGGACGAGCCAGTATGATGAATGAATCAGTTCAATCTCTATCTCGCATCGCGAATTCAGCGATGCATAGAAACGTTCGCCGTCTTATCGACGTCTCGCAGAGCCCGGTGCGGTTGATTGAGCTAATCACGAACGATATTTGTCTTCCAGGCGCGGTCGTGGCCGGTCCAGCGGCAGGTCCAGCAGCCCTTGCAGGACCCATCGCAGCTCCGGCTCTGATTGCCGGACCATCTGGTAGCATAGCAGCCGGAGCAGCCGGTGTTGGGGGTATCGTGAGCGGGGCAGCGCATTGGTAATCGCCTGAAATGGATCACCATCCAAGGCACCTTCGACTGATCTCCCCCCCTGATGCCCAGCCATTTGGAAACCGACCGCGCCACGATCTCCGTCATACACCGCTAGTACCTCCTTTTTGTCACACTGTGTATCTCTTTACATATATTCCGTGTACATAACAATACCTCACATATACGTTTCTTATACGTACATAATAAATCAATTCCGGAGAGGAACCCAGCTATTCTCGAATCATTCTTAATCACTGCCGCTTTAGTCTGAGCGATACCTCAAAACAATTTTTTAGCGAGCTGTACGACCCGTACACCTTTGTAGAAAGCAAATAAACGATGTGTTCTTGAAGATATCGCAGTTGTATCTCCACTTCGCCTTCCCCTTCCGCTGCGTTGTTTCCCCACTACGCGACGGGCCGGTCACGTGACGCGTTCCGTAAGACTTGCCTCCCCACCAGTGTCGCCAGTTGATACCCAAATGGATATCAATTACTCTCCTCCTTTTCCCCTTCCACTGTCCCATTCCAGCACCATGCGCACACTCCAACGTCCCCCACTAAGACCGTAGACCACGGTGTTTACCCGTGCCGTAGACTGGACTGATCATCAGAGAGGGGGTACTTGTATTCCCCTCGGTTTTCTCGACCTGGCAACACTGCTCCCCACTCTAGCTTCCAACCTCTAGCTTCCCACCTTTACAGCGTTACCAGATGAGGGGAATCGCGGTGATATGATGTACTCCCTCTCTCATTGTTGCGTCCCCATCGCGCACGCGCAACATGTCTACGGTCTTAGTAGGGGACGTATGGAGATGGAATAGCATAGTGGAAGGGGAAATGGAGGAGGGTATTTCCGAGAATTTGGGTACGGTTTCGTACCCCATCTGGCACCACCGCACCTTTAGCCGTCCACCAGTCCACGGATACAGTCGGTCGACGATTTCTGCGGGGTGTCCTGAAGAATGATGTCCGAGAGTGTACGTTCCGAATGTCCGAAGGCCACGTTCGAGGGATCGGTCGCCGGGAATTTCACACTCGACGGATCAAACGGAAGGGAGTCGATGTCAGGTCAAGTCAACATTAGTTTGCGATTAAGGCCGAACCGATTGGAGGGCATTGTTCTCATCGTCACCCCGGAGGCTGTCGACACCGGCCTCTATTTCGCGGTCCATTGTCCCGGCCGCCGGCAACCGTGGGACGATACCTGTCCACCTTTGCCGGTAATTGGAGGAAATTGCTTCAACACCGCTCCAATCAGCCGAGTATTCTCTGTACGAGGAGCGACAGTACCGGATCCTCCTGATATCCGAGCGTTTCCCTCGGCCTGAGCTTTGTTCACCACCCCTTTCCCCCTCTATCTCTGTCTCTCTCTCTCTATGGATGCTACATCCTCGTTGCGCCCCTTTAATCTCCGTTTTCAATCACACACTCGCTCTAGGAAAATGCACCGAAGGATGCATCGACGGCACGGTCGCCTGGACCAGGGAACTTTGCGCACTGTTTCCGGGACCTTTGAAAAGACCCCCCGGAGAGGAAATTATTAGCGCAACGTTGCCTGCCCATTACCATTTCAAAGGGACGTGGACGACCGAGGAGCAACAAGTCCGGGACCCGAGTCGTCAAATTGGACAGTTTGTCGACGAAGTGGCTGAAATGCTCGTTATTAAGGAGCGGCGCAGCGAAGTTAGACTACGGCCGGCGCTCGGGGAATGAAATATGAAATCCGACGGTGTACTGCTTCGACGGGGCTTAACCGGTGTGCGAGTGTGGAAGGGTTTGCCAGGGAACGTGTTTGCTCGCGAGGTTTGGCCAAACTGGAGTCGCTAAACAGGCTGGACCTAGGTAGTACTAGATCCTCGTTAGATTTTTTTTTTTGTTTAAGGGAGGTGGGGAAATGCATTTTACGCACCCCACTCCAGAAGACGGTCCGGGGGCTAGTGTGGGACTCACCTTGCCTGAGAAAGACTAGAGGCGAATGCACTAAATACCCTATAAAACCCCACCGTCCAGGAGCCTTTTCTGAGGTCCCTTGTCCTCCAGTACCCAAGCCGGAGACTATAAACTTTCGTTGGCCCGCTATTCGCAATTCTACACGAGAGTCTGTCCTCCGGCTCCGGAGCCATTCCTATCCTGGGCTTTTAAGACCCTCGCTAGACCTAGGTAAACCGTTGTCAGACCCTTGCTACAGCTAGGTGGACCCTCACCGTTTGTAAAACTTTAAAAATACCACCGTTGAAGCAACGAAACTGTTCATTTTTTGACATTTCGCCTGACATACATTTGTTCAGTGACCCAAAAGGCCCAACATATTTCAAATTCAGCCATTTTCGCCGACGACCCATTCCACGTGGTTTAGTGCGGGGTCCTTTTTCAGGGTCAGTTTTGGGGGGTGATTTTCGCGAATCATGATCAGGATATTCTCAGAACATGATTTTAAGAATTTTCTAAGCATCAGATTTATTTTCTGACTTGATGAAAATCGATTTTTTTGAAATTTCAGGCAGAAAAACTTCGAACGAAGATTTCTCTATGAAATATTGATTTCCGGCATATGGTCCCTTTGAGACCTTTGTTCAGCTCGACGAGTAGAATCGACTAATCCAATAAAAAAATTTGACATTGAAAATCACCTTGAAAGTTAATTTTGCGGCACCATGTTTATTATGCAATGTTAGCGATCTAATGGGTGCCTGAATGATAAAAAAAATATTAGTACACTGTCCGCCATGTATTAAACTATAGCAAGCAACAAAAATTTCACTCAGTTTCGCACAAATTTGGCCAGCTAAATGGCCGAAAAGGACCACGGTGGACAGGCACGCGAAATTGAAAGTGAACATTTTCGACATGACGAAAGGTTCAATCTACGAGCGAAAATAAAATTGCTAGTAAACCTTTAGCCAGACCATTCTAAGCAACGAGCATAGCAATAAAAATTGGGTGCTTACCCGTTGCAGATCATCCTCGAAGAACGCCTCGCGGCCTCATCACCATGATCCAACGCCGCGCACCTTCACGGTTATGAATCCGCGGGAATGAAGAGCACATCCGGGATGCAAATTAGCAAAGCGTCTGCAGAAACAGCAGCATCGGTGGCAGGCAGGATCCCCGGTGCAACAAGTACGACGAGTCCTTAAATCAAATAGTCTTGCGCCCTGGAGACAAGGTAAATTCAATCCGCCGGGCCGACGGGATGATAACGGTTAACGTCGGCTCGCGTAAACGGGCGAAATTTATAGTATACCGAGTAATCGAGTTGCGGGATCGCGCCGAGTGCTCACCGTGAGATAGCACATTGCGCTTCTCGTTCGGGTGCAATTAATCCGTGAACCTCTGCGAGGCTTTACGAACCTCCGCGACGTTCTACCAGGTTCTACGGAGGTTCTGCCTGGGATGGGCGACGTGTTTCGTTGAACAACACACGCAGAGAGAGAGAGAGAGAGACAGAGAGAGAAACATTCTTCCGTATGGAAATATATAGGTCGTGCCCAGACGGTTAACGGAACGGCGTGACATTTTCCCGTGGAAAAATCAGAGCAAAAGCGGGAGACGGCTTCAGGGTCGACCTGGGGTATAAAAGCTGACGTCGCGGGGTCAATTGGCAGTACAACAATTAGCTCTCTTTGGTCAACGCGGAGGAAGAACCACACAGCAGCAACCATGAAGGTCTTGGTAAGAGTACCATTTTTCTGTCTTAACCCTCTCAGTCATTAATTTACGTTGCATTCGTTAATGATAATGCAGTCAGTTTAAAACAAATTTAATTAACGGTACGCACAGCGCATAATTGAACGGAGATCTCTAATCAATTCCATTCCTGCCGAGTCAACATAAGCAACAAGAGAGCGCAATGATTAGCCGCTGAATTATTTCGTCCAGCGGCCGAGCATAATCCTCGACTACGTCAAAAGTATCAGCTTAATTCGAGCTTCTCCATTAAAGCGTTAAAAATTTCTCGGCAAACACAATTTTCAACAAAGCATCTCTGCTCCCAGGCATCCGTAGACTGTCCATTGCGAGTGAAACGATGCATGCATTCATGCATTCTAGTGTGCATTCGGTTAGGCTTGATGCACATCTAACAACGATGTAATGTTACTGCCCCCAGGCTATGTTCGCAGCGCTCGTATCGATCTGCTCTGCAGCTCCTAGTATCTGGAGTCCAGCCTTAGCAGGCGTAGCTGTCGCTGGACCTCATGTAGGCCCTGCGGTTGTCGCCGGACCTGGAGCTGGAGTTGTAAAGGTAGCTGGCCCAGTTGCTGGTCCGGCTGTAGTCACCGGGGCTGTCGCTGGTCCTACTGTTGTTTCTCAGCCCGGTGTTGGCTCTGTTGTCGTTGGTGAGTTCAATGGCCTCTTGTTTCATTCTGCCGTTTTTGTTTTGTTTACGGGCGGTGGGGAAATGCACTTTACGCACCCTATCCCTATCCACCTTTCAGGTGGAGGACTCGTCGCACCTGGACTAGTTGCACATGGACTAGTTGCACATGGACTAGTTGCACCCGCAGCCACGGTCGTTGCTGGTCCAGTTACATCCGCGGTCGTCGCTGGTCCAGCAACGTCCGCGGTCGTTGCTGGTCCAGTCGCCAAAACCACAGTAATTGGCGCGTCTTCATCAGCGGTAATTGCCGGTGGACATGCCTGGTAATCGACTAGGAGGAGCAAACCTCGAATCCCACGATATACCTCGTGCCTAACTCAGGCTCACAACTTCTGCGACTATACTTTATCCACTGGTATGAGACGGACCATATGTGTCCCGATACATTACGCTTGTATTTAAACGCATACTTAAATATGTAAATGTATAAATAAATATCACTGTATCGTATAACATTCGTCTTTGTTTATTTAATTATCTGACGGATTTTTAAAGGACCTCATTGATAAGAATATTTCTTCGAAAATCCTTTTTCCCTTCAATGACTGAATTTCGCCAATCCTGATTAGCCGAAACACGCTAACAGCGCGCGCGCGCGCGCCGTTTCCGCCGCCTCGGCGACTCATCGTTGCGGAATTCGTCCGGGAGCGTACGCTCGATACATTACGAATCAGCGGCGGAGCGAATCTCGTGGGCTAACCGTGTCCTCCCACACAAAAAGGCACGTACGAATAATTTTGCAACTGCACACGATTTGCAGCGGGGAGGGCTAACGCGCTTAGACAACTCCCGTTAGGATCCCTCTCATGAATATTTCATCGTGCGTCTCCCCGTGGAACAAAGTGGGGGGAGGGGAGGGGTGGTAGAAGCAACAGAAAGAAGAGTAAAATAAGAGCCGCGGTTGGGCGAGTTAGCACCTGTGAGCACCGTTCCATCGCGTTGCCCACGCGAAAAACAACGAAACGCTCGCGTAGGGAGAGTGGGAGGCGGGAGAGGTGGACAGGTAACAATGCAGGGACGCAATTATGCAGTCATAATTGGTTCACTGTCAAGTACGGCGTTCGACAAGCTCGCCGACGACGGCTGATAAATGATCGTCTCCGTTGATAGCGAGCCACGGTAGTCGCGGTTATGAGAGTGGAACGGATTTTCTCCTCAAGGATACCTAACTGTTCGGACAGATGTCGGGTATGATAATCGGTGGCGCAATCCGAGATACGCTGGACGTACCACGGCGGAAAGTATTATTCTGGAGCTATCAGGTTCGGTTAGATATATCAAATCGATGTCCACTCAACGTTGAAACAAGCTAATGTGCACTTTCTCTCCGAACATTCCCCGCAAAATCAAATTTAATTAACCGGGTCGATATTGTTCTTGATAGTTAGTCTCGGTCGGATAGGATCATCTAAAATGATCTGCTTGTCTCGTGTTCAACGACACCCTGTGTTTTCGGTTGCATATTATCGTAGAGCATGAAAAGACGAATCCAACGACTACCATGACCATACCATTGCGATTATCCGTTCTCGAGATATTCCTAACTAAAAATCGTGTCTCGTTCGTTATGTCACTTTTTGAACACGGATATCTCGAGATGGCATGATCGGATCGGTACGTTCATGGTAGTCGTTGGATTCGTCTTTTCGCGCTCTACGAGAATATCGATGAATATATACAGGGTGTCTATACTTGAAAATAGTATAGCTTGTGTTTTCTCGAAGATTTTAACGGATTTAAAAATTGTAAGCTTAATTCTATACATGTAGCAAATTTGACATGTAACCATTCGGAAAATCATTCGGGATGTGCGGGAATGGAAATGCGGGACAATTTCGATGGGCCGAATTAGTTGCAGTGTAAATTGAACGTATCACAAGCACCCAGGGCCAGTTAAACTGAGTCGATTAATTGAGCCCTATTTTGTCGTTTAAACACGCCGAACAACACGGTATATACTATGGGAAATTAGCGTGACGCGACACAATCAAATGTCCGAGTGTATGTCGCGTGCCGACGCGCAATATCGTCCAGAGGACCATGATAGCGCTCAGTCTCCCTCTTCCTCTCTCTCTCTCCGTCTCTCTCTCTCATCATATATACTTGCAGTGGTTGAAACCCTCTGATTCGCGGGCCAAACTATATTCGCGCTTAATTTTCTGCTCGCGTGTCTACACTACCAACATAACGCACGCTAGCAATACATCGAGCGGATCGTTTACCAAGAACCGTTTGCGGTTGGAATTAACGTGCTAATTGTTTCAGCCACCTAATTATGGTCGGCTCTTGTCGTTTGACAGATTCATACCTCCCAACGAGACATCATCTCTGATAATATTCGGGATCTAGATGAGAACATCCATCACTAAATTTAAGAAGTCAATTACGAAACTGACGAGGACATTGTTCAATTATTTTCGTCATTAATTATTGCCATCTTTTGCTATGCAACATTTTCATCCTACAATTTTATAGCTATCAAAATGGAATTAGAGTGAAGTCTTGATTTAAATAAACGGGAGATTTACGATATAAAAAATTGCCGAGACCCTTCACTGCGAACTACACGATCTAAGAAACAGAACGGACCAGGAGGTTTTACTTAGATCAAGACATTACTGTAAAATATTGTATTAAATATTTTCTACATTCGATCTACGA
The DNA here is from genome assembly GCA_028455605.1 of Lasioglossum malachurum. NCBI lineage: Eukaryota > Metazoa > Arthropoda > Insecta > Hymenoptera > Halictidae > Lasioglossum > Lasioglossum malachurum. The sequence continues at coordinate 13,484,332 of CM052312.1, read as the reverse complement.
AGATTGAAATTAACGCTGGAAGGGGGGAGGGGGTAATAAAAATTCAAGGGAACCGATTCTCCCCGATCTGGTTTCGCATTTTCTTGGATTCTGTTCGGATAATGACGGCATATTCTTCGCGCGATTGCAAAAGCCCGTCAACAATGGGGGCGCAAGTTCTGGTGGAACAGGGTCAGAAAGTTCTCTATAATTGATGTCGTTTGATACAAAGAGCAGAGAGACGAAGCATTGAAAGAGCCTGGGCAAATATTCTTCAAACGGTGCCACTCCCACGAACTCGTCACAAAAGGCGGAACTTTTCAATATCTCCAGTTCGTCGTGGCTTGTGAAGCCATTTCCGACGGACCCGAGGGACTCTGATCGTTTTGCGACCCGATGCGACGGCAGGCGTGAATTCGAGCAGGAACCTCTCGTTGACAGGGGTAATTTCGAATGGCGGGGTCGAACTACCTCCAATTTCACTTCCTTCCGACGAAAACGTGACGCTAATAAAGTGATCACGCTACCATCCCACCCCAACAAAAAACACCGATATTGCTAAACAATTAATGCATAATTTTTATGAACAATGTGAAGAATTTACGCAGATTTTTTATAAATAATTTAAAGAATTGATGATTAATTTCTATAAATGATTTCAAGAATTGATGAATAATTTTTAAAAATAATGTCAAGAATTAATGAATAATTTTTATAAATGATTTCAAGAATTGATGAATAATTTTTATAAATGATTTCAAGAATTGATGAATAATTTTTATAAATAATTTCAAGAATTGGTGAATAATTTTCTATAAATAATCTCAATGAATTTCTAATTAAATGGATTCCAATTAACAAAGACTTGTTAGAATATCAGAATTATTTTTAATTTGATAATCAATTAAAGAATTGTTAGAATGCCTGGGCTTGAAACCATGAAACATTGGAAAAGAAAATAGCAATTGAGGGAATTGTTGACGAAGTTCACCGCTATCGGCCAACTAGCGCGATAATGAAACTAACAAGTCACGTGAACATTGCCCGAAGATATTCGTCACCCGGAAGTTTGCCCTGTTAATCCAAAGTCGGAAGTTCCTTCGGCAAGATCGCGTCGTTGTTTCCTGCGAAACTGCAACGCGCGAATTCAGTCGAGCGCGACGAGACACGGTGCGGTGTACGGATCGCGATTCGCAATTTGACGAATTCGCCGCGTGCAATTACGCCCGGGTGTGCCGCGGGTCGGCGTCGGGATTCAAAAGGACAGATTACCGCGCTGGGAAAAATCAGTGAAACGTCGGGGAAAAATGCTCGGCTCGTCGCACGCGAAATAAAACACCGAACAGAACATGTTTCGTTTTTCCCCTTTACGTTTGATGCTCGTTTGGTAGCTGCGGATGCGTTTAGGATAGGAGTATTCGGACGGAATAGGGCACGTTAAAAACGTTATTTTATAAAATTATTTTTCAGGAAATTGCGATTCAGATAAGTATCAAGGATTTTTATGCGGAATAAAAATTGTCCGCGTTGCAAAATACAAAAGCTGAATAAACATTTACTCCGTTACCCAGATAGGACACGACGTCTTGAAAAGGTCCATTTTACGTTTATTTGAGGTCTGAAAGTCTTACGTCCTCAAAAGACGTCTTTAATAATAATCTAGCAGTATTGGCATTGGTATTATTTGCTCGAGTTAATGTTTTTGCTTCCATTTCAATACGAATTTCAATTCCAATTTCAATTCTAATTTCCATTTCAATTCCAATATTTCAATTCCAAATTCAATTCCAATTTCAATTCTAATACCAATTGCAATTCAATTCCCATTTCAATTCCCATTTCAATTTCAATTCTAATTGCAAACTCAATTCCAATTTCAATTCCAGTTGCAAACTCAATCCCAATTCCACTTTTATTTCTAATTGCAAACTCAATTCCAATTTCAATTCCAGTTGCAAACTCAATCCCAATTCTACTTGAAAAACTCAATTCCAATTTCAATTCCAGTTGCAAACTCAATTCCAATTACAATTTCATTTTTATTTGGCATAAATATCCGTAGTTTATTTATTAATAATGGGCCGCAATTATTGAAATTATAAATTTTCGTTTGGAAGTTATTCTTGGTCAATTTAATAAGTCGAGAATAATGCAACAATATAAATAAACTTATCGGATATTTACACTGCTTTAGACAATTTTAGTAGTGAACGACGATAGCAGCCTCTGTATAAGGTAACCTGAAAATTTTATTCGGAAAATCATTTTTTGAAAGAGAAATAATTTCCACTGAACCTGACAATAGAGAAATTTCCATCCCCTGTATTCAGTCGAACACATCTACCAAAAAAGACCATTCGAAAACAGAAGCCGGAGCGCAAACGAGAATTTCGGGAGTCCGTACGTAGTTATTAGTATGTTTCTGAAAGGGGCAGAGAATGATAGAGGCGATCAGCAGATTCGCGGGAACCCATGAATTGCTGACAACTAGGAAAATGCTCCCCAGCTGCAACAACCGTTATGCGGTAGTAGGCGTGCTGTCCGACAGCCTTGTGATAACCGTGATAACAGTTCTCGCGTCCGTGACGTTTGGATCCGGAACTTGCATCAGCAGCTGCGATCCCGTTCATCGGTGACCGCACCCTGACGTGTTTAATATATTCTTACTTTCATACAGGGTTGTTGAAGGCTGTTTAGTCAATCCTCCATGTCACAGGTTGGGTATATAAGGCTTGGGGTCTTTGGGGTTGACCATCAGTCACCAGCTGAAGACTACTACCACAAACAACATGAAGTGCTTGGTGAGCATACCCTAAATCTAGACAGATTCTCCAGACAGCAGCTGTGCTGATTTTCAAGCTCCTATTTTATTGAGTCCATTAATCAAATGCATTAATCAAATACAAAATTAATAATAGGGGAATAAGCCAGCAGAAATTGAATTTAACAGAAATTGGAATAGACAAGACAAAATCTGATGGAGCTACTAATAAATGAAATTAATAATAGAACAATAATATAGATGTACAAGTTTAACATGTAAGCTAGGTCTAGAGCTAACAGTCTCAAAATTGTGAGTCAACAGAAATTGGAATAGACAAGACAAAATCTGATGGAGCTAGTAACAAATGAAATTAATAATAGAACAATAATATAGATGCACAAGTTTAACATATAATCAAGGTCTAGAGCTAACTGTCTCGAAATTGTGAAACAACAGTAATTGAATTTAACAGAAATTGTGGAATACTCAAGACAAAAACTGATGGAGCTAACAATAAATGAAATTAATAATAAAACAATAATGATCGTTTGTCGTAATTTCAGTTCGTTATCGTCGCCACCCTGGCCATAGTTGCCGCCAGCCCGGACCGCGAGCGTCGTTCCCTAGGTTGGGGCCACAATGGCGCCGTAGTCCTCGGTGGGGTCTTACCTAGCGTGGCTCTCGCAGGACCTCTAGCACCTGCTGCTGCAGTTCTGGGCCCTGTCGCTGGGTCTGCTGCCGTGATTGGGCCCGTAGCAGGCTCCGCCGCTGTCGTTGGACCAGCTGCCGGTTCTGCCGTCGTTGCTGGGCCTGCTGCTGGTTCTGCTGCTGTCGTGGGACCGGCTGCCGGTAAGCTAGCTTCGCATTATCATCTCCAAGCGATTGTAATTGCGTTCTCGTTTGCTATCTGGAACATAACAGGACATGGTTCGTTAGAGAAGTTCTGTTGACGTTCTGTAGACGCTCAATTTGAGCAGTCGGGGTCTACAAATATATAGCTACCAGATCAGTTGGAACAAGCTTCCTTCAAAGAATTGCCAGAAGCTACCAGACCTAACTATTTGGGGACTCGAATGAAAAGTCTTAATTTAGCAGTTGCTACGTCAACGAGTTTTCTTCGGGACTAACATGAAAAGTAATTAAAAAATAGGAGACTGTGTGACATGGAAATTCTTGTTTTAGGACCCACGGTGGTGGCAGGCCCGGCAGGGACAGTGGTGACCGCAGGCACCGCAGGCCTGGGACTCTGGTAATCCCCTGAAGACCCAACCCTACCTCGACCCCATACGACAACTGAAAGGATTTCCCATGCCAGCGACTTCTACGAGATTGATCGGGACCTCCTTGATTATTCGAAGCCAACGATTAAACACTCTTCATCGATCCGAGAGAGGATACGTTCCGGATATATATTTCTCCCCGAGATTCTTCCTGTAGCAGAATCTCCTTGTACCTAGACCTCCGCCATTATACGCTTTTATACGATAATAAATGAACCTCCGCCGTACTTGTTTCTGTTTACTTTTAATCCAGCCGTGCCACCACTAATCCCGAGAAGTATTGTCCCCGTGTATAGTTTGAGAACCGTTTAAGCGGCTATAAAAGTTATCGAGCCAGCTCGTCGGCCACGAGGGACCAGTTGTTCCAGTTTTTAATTACTTCGAATTGTTGAACACAGTTTCTATAAAATAGGTGGGATTAATCTGAAAATTTTCGTGTCACCAAACAGGCTGAAACTGGGGCCAGATCAGTCGATTATTTTCTTTGCAAATTTGTCGATTATTGCATTATTATTTTCTGCGGCTGTGTAACCGAGAGATAATATTTTCCTTTAGTGTCATTTGTTTCAATGCTGCAGGAAGTGCATGTGCGTTCTTTCGATGCACTGACATTTGCAGTGAAAAGCGGAGTATCAATTGTTGCAGGACATTTGTTAACGCACTGCGTCCGGAACGCGTGCCAGTACGTTTTATCGATTGAAATGCGGATGCGTGTCCACATTTGAATAAAATAGTATTTTCGAAAATTCTATTATTCGATGGGCAAATGTCGACGGGGACTTGGAAAAGGGCGAATTCAATGCATTTTTTAAAAATGGAGTTGGCAGAATAGCTGAGAGGTTAAATTGATCCATTTTTTTTTCATGGAGTTCGATTTATTATGGAATTCTACAGTGGTTGTATAGAAAATTTTAATGTTTTAATATTATAATACTCTATGGTATATAATTTTGATATTATATTTTAATATTACACATATAATTTAAATGTAATGCGAATTTTATGTATCCGAAAATTGCAATTCGAAAAAATAGAATTAAAGAATATATATTATTTTACAGTGAAATAAATTTCCCCTTGATTTCCGATTCCTGCAATTATTACTCTGCAAGATTTATCAATATATGATTTAAATGTAATGCGTATTTTATGTATCGAAAAATTGCAATTCGGAAAAATAGAAATTTAAATAATATATTATTTCACAGTGAAATAAATTTCCCCTTGATTTCTGATTCCTGCAATTTTCATTCTGCAAAGTTTTTCAATAATTTTACCAACAAATCAATGCACAATTGTCAGTCACGCGTGCAACCATTCAGTTGCTTTCATTTTTAATATTACTTCGCGAATAAATGCAGTTTGCAGATACCTGTTAGTGACAATAGATTGCATATCGGCAAACTCGTCGGTGCAGTTTTGAGCCACATGTTTCGACCGCTATGCAAACAGGCTAGCCGATAATCATAGCATATACATATGTCAGTCATAACATGTTACGGTAAATCGAATTGATTAAATTATACGATTTTTTGTTAGAAATTGTAACGTTCTACGAATATTCTAATTAACTAAATAATACCGGAGCACGATGTTTGCGGTAAAATGTATTATTACTCCTGTAAAATACACTGGATGTTACATGTATATTTACGGGAACATATAACGTGATTACACAATGTACATGCCGCTGGTGACACAGTGAACACACGTTATCGCAATTATTTCGAAATTCATGAGCAACGTTAATTGAATTGTGTTCGGCAATCCAACTGTTTGTTAGCCGATGGACGAATCATTTTATAATGAGCGGATAGAACATAGATGTCACATAATGAATTGTAAAATAAGACACTAAAGGTATGTAATTTCAAACAATCGCGCAAATTGAAACAGAAAACGAAGTTTTAAAAAAATCAAAATGTCAATATGTCCTCTTCGGATCATGAAAATTGTTAAAACAGTACTGCAATTTGAAGCAGTCAGTGCAATGTAAAAGAGAAAACAAATTTTTAAAAAATTCAAAATGTCGATATATTGTTTCCAGCTTATTAAAATTGTTAAAGAACATAATTATTGTGTCTTGCAATAATTTTTGCACAAAGATCCGCCGTCTGCTTATGAAGATAAAACGATTGAGTTAATTCAGAGCTCGTGCGCTTTTCTAATAGTTTCTAGATTTACAATTACATTATAAACTAGCAGGGGGTAGAAAGTGGAGTGCAGTGTGTATTAAGTTTTAAAATAAGTTTAATATCTGATGATTCATTTTCTGTCACAAAAGGTTGGGGAAGGGGTAGAATTTTCGATGGTGCCAATCGCGAAGGGTTGATAATTGTTGCCGGGAGGGGGTTGATGGGGATCGTCAGCCGCCGAATCGAAATTTCGAGCAATGATAGTTCTCTGACCGTGGAACTTCATTGTAATACTTCAGGTCCGTGTGACGCCGGGTTGCTAGATCGTCTTACCAGGCTTTCACTCCCCAGGGGGAGGCAAGGGCGGGTGCGGCTACGACGGCGGCTGCTCAAACATAAAAGAACATTATGAGTCATCCTACAAATATTTAAAATTATATATATCTAACACAAAACTGGGAGGGTGTAATTTCAGCTATGAATAAAAAATTAAAGAATCTAATAGCATAAACAACATTGTTACGACTCAACAGAACCACTGAAGAGAAAAACAAATTCTCCCAATTTGGCTCCCATGGGTTGCAATCAATGCAAGCAATTTTGATTCTGCGATTGATGTAATTCTAATAATCATTCTTATGGGACTTTCACGGTGAATTTACAAGATGTAAAACAGTCGAAAGATTCGGCGAACAAGCTTTGAGTTCCGATTGCAGTAACAATCTTATTTTTGCTCTAATGCTTCGGCAATCAGCTGGTGCAGGGCGAATTTGGAAGCAGATTCCAACGAGTGTAATACAATTAGCGAATAGGACAGTATAGTAGTTGAAATGGAGAGATAATTACGCGCCGCGAGGAGCTTAGGTGCTACAGCAACAGCAATGGGGGCGGCAGCGATCTTGGGGGCGCCGATCCATGGGCCAGCAAGGGCTGCTCCGCCGAGGATTCCACGACGTTCACGTTCCTGTTCCTGTTCGGGGAAAGCAGCGACGATGGCGAAGATAGCGAAAAGGATCACCTGAAACAAATCGTCATTTAGTACAATGGATCCCTCGAACCAATTCAAACAATGCACGGTTCAGTTTAATTAAAACCTGCACAGCTCAATTTAACCACCGGCGATTATTTCGTTAGTACAGTTTAAATGGCTGAAAAATATAATTCATAGATCTTTCAACAGCAATTGCAATCTAAATTATTTTATACATGAAAATATATAAGCGTAATTACCGGGAAGCTAATTAATTGATTGCCAGGAAAAACATTGTAAATTAATTTAATTATTTAATGCCAAAGTGGTGCAAGTCAATAATTTTATAGTGCTCCAATGATTATATTGACAGTATTGTAAATTTAACCGTGCACTACTGTAATTGTGAAGTAAATTGCTGCATTTGATAGTGGAAAACTGATCTCAATAAACAAAGAATAATTGCAATTAAACAATTAGTAACAAATAAACGATAATTTGATTATTTAATGCCAAAGTGGTGCAAGTCGATATTTGTAGTGATCCAACGATTATAGACAGTATTAATTTTGCATCGAAGGGCCCGATTAGCCCGATGTAAATTTAACCGTGTCAGTACCGTAATTGCGGAGTAATGCTGAAGCAGGTGGTGTCTTACCAGGGACTTCATTTTGTTGGTTGGTTGGTTGGTTTTGGTAGCTTGAGATTATTCGAACTCGAAAGTGCAAGCGACTGATGAAAATACTGGCATCGACTTTGTCTTTTATACTCTTATTTTCCTACCCATACAGAGGAACAGTCGCGTACGTCATCCACCCCGTACGAACGCGTGTCACTCGTTTTTCCATAGGCCTACAATATGTACAGTATAGTATGTTGGGCTAGTGTTGTGACTGGCCGGGCGGGCGTGGTCAGGGAGAGACTTGAATCCGTAAATCAAGACAGCGATCTGAAACGATGAACTCGCACCGCGTCGATGTTGCATCAGAAATCCCGCCGCGCAGCATGCAATGCACCGCGAATGTTGCAGAAGTTTCAGCCGCTGCAGAAACGGGGTCGCGCGACGGTATTTGCATATTTCACCGGCCGGAGATTTTTACCGGCTACCGCGCGGCCATAGTCCTCTCCTGCCTTGTTTAGAACCTGTTGTGTCCGGCAGTAGCACGCTCCGGTAGCCGAAGCTCGGTCGTGGCGCTTCGAAGCTGCTCTGCCGATCGGCGAAACCCTCTGTCTTCGGGAGCGTCCTCCAAAGTCCTTGTTTCTTCTTCACAGTTCTTGATTCCTCTTCAAAGTCCTTGTTTCTTCTTCACAGTCCTTGTTTTTCCTTAACAGTCCTTGATTCCTCTTCATAGTCCTTGTTTCTTCTGCATATTGGGAATATTGTAGGGCATGATCAGCATGAGCATAGCTGTCTTCTAGCTTGCTAGGCTGAATTGGGGTATGCAGAATCTTAGAAATATAAATCGTTATTCTACATTTTTAGCCAACGTTTAGCTTGTCTGCATCTGTGAATATTGAGACTATTATAGAGTATGATCAGCATGAACAGAGCTGACTTCTAGCTTGCTAGGCTGAATTAGGGTATGCAATTTTTAGCTAATGTTTAGCTTTTCTGTATCTGTGAATATTGGGAATATTTTAGTGTATGATCAGAATGAGCACAGCTGACTTCCAGCTTGCTAGGCTGACTAAGGGTAAACTGAATCCTCATGCGAAGCTCATCCTCCTTGCCTCTAATTTTTTAATTATTTAGAGATAGCTTGGTAAACTATTCACAGATAGCTGAGGTCAATACAAACGTATATAGTTATTGGCTGAAAGCTGCTGAGACGGATGAGCATGATCTGAGAAGTGGATGATGGGCCCCCGAATTAGGGTTATCTTTTGGGGTACAAGATGCAATTCCCAGTGACTGTTGCGACATCCACTTTCGATTTTGCGTGAGCCGGCCTTGATTAGGCGCGATCGATAGCGAAAATGTGTCGATCACGATACAGAAAAGCAGGAAATGCTGCCTTGAAAGTCCAGTTTAATGTTACAACATTGGAAAGCAATTGCCCGTATCCACGAGCCTCCGATACAACTTTTCTATTCACGGTTTATTAATTCATTCTCTCCAGCCAATAACACTTGCTAATTGTACTGGTTGCGAAACTGGGCAGTTTCGGTCTTTCAACAAGAAGCCCGCTTCGTTTCAGATTGCTATCGACATCCATTAGCTACCCTTTCGGTGATCCTTCTCTAATGGTGGTTGGGAAAAAATGAGACCGGTGAAGACTCAAGTCAGGTCATCTTCTGTGCCACTAGATATCACGAAAGAGGCATGGTCCTATTGTCTATAAATACAATTGCTTGAAGCTTCCCAGGGTATAGCGATCAATGATTCGGTAGCTGATGCTGCGAATGAGGATTCGACGATTCTCTTAAATATTCTGATCTAGTTTGCTCTGTTGATCATCAAGGACCCTCATTATTCATCTGCAAGACGCCTACGAGTGTAGTGCTAGCAAGGCATGATGCAAGGTGTGACAGTAGCATGCTCAGTTAGACCACTGTGCTAGAACGTTCTAGATTAACTGCTCATTGTCAACCCAGCTCCATTTGCCAGACAATGAAATCGAACATGTATTCCTACTCTGATAAATTTTCATAATAATACTTCTCAATTCCTGTAATTAGATCACCGATACCAGTTTGGTCGTACTCAGGATGGTCTACTCATGATCATACTCATGATCATACTCACGATCATACTCATGATCTTACGCATGATCATACTCATGATCATACTCATGACGGTCTACTCATGATCATACTCATGCTGGTCTGTCTACTCGTGATCATACTCATGATGGTCTACTCATGATGAAGATCCTGGACGCTGATGCCAGTCGCCTATTATCTTTCCAACATTGTCGCTTTTCAGATCATCTAGACCGGTCGAACGCGACGGTTCCGGTTTCCATTGGAATGCCTAAGTGTCGCACAGTAAAAACTACTACCACGTTGACCTTTCTCTCTGGAAGCTCATCACAACGAGAGGTTACACGTAATCGAGTATATAACGGTAGCAATCCGGTTCGAGAAGGATCAGTATAGCGAATGCTCGGTAGCGCACCAGAAAAAGGATCCTCTATAGAGAACAGACCGAAGAGAGGATATAATAATAATAGGAGAGAACGTTGTGGGAGAGTGGAGGAGCAGCAGCCGCCGCCATGAAGTTGCTGGTAAGCAAGGGAAGGTGGGAGGGGGGGGGGGAAACTTTATCGTGGCCAGTCGAAGGAAAGATTGTTACGAAAAGGAAATCCTCGCGGTGTGCTCCTGATGAGAAAACTTTAATCTGTTAGCCCACCCCACCCCCAACCCCCTCACCATATAATACACTCCCGGTGTCGTCCGTGAAATATGAATGGCACGCTATCTCTGACCAGTGTCTCTTGATATATAGACCCGGCGACGACCAGGAATTCGGAGTCAGCCGGATAATTGAAACGTATGGCCTTGTGCTGTAACTTTGATTAAGTCGAGTAATCTATCGATTTCAGTTAAGAAGACTCCGGGACCTGGTCGCCGCAATTTATTTGATGTTGCAGTCTTCGCGGAGCTGCACTCCGAAGCTTCTCCATTGATCAGCTGGAGAGGTTGCTGGATCATCAGCTTCGTCAGTGATCACATCCTCGTTGTCAGTTGGAGACGTTACCTGATAGCAAGCCTCTTCGCTGATTAGTTGGAGACGTTGGAGAGACAGCTCTTACTTAGTCCTCTTCTAAAATAGAAAGATTCCATAATGGAGCACGATTTAAAGTTGCCATAATGACGAACAGTGTTTTTAAGGTAGTCTTGAAGATAGCACCCCAGGCAAAATGCTCCGCCGAATGCGACCCACGTGCTCCCGTTGCCTTCCGGTGCCAGTGATGATGTGTTCATGCACGACACGTCTGCAGGGAATCTAGTTATGCAAATTGATGCGTGCGACTCGATCCGTGACCACCGGGATGAGACACCGGCGCGCATCGGATACCGTTTTCAAATCGCCTGGTCCTCTGATAGCACCCGACCTCATTGATTGCTGGCTAAACAGTGATCAATGATGTCTCAGCCGTCCGGTTTCGCACAATAGCTTGCCAAATCACTTGGGTTCATGGATCCTAATTGTTGGTACCCTATGAGGGTACTCTATGGCATCCTCTTTCAAGTTCCGTCGGACCCCTATAGAAATCCCATCTTGGAATCCTATAGGACACAGACATCTTCTTCAAAATTCTGAAGGTACCCTATGGCTATCCTCTTTGTGATACCCTAGAAATCCTAGACCCTGTAGAAATCTTCTTCAAAATTCTGGAGGTACTCTATGGCATCCTCTTTCAAGTCCCCTAGGACCCCTACGGAAATCCCATCTTGGAATCCTATAGCACACATATAGACATTTTCTTCTAAATTGTGAAGGTACCCTACAGCTAACTTCTTTGGGATCCCCTAGAAACCCTAGATCCTATAGAAATCCTCTTTAAAATTCTGGAGGTACTCTACGGCATCCTCGTGCAAGTCCACTGGTACCCCTACCGAAATCCCATCTTGAAATCGCGTAGGGACCCTATAGAAATCCTACTTAAAATTCTGAAGATACCCTATAACCATCTTCTTTCAAATCCCCTGGGACTCCCATAGAGATACCATCCTGGCATCCGCTAGGAACCCCATGGAAATCGTTAAACTTCTGAAGAGACCCTACATCATCCTTGAAATCCTCTATAAAATCTAGCAATTGTCCACAGTTCGAGCTGATATCAGTAGGAAACAGTTCTAATACGACAGATTTACGAGGGAAATTACGCGAAAGCATTCGAACAATTGTGTCGCGTTGTCCCACGTAGGTACATACAAGCGTTGCGGCGATAACGCGTTGTGACACTCGTCTTAATAAATCACGCCTTATCCGTTTTCAGCTGCGGTTGGTGGCATCGATTCTCCTAACATCCGTTTGCACTGCCAGCTACCCGTACCGTGAAATAGTGGGCGTTGGGCAATCGGAATCACCAGTATTCGTTGCGCCGGTTTATGGACTCGCACCTGCAATCAGCCAATTGGACGATGAAGAGGTAGCTACGATAGTAGCTGGTCCTGTCACTCGGACCACCATTGTTGAAGGATCCTCTTCAGGGCCTGTCACCGTCCTTTCACCTGTGGATGCTGCTGCCATCAATGATCCCCCATTAAAGACAAGTAGGTAATTATTTTTGCGTTGAACTCATTCTTGAAGAGGATACTTCAGGGTCACGTTCTTGCTGATTTTTATTTATTGTGCTCTCACATTTTTTAAATGTCACGCAACATGTGTAGCAACAAACACTCGGGTTAAATATGGGATTTGCAACATATGCATATCGTACCAGAAAAAATTGTCTAGATATTCTGACAGTATACATACTTCCAAGCCAACAGAATTCTTCGCGATTCTATTCCTGTAGCTAGCTTCAGTTGCGCAACCAGGGTAGGTATTTACACTATACCATTGCCTCACGCGCGCATTTTATGACACGCATAAACCGAAGAATTTATTAAACGCCATATATAGCCGAGCTGCTATGTCAGTGGACAGGATAGTTGAAGGAATTAGTTAAAAAAATATGTAACTCGTGTAATTTTGAATATTTTTACTTGGAAAAATTCACGGGTGTACTTCAACCACCGATGAATATGTACGGAAAATTTCAGTCGAAAATGTTTAATAGTTTTTCAAAGAAAAATTATTGAAGATGAGTTGTACACTTTGATCCTCATCCTCAGACGCAACAGAGGAGCCTAACTTGCCGAAAGGTGCGGAGGCAAGCTTACCCAAGGATGCAACAGTGGTGGCTAACTTGGAAGATTCGGTGATCATTAGGGGAGCGTCATCGGGTCCGGTGACCCTGGTCGCTCCTTCGGCTGCAATCGCCGACAATGCACCGTCAGCTGGAACAAAGGGAGCTGTTGCGTCGTCAGCATCTGTTGCAATCGAAGACGCAGAAGTCTCGACAATTAAAGAAACAATAGGAGTAGCGTCAGCAAAGGCTGTAATAGGTCCCTCGACCGGGCCCATCATCATTGTTGGCCCTACCGCTCCACCGATACCCACTACCAATGTCCCGACAGTTGCTCCCATTGCAGGGGACACCGGCGTCATTGGCACAGACACTGCAATCGACTCGTTAGCTGCAGATGGAGAACTTGGCAACGAAACTGCTTCGACCACAGGTAAATCTTAAACACCCTAACCATTTCTGAGCATTATGACGTCATCCAATCAGCATCCGCGTGGTCCTCGTGCATTTTGACTAGGTTAACAATGTACCTCACTGCGGAGGAAAATTAGTCCAGTTGAAGGTTTGGTGCGTCAATTTAATGACGTTGTTATTAACGTTGAAATAAAATCTGTGCAGAAGATTGTGTATGATTAGATGATTATGGATTTATGAAGAAATTGAATAATGAAATGTTGAATGAAATAATTCGATAATAAATACTGAAAGATATAACAAAATTTTTCTTCAGTGTAGAAAGACCATCAAGGGGGGTGAAATGAATTTTCATTGAGCTACTGCTCCTCACCATCGATCCAGAATATTTTTATTCTTCTTCGATGATGAGGAGGATTATTCTTCTTCTATGATGAAGTGGATTATTCTTCTTCTTCTATGATGAAGATGATTATTCTTCTTCTATGATGAAGAGGATTATTCCTGTTCTACGATGAAGAGGAGGTACGTAGAAACGTTCTACCAGGCAACGTACATAATTGAATAAATCTCTTGATGGTCCACTTATGGTTAATTGTCGCGTTAATTAACGGGCAGGAATTTTGTTGTGTTGTTAGCGTGTGTACAGCAGTGTTGTTTTTAGATGCACCGGAGCCAAATCAAGAGATCTCGGCGTCCAGCACAGCGACCGTTTCCACTTCTGGAAATTCCACAGTTTCCACGTCGGCGAAGGTTAATTTGATTACACCTGCAGCTGGAATCGCAGCGACCGCCGAGGCAGCGACAAGTAGCATCGTCGTATCAGCGGTAACTGCATCCACCGCGCACGCTTCCGACCCCACTGCAACCGTTTCCGGCGATGCTGCATCCGCGTTGCTCATCCACCCGCTGCCCTAACCGTTTCCACGGGCCGACACGGTTGCCAGTGGTCAATTTACTCGAAAACGTCCACGGAACCTCACATCTTTATTAACTGGACTTTATCCATTGCCACGAGCCACGTACGCCGCGAAAAATCTCCAAGAACCGGTGCAACGTGTGCGCATCGGCGCGTGAAGTGCATGTGCACCACGGTGACTCCAAATCACACTTGAAGAACATTCTTCGAAAACAAATATAACTTGTAAACTGTTGAGTGTATCGAAAAGTATGTCAGACAAAACCTGTAGGGGTCTGGACAGGCTGCGTATTTTATATTCTGTTACTTTTTTTTCCCGTGAAACGAACGGTTCTCGAGAAAATTTGGAAAATGTCGGAACAAAATGTTTTTCCTGAAATTTCGTTACTTTCCTTGCAATAAACATTAACGAAAGATACGTGTATTTTTTTTTTTTTTTGCAACTGAGCTGTTTAACCGGAAGCGTACGCATTCCGATAACGCAGTTAATTTTTGGGGAGCATTTTTTATCGGTTAGTATGCAGACTTGATGGACTCGAGAGAAAAATGGGAAGAATAGCCGCGACAGAATTAGAATAGATAACCCTGTCAGCTCGAGCCCAGCCTTTCTAAAGAGAGTTTTATAGTCTGCACCGATATAGACCGGTATGGTAGCAGGAGGCAGCGCATTCGTTGACATTGCGTGCGTTGGCGATCGTGCTGATACGAAACAAGGAAGGGAAAAATTGTGCAAGGACGACGGGAACCAGGCGCAGTCGTTGGCATTGATGCCGGCGCACTTTCTTGCGAGCTGCAATGCTAATCTCGTTATCGCTCTTTGTCATTCGATTGTCTCTGCGTAATCCAGTTTTTTCTCCTGTTCTTTTAATAAACCGACCAGGAGACATTGTTTACATTCAATCAGTCGAGAAAACGCGCTCGTTCCATTTAATCCTTTGGCTCGTTGCCTCGCAATGTTTTCAGCCTGACTGGATTTTCGTGGAAAATAAAATTTGGTCAAAATCTGTTAATGATCTTCTGTAAAGATATCAACTATTTTGATCGTGGTAGACACCTGGCAGCGGTGAGTTGGGCAAAAATTTGTATTTAAATAAAATTTTAGGCGGAACGCACGCCGCGTTGTGTTGCAAGCTGAAACTTCACAGTGAAGAATCAAGAGAGTCGACGAGTTGAATCGGAAAGAGGTGAAATGGTTGTTTGAGAAAATGGCGTATTCTGCCGATAAAGAGAAGAAGGTGGCTGCAGAGCCGAGGCAAACAGGAATCAGGCGAGAGAGGATATTCGGTGAATAAAGGGCTCGTGGTAGTCGCGTTGTTTGATTTGCGACACCCAGTGGACGCTGGGTATTGTTTCGCGAACGACAGCATCGCCACTGTAATGAAGTGATATTTATCCCGTTAATCTAGTTAGGCTCGCGATCCGAGCGATCTACCGGCTGGCGCAACCTCTACTTTGGGTTAAATCATAGCAAACAAGCCGAACCTAAACCATGCGATTAAACATGAAACTCAATTATTACCGTGTTGCTTTCACGGGGCAAACGGACTGTGTCGAGAGCTCTCTCGCGATGGACTTTCGCCGGACAAGAGGCGCCGAATGTGTTTGTCCGTCTCACAATTTCAAATTTCAACCTTGCGCGACCATAGTCATCGCGGATTTTGAGTTTTGCCCGTGCACGTTCCCGTAGTGCAATATTCAACTCTTGTACGTTTTGAAATAATATCGAATTTTCACAAAATTTTATTTCTCCTTTCAATCTCTCACTATTCTACGTTTCTAAACATACTTTTAAGGACGCAAGGAAGACGTTCACATTTTCTCTTTTAAATAAACAACATATGTTAATGCTTCCACAATTTTATTTTTTTCATACAGTTCGCTTAAAAATCAATCAAGGATTAATTTGTATCCTAACGATTTACAATCATAGTGCAATAAACTTACAATCGTGCTGAGTTAACTTTTTAAGGTACTCCATAATTTTCAAGATAGGGGATTATGCAATAATTCTGAATACTGCAGCAGAACTTAACTAAAGGCTCTCCATCTTATTTCGAGGTAGAGAACTACTTATGCAACAATCCTGTAAAACTGCCATGGACAATGTTCGATGGAAAATCCGTAAGTCCTGAACCCAAGGATGGGGAACTTAGAGGGCCACCTACAGGTGGACTGAAAGCTCCATCCGAAGGTGAACTTAAAGCTCCGTTCAATGGCGAACTTAAACCTCCACTCAAAGGCCCACTCAAAGGTGAACTCAAAGCTCCACTTGAAAGCCCATTCAAAGGTGAACTTAAAGCTCCTCTCAAAGCCCCACTCAGAGGTGAACTTAAAGCTCCACTCAAAGGCCCACTCAAAGGCCTACTCAAAGGTGAACTTAATGCTCCACTCAAAGGCCCACTCAAAGGTGAACTTAAAGCTCCACTCAAAGGCCCACTAAAAAGTGGACTTGAAGCTCCAACCAAAGGCCCACTTGAAGGTGAACTTAAACCTTCACCCGAAGGCCCACTCAAAGATGAATCGAAAGTGCTGCAGCCACGTTCGAGCAGTCGTGGAATGTGCAGAAATTCAGCAACGTGATTGAATTTTGAAGTTGGCAATGGCGCCGGATATCCATCAATAATCCCATAGGCGCTGTCGCAACCCGCTCGTCTCAGGTCGCCAAGGACTCTTGCGAGAAGCGCTTTCCTCGTCGCAGAAATTTTCTGAACTGCCTGCAAATAACAGTTAAAAATGACCAACTCATTCTTCAATTCCCACTGTACCCGAAAATTCTTTCGAAAAATTTTTGAGAAATTGCTATAACGAGTTGAAAAACAATACACCACGAATTTTAAGTAGACCGCGGTATTGTTTCACAGAGAAACAGCACAATAGGTGGTCCACGCTATTATTCTCAAGTATAAAAGGCCATAGTGATTAAATATTCGTCCGAAACGAACGTCTCTCGTTCAACGTGAATTAACAATTGACTGGACACTCTATTCTTAGATTGTTATGAAAATTGAATGGACACTCTATTCACTGATTTCCGTATTGTTCTGAAAATACCTACTTGTAGACAAGCGAGGGCTAGCAGGCACAAACAAATAGCTTTCCGTCCTTCCATAATTTGGCAAAAAATGTCGGCACTTGGAAAATTCCGCAATGCACAATTAGGAAAACGAGACTCAATGCTACCAATCATCCTCGACCACTTTATATACCCAAATCGTGAGGAAACATTTCTAAATAAACTAAGGAATATCGTCACGTAGATCGGTTCGATTAGCGGTGGGTTCGGGAAATTTCAAAGTGTGCATAAATATTGCGGCTGCCTTGAACAATCGAGTATCTTTTGTCGCGGAAGCACGGATCGAATTCGCGCAAAGATAAGCGGCGCACCATCGCATCGGTCACGCGCTGACGTCAACGTGTCATAATTCGATTCGCGAGTCTTCGAACACATGGATTGGGTCAACAATACAATCGCATATACAGGGTGGTCCATTTATCTTGGGACAGTCAATTATTACGGAAACCAGCAGGAATATGAAAAAATGTTTTATATAAAATATTTTTCAGAGGATTTCAAGGCGAAGTCAGAAACATTTAAAAAATTGCAAAAAAATTGCAAAAAATGCTCTTTAATTTTTTTTTTTTACAAAACTTTGCTATAATCACGTTCTTTTGAAACCGTGCAAAAGCTGATGAAAACATTTTCACCCTGTATAAATATGTATAAAATATTCATTTATTACAATACTATATTTATTTATTTATAGCAATACATAATATTATAATACAAGTAAAATAATATTATTTACGTCTAAAAATTTCGTGGAGCACAAAATGGTTCGCGAACCACGGTTTGTGTTTCAACAAGTTCGCGGCCAGATACATATTTTTTTTCTCTCTCCCTCCAGCCGATTATTAATTTGCAAGACCGCCGTGAAATCGATCGTGAAAATCTCACGCACGATCGCGCTCTGTTATAAAACATAAATGTTTAATGACTCGCGCGGACGCGCTTCTCCGGGAGGCAAATCCGATTACCGGTTTCACGGGACAAGTTCCTATCAGAGACAATTTTCAGTCGCGCTTGTTGAATAAATGGTACACCTAATTCCGAACACGACCGATCGTTTAGCTCGCTACGCCGACGGAACTTGTCGAACATGTGCGTCCAGCATGCCCGTTGTTATAATGACCGTGTTCTACAGGCTGTGCAAAATAACCATGCAGACTCCATTCTTTTTCTTTTACTAAGCTGTCGAATGCCGCTCTGTGGAGGGTGTCTCGCTGAAGTGTCACTTTTCTTCGAATTTATTCAGAAAGAATTTTCAAGTAATTGCGACAATCTGACAAAACAATATTTTCAACAAAAGTTGATCAGTTTTCGATTGGCTATACATTGCAATAAAAAAGTTGGAAAATTTTCTTTTTAATTATTCCCAAGGCCACCTTAATTTTTTGAAATGGTATTTCAAGGTCATCCTAAGGTCATGGTATACTAGGTCGTTGAATTCGTCTTGATACGGGCTACAATACTGTTAAGTCAAAAATACAAAGTGCCATTTAAAAAAATGAAGGTGGCCTTGACAATACTAAAAAAAAAAAGAAAATTTTCCAACATTTTTTATTGCAATGTATAGCTAATCGAAAACTGATCAACTTTGTTTAAAATATTTTTTTGTCGGATTATCGCAACTACTTGAAAAGTCGTAAAAAGTGTTATGAAACTCAAAATTCCTTCAACATCCAGAAATGGGAGGTTCCTGAGATCATTTGAAGCAACATTTTCCTTTGCAAAAATGGCGTCCGCGGCTTCGTTAAGGAGTTATTAACGAAAAACACGGACCAATCAGAGCGCGACCTGGACGCGTGTTGGCGCAATAGTGTTTTTCGTTAATAACTCCTTAAGAAAGCCGCGGGCACCATTTTTGCAAAGGAAAATGTTGCTTCAAATGATCTCAGGAACCTCGCATTGCCGGATGTTGAAGGCATTTTGAGACACCCTGTATGTGTAGTTATTTTAAAGAAAAAACACTGACGTACTTGACAGTTACGAGAAAAAAAATTTAGAAAACTTCGTAGCTTACCGTAGAACATTTTCCGATTTATCTAGAGGAAGGTTCGAGAGATGAAATTGGAGAGACAATGATTGAGGATTGAATAAGATCTCGCCCGATAGACTGCAATTATTGCACCCAGGCGCGACTGGGATGGGAACTTTTTGTTCTCTCATTTTCTGTAAATAATGATCGCAGCGTTCCAACGTGCCGCTACGCCATTGTAGAAATACAAAGACGCCCTAATCTGACGGAAACCGGGCACTGGACGAAGATTAATAGCCTTGAGACACTGGATCTCGCGGAGCTACGGGCTTTCTTTGTACATAATTTGCAACAGTCTTCAGATCGATGCTTCGCGTAATGCGGAGTGACCGATCCGAGTAACAACCCTAGACTTTTAAAAACCGACGCTCAATAATTTATGTAAAAGAAGAAACAATACCTGATAAAGTGTCTTACGTTGAGAGCTATCATTCTAAATTTCACACTACTTTTTATTTGTCAAGATTAGAGATGTCGCTCACGTGGTTACTAAAATTGTAAAAAAAAAAACCGCCTGTTCTGCCTACAATCTGCCGGTAATCTGCCTAAAATCTGCTTACAATCTGACTGCAATCTGCCTACAATCTGCCTACAATCTGCCTAAAATCTGCCTAAAATCTGCCTGCATCCAGAAAAATTGATTAAATCTCGGATTTTCTTCAGCATGTACTGACCCAGTGCACTTTTCGCATTCCAATGTTTCGGACACAATAGTATGCAGGCTGTAAAATCCGGATAAATCCTCAACGAAGCTGCCGGAGGGTGGCGGGATGCGTTGACATCCTATTCACGAACCGGAGCTCTTATCGTAGACAGCCATAAAATCTTCCCGTTATCAGGCGTTGCTCGTCGCTTCGCGCTGTAGTCACGAACGCCCATTGAATCTCTGTTTCGCAGCCGTGATGCACCGTTGCATCGCTGCATCCACGACCTACTCGACCCTCGATCTCACGCATCTCTCGATCTTTCCATCAAAAATTCCCTTCGTCGACTCGACATCGCTTTTGACACGCGTCACGTAGAAGCTACAACGTTCGTTAGTTTTCTGTCTCTGCCCCCACCCCCCACCCCTGAAAATCTTTTACGAAATTGCATTCCATGCGATCTACCGTAACTACCTTTGATTCCTCCGGATAATGCTCGTGGTTTCAAGACCGTGACCTGGGTCGATAGTGTCCCGTGATCACACCGTGGGAAAAAGAACTCGCTATAACGAGCCGCACGATCGCGTGGGCGGGTCCCTCGCACGTGGAGGGAACAGCTGTTAATTGCGGTGGACCCTTGCATCTTCTCTTAAGTGTGTGTGTATTGTGGAATATGTGTGCGAAAGAATTTGTTCGTGTTCGCGAAATTTACGTAGGCAATGTAACGTTGGTATGCAGTTGGAATTTTGAACTCCATACAAAAGTATACAGGGTGTCCCACTGCGATAATCTGACGAAAAATAAAAAGAGCTCGAAATTTTTATTAGTGTCGTCAAGCCACCTTCATTTTTTTAAATGGCACTCGGTATTTTTGACTTAACAGTACTATAGCCCGTATCAAGACGAATTCAACGACCTAGTATACCATGACCTTCAAGTGACCTTGAAGTACCATTTTTTAAAAATGAAGGTGGCCTTGGCAATAATTAAAAAGAAAATTTTCCAACTTTTTTTATTGTAATGTATAGCCAATCGAAAACTGATCAACTTTTGTTTAAAATATTTTTTTGTCAGATTATTGCACGTAACGGTTTTTATTATAAATTCATAAACTCCCCGCAGTCTGGTAATGAATGTGCAATGTGATGGAATATAATTAGCAAGGTGTTTATGGCGTTAGGCTAGTTAAATATAGGAAAAAAGAATTTGTGGTGTCGAGTGTACAGATCGTGTCCAGACAACTGTCAATGGGCGACGTTCATCGAACAGCGAATTACAACCGTTTAAGAGAGGAAGTTACACAAGCGAACGGTGGAAACATTAAAACGCGTATTAATTGGTAGCCGAGCCGACGGTAAAATTGCTACTGTATTATTTCCGAGAGCCCCGGGGCTTCGCATTGTCGGTGGTCGCAGGGCCGAGTGCATTAGAGTAAAGTGCATCCAGCCCCCGGAACGCGTTACGCCATTACGAGAATTACCAGTCGGCCAACGACTTCCCCCTGTTTTTCTCCGTGTTACCAGAAAATTGCCCCGTTTATTGGGATTCGTTGTTAACTTGCCCAGCATGGCCCAGCCCACCGCCCCACCGCCCCCCACAAAGAACCCGACGGTCGCTGTCAAAATCCTGGATCCTCTCACCATCGATTTACTGTGATAAATTAGTTTTCAGAAACATAGGTCACTTTGTGTCTCTTTCACAATTTTTTACAGACAAACTGTCGACCCTTTCGGATCGAGATTTTGCACACGTATTTACTGATACTTGGACCACGTCTGTGATTTTTTTCAAGTAAAAATAATGAAAATTCCGTAAGCTATATTTTCTTTTGTAGTGCACGTCTCGGGCACCATTCTACTCATTTTTAATAATTTTTCCTAGGCGGACTGTTAAACTTTGTGGATTGTAATTTTGCATATGTATTTACTGATACTTGGACCACGTCTGTGATTTTTTTCAAGTAAATAGAATGAAAATTCCGTAAGCTATATTTTCTTTTGTAGTGCACGTTTCGGACGCCATTCTACTCATTTTTACTAATTTTTAAACATTTTTCTGAGAAGAACTATTCAACTTTTTGGATTGAAATTTTGCACACGTATTTACTGATACTTGGACCACGTCTGTGATTTTTTTCAGGTATAAATAATGAAAATTCTGCACTTCTCGGAAGCCATTCTACTCATTTCTATTAATTTCTCCTAGGAGGACTGTTAAACGTTTTGACATGAGACTTTGCATAAAAGTCTAAAGAACAGCAATTAATATATAATACTTTTAAAATGTTCGACAATGACGAACCGAGCGAGCGTTCGAAAAACAGGAAGATTATCATAAACACCGCTAGACCGACCTGAAGAAACTTCTTTGAACGTCCCCATTACGTTCATTGTATTTGTTAGGAAATTGCCTCGCGGAGTAGAGTGGCGTCTGTATTTACGAATTCCCCGAACCAGGAAATCGACGACGAGAACGAAACTGTTTGACTCTCTGTGCGGACATTCCCGCCACGGATAAACGTTTTTCCGCTCGACAAAGTCCCAGCGAACCTTGCGAATACACGCGCGGCGACTGCGCGAAAATTTCAGTCCGAACAACAATCGCGTAGACGGTTCCCGAAATGTTTCGAAAACATCTTCTCCGATTATCTACGCGATCCAAACACCGTCGAATCGTAAACGATAAACTAGAAACCATTCGCTCGTTTTTCAATCACCTTCGTCTCTCCCACGATTTAACAGATTCACACCGTCGTCGTCGCCGTCTTATCGACTCTTGGGAATGTCAGCTATTGGTTTCCCATTCGTTCTCGTTACGATCGCGCGAGTCTTCTTCCCGCTCGTTTAATTTACTTTCGCAAATTCCCTTCCATCAAACTCCCGTTAATTCCGCCTTTGACATTCATCCTCGCTTTCACGCCACCGATCGCCGAATTCAAACCGCTGTAGAATCTTTGGAAAATTTTTCTAGACAGTGAATCCAACATGGATTTGAAGATTGAAACTTGCTTTTTGCAAAGGGTCCTTGAGAATTGATCTACGATTTTTTCCGGCTGTTTCGTGCAAGGAAAATGGGGACCGAGATTGATACGACGATTGATTATAGAGTTGCTGGTACTGCTTTCATTCAAAGCATGATAACTCGACTGAAAAAAATCGTAGATCACTTTTTGAAGTCTCGTTGCAAAGGGGGAGCTTTGGCCTTCAACCTCACATTGATTTCATTTACGAAAAAAATTTTTCAATGTTTCTACAGGCATTTGAATATGTACCGTTTTCGAGACTCACGTGTCTTCAGTTTTGCGGTCATTCAAAATTTAATAACTCGACCAGAAAAAATCGTAGATCAATTTTTAAAGTCTTGTTTTACAGGGGAAGCTTCGACCTTCAAATCTACGTTGGACTAATTGCCAAAAAAAATTTTCCGAAGATTCTGCAGATGATTGAAATTTTTCAACGGACAGTTCAAGCTGCTATCTTTGAGAAAACTGGCCACGTTCGCAAGTTGAGGGCGTGGGACTGGTAATCTGTAGGCGTCGCGACGCTCTACACTCTACACGAAGGTCGAGGGAGAAAACGTGGAAAAGGGTGGAAGGATAGTGTGTGCGTGCGTGTTGGCACGAGACGCGGTTGACCCAGTACTTGTGGACGATAGCAAACTGCAGGCTTATTTAAAGCGGAGGCTTCCGTCCCCAGCTTCCGTTCTCGTCCGAGATTCGGGGAATATCCGACGGAAACTCCCCGTGTTTTCCGGTCCAAGACGAAACACTTTCGCGAGGGAAAACTGGGACTGTGTAGATCATTTCCCCGATCGTCTAATTCCCCGAATATTCACAAGTCGACACTCACCGCCACCGAGTTCATAATTAATCGCCATGTCTTCTTAAAAAGTGCATTTAACGAGGCCCATTACTAGCAATTTTATACATTTATGGCACAAATGATAGAAATATTCAAAGAGTTCGAGAATGTATTTTTTTATTAAAATTATTCAAGAAAGAATCTCCTATATTGTTCATTACACAGTCAGACAGTTTCTATTCTGCATAAAAATACGTCTAGTCTTCAGGGAGAAACGAGAAGGCGCATCCGGCACCCTTGCAACCCTGGAAAGAAGACTACCCCGTTAAATCGGCAATCCAGCAGTCGCCTAATAGTCTGATCGATGGAAACCAGCTCCCGGTTAATTTGGCATAGTGCCCCTGATTAAAGGTCGGCCCCCTTATCGCGGCTCGAGAACGCTATGCCGACCATGGTTGCGAACGCTTCCGGGACGATAGTCGGGAAATTTATCGGCCGGACAAGTGTACCGGGGGGTTGTCGCCCCGGTATTGTTTTTCCGTTATCTTCGAAGTGGTTCAGATTACTCGCCGCCGCCGCCACCACCGCCTGCGAGTTGGCAGTCGCAACAAGGAGGCTGCCGCGCCAGCCTGAAACGATCTCCTCTCTCTGCGGCAACGGAGATCGATCCCTCCTCGCGTGCCAAACGATAAGCTGCTAGTTAAGCTGTGCATAAAAGCACAGTTTCACCCCCCGTGTAATTGTGGACCGGTCACTATACTACTATCACTGCGCCACGGCCCGCCGTCGGGTTTTATGCCGGGGGAAAAAACGAGGATCGGATTCAGGGCAATTGCTTCAACGATCCCAGAATATATTAGGTCAACCAGATACATGCTGGGGAGTGAAATTTTTTGTGTCACTATTCTTATTATAAAATGATTTATTTGAGTGACAGATGTGTGGCGCCATAAGCCACATATGGGATCCTTGCTCGACCGAAATTGGCTCACACAGTTATCTTTTATGAGGAAAGTGGAATAAAAATCGCGCACGTCAAGTTTTGGGGTGTCGTTGCGAAGGGGTGGCTCCAGTCTTCGAGTCCATGGTCAATATTTTTTTTTTTTTAGATTAAAGACGTGTGGTAAAAATACGTTTACGTATACCCAGAAGGGGTGGTGTGGGACACAAATGGTCGGTGTCCCCAATATCCACTAAAAAACCACACGTCTAGGACTTAAAGCCCTGTCCTCCCTCTATCTTACTGCCCACCCACAGACAGAGACCCACTTTTTGTATTACTCCCGTCCGTGTGTTTGTTGCGGGCATTCGCCAGTCCAGGGTTACCCTTTCAGGGTTAAAATTCACGGGACACCCGAACACCCCGAGAATTCCCGAATATTCTCGCACACCTCTAGTATTGGAGAAACCGAAGACCTGTTTCCCCCGAGTCCCACACTACCTCCCTTCGGGATGTACTCAAATGTATTTTTTCCACACGTCCTTAAACTAAGAAAAGAAGGCTTCGGATAACATTATCTTGTAGATAGAAGCTTCAGGGTGCACTGTCAATTGAGCTAAGAACATGAGTGGCGAGTGCCCGCAACAAACACACGGACGGGAGTAAAACAAACAGAGCTTTAAGTCCTAGACGTTTGGTTTTTATTGGGTATTGGGGACACCGACCGTCTGTGTCCCCCGAGTCCCACACTACCCCCTTCTGGAAGTACGTAAACGTATTTTTTCTACACATCTTTAACCTAAAAAAAGGATGCACTATAAAGTGAAGATGGCTGCCTTCCAGAAACAGAAAAATTTGCGTAGGCTTGAAAAATGTGCGGGAAAAAAGGATGTCTGTATCCTCTGGAGTGGATTATCCGGCTTTAAGGAAACAGGTGAAGGTTTCACCTGGAAACGCTGCGATGGAAATCCACTCGAGATCGAGCACGACGCCATCCGCCGGTCTCGCGGGCAACCACCTGGTCGATCTGGAATTCCAGCGAGCCAACGATGACTTTATCGACTGGTTCGCGTCCCAGCTGAATGGTGAACCACAGAGACATAAACGCCGTGGAACCTGTTGCACCGGGGCGCTTTCACTATTTGCACACCGTCGCTGTTTGACGCTTGGTCGAAGTTAGGGGTGCAGTCTCTTACACGGAAACTTTCGACTTGCCGGAATACTTGGCAACAGCTGCTTACATCCACTAAATTCTACGAAATCGTAGAGTCCATCCCGATTTCGAATCGATTCCAATGTAAACGTATAATGCAAGAGCTCGCGCTTGTTAAATAAATCCGAAGTGCGCCGAACTTTAATAACCCCCGCATAACTCCATTAACTTGGAATGAAAGTTTTATGAAATTTAAAAGACCCCTGGGGCTCTCCGCTGCGATTTACATGCTCCGTCTGCTCGAATCCTTAAGCAGCCGTGCAGCCTACGTCAACTTATTTCACTTGCCGCCGAACTCCGTCCGATTTTTGAAAGGCAAATTCGTTCGGTGTATTTTTTCCACGTACCCGGAAGATGTTATAATAATTAATATATTGACAATTATTGTGAAAGCCACCTTCTCTCGAATGTCGAGGACCTTGAAACATGTTGTCAAGGTCACCATTCTAATTATTCAGAATTTAATAATTAATTTCAAATCAATATTCTGGAATACATTGCCCGACAGGAAAGCTGTACTGTTCATCTTGATTCCAGAATTTATTTATACACTTCACACACTGTTTTCTAGGCTGTTCTTTACTTTATAAATTCTGATGTGTTTGGTATGTAAGCCAGTAGATTTGTACCCGAGGCGGCTGCAGGTCGAAGTTTCGATCCTGTATGATCAATGGTTCAGCAGTTATGCTTGCTTAAAGTTGTGCATTTTTCAGTGCTTTTGACAGGTAAGGGCGCCGCCATATTGGATTAAGTTTTTGTAAATATTTTCCACGATATTTCTTCTCCAACATTTTCTGAGATATTTTCTCTATGTTAACGATATTATTGTGTGCCCGTGCTGCCATCCAGCGGTTCTTACCTGTCAAAAACACTGCAGATTGCTGAACTTTAAGCAAGCATAACTCCTGAACCATTGATCCTACAGGATCGAAACTACGATCTGCAGCCGCCCCGGGTACAAATCTATTCGATTATATACCAAATACATCATAATTTATAGGAGAAAGGCACAAATTTCGCGTCTAGTAAAAGAAAAAAATTATTTATCATGAGTTTGTGCATTTCGATACAAAATAAAAATTGTCTGCATGCATTGCAAGGTGAAGGAGCTACACACATTGAATTTTTGAAAAATTATTTAAATATTTTAAAGTCTTTTAAATTTCGCCCACTGTTTTAAATTCGGCGAAATTCAGTTTTCGAGTTTATTTCCGTTCGGCCATTCTCCTGGCAGCCCCCATAAATCTCCAGAGTAGCAATAACGACTTTTCAACTAACATCGGAGTAAAATTCAATTTCTCAAAGTTGTAGACGTCGAGGGTGACCGGTAGAACGGATTGCAACTTTCAGTTTCAAAGTTTCTATTAACTGAGGATCACCTACTCGCCATGCATCAATTATCCCGGCTTTTTCACCTCGCAACAAATTTAAATTGGATTTCCCTTCTCCTACGTCCGGCGTGGATATCGTTGCTAAATATTTAATGAAAAATAGTCTCGCGAACTGTAATAATGCCGCCACGGCGAGATGAGAACACTATGGGCGAATCTGTAGCATAGTCGACGATGAAGATTCAGCGGTGTGGCAGTTTATGAGAGTTTGAAAGTATCGTGGCACTAATTTCGAAGGAAATTTCAGTATTTTATAGGCGCGTTTCTGAGTTCCCATCGTTCACGCAAAGTGGGATGTTTTGCTTCACGAGATGCGCGAATTCAGTCTCTCTCTCTTTTAATTTATGAATTTGATAGATAATATAATAAATTTAATTTTAATCAAAGCACGAAAATTCATAAGACGATTTTGATTTAGAAAAAAAAAATGATTGACAAGACTATTTTCTCAGGGTCTCATTATCCTTCCGGGAACCTTTATCTCACTCTCATTTTTTAAAATAATATTCTTCCGTTTTATTCTACTGTTCATCGGTGTTAGACAGTGCTTTAAACTTTAAACTTTATTACGATAAAAATATAGATTCCCGTTTAAAGTAGACATTAATAATTTACTAATTAAAAATTATTTTTTAAATTAGAGTAAATTATTAATTTATCTAAAAATAAAATTACGAATTTCTTGCTTATTTTGCGAATGATTATTATTATCATAATGATCCCACGCAAATTATTACAGGAGTAAAATCGCCAGCAAGTGTTCTATCCGTGAGGGTGGCCGGGGGTGAGCCTCGAAAGGGCGTTGATTTTACGAGGCAAGTGCTTATTGCTTTTACGACGAAAGCTCGGGAAACTGATTACTGAAAATGTAAAGTTCTAAAGTGAGCCGTACGAAAGTCTACCAGTTATTACCCATTTTACTGGCCATCCTCCTGACAAACCGGGAACACGCGTCGTAAACTCGCAGGAGTTCCCTGCAGCTTTCTTCCCGGGCCAACTACAACAGGCTCATAACGCGAGCACTATCGCGTTGTAATAAATTTCGGAAAACGAGTTTATGTAGTCATCCGTGTATCCGCGACGCTTCATATAATACTCGGACGAAGTTATATCGACGTGGGGACTGACCTTAGGCAGACGCAAATATCATTGCGTAGTCATCGTCGAGCGTGGAAAACAATTCTTTTATAACGAACTAGTTCCTCCATCACAAAAATTCGAGATTCAAGAATATAGAGAATCAATTCTCTAAAATCTCCTCTGAAAATAATTTATAAATTAATTCCGTCACGCACACATACAGTATCGATTCTCTAAAGTCTTCTGAAAATAATTTATAAATTAATTCCGTCATCAATACATAATACGGAATTCTCTAAAGTCCTTTGAAAATAATTTATAAATTAATTGCATCACATCACGCATACAGAATCGATTCTCTAAAGTGCTCTGAAAATAGTTTGTAAATTAATTCCGTCATAGAGAATACAAAATCAATTTTCTGAAATCCTCTGAAAATGATTTGTAAATTAATTTCATCGCCAAGTAATACAAAATCAATTTTCTAACCTCCTCCAAAAATAATCTAATACACACACTAATCCGTAACGTACAATAGAATGAAGAATAGTGATCAAGAAAATACACCACAATACGTACACCAAGCCATGTGAATGTGAACGCACAAGTGTAGTTTGGTAAAATTATAAAAAAAAATATACTGTTTTAAAGTGCGTTCAAATACTTTCGTGGTTCACTGGACACCAGCAACGTGAACGCACATGTGTCAAAATCAGAGCTGGCCATTAATCAATTAAAATTTTAATCAAGATTGATTGATTGATGTGTGCAATTAAAAAAGGTAATCATTGGAAAATTGACGATTGACGATTGATTCAATCGATTGATGAATTTATTCGCCAATCGTTGATTAAATTTTTGCCCAAGTCTGGTCAAAAGTCAAAATACCAACATTCTTGGACACATAAATCAGGTACTCACCCACTGGAGTGCTTCAAGTAACAGGTTACTAGAATCGAAGTACAGGAAACACACGCACGTCACAATTAACTACGCGATAACACTAAATATTTAACGAATTGTCTATACATATTGTGGTGTCGGATGTCGGGCATAGGGGACCGTGTCGAAACATCGAGACGAAAACGACACCCGGTTGCGTGATTTCGACGCCATCGAGGACCGACACTCTTCGACTGTTTAGGTTAAGGTATAGCCACTGACGAGATATAGGAATAGACCTGACACCTTATGGGACTTGGTGTCCACAGGAATCTGTAGTACCAACACCTTAAAATGCCAGTGACAGTGGGACAATGGGAGTCACACTCTGGGGCGTTAGCGCACCAATACCGACGGACACTAAAATATTATACATCGGTTGTCAAGTATATGTATTCCTATATTTCGTCTGTGGTGTAGCATAGCATTGGACTGTTTAGTTCTAAGGACCTGTATGTGTGTGTGCGTAGAGTGCGAGCCTGACGCGCTTTCTTTTAACGAAGACGACGCAGTCAAGAGAAAAGCGCACGTGAGTGAACTTCGGCCTGGGAGTTGCGGTCAGAGTTAGGGGTCAAGAGGATTGCCGAGTTTTGACTTACGAGGTGCGGTCAATCGCGTTGTGTGCGACTGTTTTATGTCTTTCTTTATTTTTAAATATACTGTTTCATTCATTTCCCGCGCGTATTCAGTTATTCTTTTCCCGCAATATTGGCAAATGCGTGTCCAAGACACTACACACCACAATACGTACAACGAGAACGCGCAAGTGTCAAAATACAAACATCCTTGAGCACATATAAAACAGTACTCATCCACTGGCGTGCTTCAACTAACAGGCACTAGAACCGAATTACACGAAATACACACGTCACGTCACAATTAACTACGCGCATAACACTAAATATTTAACGAATTGTCTACTTATGTTGACAAACGCGTGCTCGGTGCGCGAGGGGTTCAAGGACTGCGTAGCTGCGACGAGCACGTGGTAACGCGCCGACGCGTTCGCGGGAAGAGCACGTGGCCGGCTCGAGTCGGCGGGCGTCGGGTGGTTTCGCGAATCGGCGAGCAAAGGACCGGCGGCGGCAGTCGCGCGCCGGCCGCTGCCTCGAGAGGGTGTTTGTGTTTATGTTGTCGCGATGAGAATTTCACCGCCGTAGAGGTTATGTTTACGTGTGTCGCGGGAACCTGACCGGCATGCTTCTCCGTGAATCCGTCTGAAGAACTCGCGAGGATAAATCGTCCTCCCGTTATCCGAGAAATCATCGCCGTCGAATGTGCGATTCTCCCATCATCGAAACCGGCAACGATTATACGTAAGTAACTCCTCACTCTAATTATAAAATGATTCGCGATCGATCAATTCGGAGAGTCGACCGAAGTTTTATTGGGAGGCGAACATGGCTCGCGCGACAGTGCTGTTTGAATTATTATACTCTTCGAATATGATCTTTTCGTATATGGTTCGTTGAAATAGTGACATCATTGTGGAACGAGGAAATCGTATTCGTTTACTGATGTCGATAATCGAGCGCCGATTGTGTACGCTGCTTCAGTTAACCTTAAAGATTGTAATGACTAGACAGCGGATTTTATGCGTTTATGAGAAAAATTAGTAGGTGTAATTTAAAACAGTAGAATCATTAGGAGAATTATAAAATGCTGTTATATAATTTTCAAAATATATTAAGAAAGAAAATATACTTCTATTTCACTGCAGTTTGTTGCAAGTCGGATTGAAAGTTTTTACTTTGCATGAAGATCCGCTGTCTAGTATGTAGTTTATGGTGCCTCGTCACCGTATGATTTCGACGAATTAAATTTATGTTGAGATGATCGTTATTTTCGCTGGTTAATTAACAGTTTGAGGAGGTTGTGATTAATGTGTTTAATACTAATTCTACCGAGTACTGAAAGCGATAAAAATGTTTTACCTTGTAAAAATGACAAGGCTCTATTTATTTAGATTTTGTGCAATTTGTATTGCAATACGTGCTTGGATAGAGAAATTTATCTAATCAATTTCTACGTAAGCAACGTTATCATTTCAATAATTACAAAATTAATAATCTAAGATCGGTTATATGACCGGCAGTGGTAGGTTTAGTGTTAACTAGCATTGTTAATGAACACTGTGATGCAGTACCCAAGGCGCATAGGGTCAGTGACGCTTCGCGCACTACGTCACGCGTCGCACACGTGAGGGTTCACCCTCATGTCAAGATATTTTATTTTTCATACTACATATTTCGGGTTTAACCCTTTGCACTCGGTTGTCCCCTCTGAGACAACACTAAAAATTTCTGTAGCGTTATTTAAAATATTGTTTACATTATTAAATGTATCGGTATATAATCAATTACTAAACATTTAGGTATTGTATGAGGTATTATACCAATTTCACATGCATAAAATTTCAAAAATCATAGGGAATGGAAATATTCTAGATAGGAAGAAATGTTTAATTTTCCGATTCCAAAGGGTTAATCTACCAAGTATTAAAACTGGTCTGTGTCAAATCAGAAAAAGTAGCAATTGAATTTATTACCTGGATTGTGTACAATATTATGAAATATTTGTGAAAATAATAATTTCCGATAATTTCGATAATTGCGCAGTATAATATCTGAAATCTGACCAGCACGGTGGTTTAACGTTACCGAGAGTGCTCTTGTTGGTTCGCAGGTTTTCAAAGAGAAATTATTATTGGACACAGCGGATTTGATGCATTTATCGCAAAACTGAGTAGGTGTAATATAAAAGAATTTAAAAATACTGCACACTCATACACCCCTTTTAAAAATTAATAACTTCTTTGTAATTGTTCCAAACGACCTGATTTTTTATAATGAATTAGAAGCATTGGTTTACGAAATGATATGCAAAAAAGATTTTTCAAAAATTATAATTTACAAAGTTACACATGCAAAAATAGAAAAGACATTTTTTAAAACTTTTTTATTTGAATCCTTACCCGTTTTGTAGATCTATTGTCCCCAAAAATCTGCCGTCTACTATATGGGTTGGGGGATGAATTTCTGAAAATTCATAAACAAACAAATCGCGTCGTCAATCGTGCCGCGAGAAATACGCATATTTGCCAATAAAGCAACAATCGACGAATCAGACTCCCCTATATGGTCGCAATAATTCTCGAAACAAAAAAAATTCCCCACGGTATAATTCTCTCTCCGCGTGACTCTCTCGGCAGATGAATTTTCGCGCGCGCCGATTTCGCCAACGGGATTCGCGTGCTGGGCCGTATATAACGGTGCCGCGCGTAATGCTAGGCGCGGAACAATGGCGCAAGTTTTAATATCGTTCGACCGCTCATAACCGGCGTAGGTGAATTACGGGAACGGACGTGTTTGAATTCCCGACCGCCGATAACAATTTCGCGATCAACTGAAGGGAGGGGAGGGGGTGGTTGTGTTCCGGGCTCTTTTCGATCCCCGAGAATTGTAATGCCCGAATAAATTATACGATACAAATGACGCTGGCCCGGCGACCGACTGACTGTAATTACTCGGGCGGGCTATTTGCCGAAGACCCGCGGCGACCCGGAATTCCGCGACCGATCTCTATCGGCGAACAAACTAACAATTGCCCTGCTCGAGGCCCACTATTCCCGTCGATTGTTTAATATTTGTTTCATTTGGTTGGCGCGGACGTTCCTCGCGTGTATAACCCTTTGTGTTCGCAGCTATTTTATTGGGTTGGCAAGAAACTAATTTCGGTATTTTAAGGTGAAGTAAAACCGAATTTTTTTATTCAAGCGATGAACTTTAATCAATAAAATATTTTCTGATTTATTGCTTTTGGCGAAAGATCATCGAACAGAAGAGAAAATATCTTATTCATTGAAGTTCATTACAGAAGTTCATTAAAATTACTTTCTTGCCAATCCAATAACTCGAAAATTAAACATTTCTTCCGACCTAGAACATTTCCATTCCCTATGATTTTTTAAATTTTATGGACATGAAAATTGGTATAATACCTCATACACAGTACCTAATTCTAATCCTAACCTTCAATTTTTTCAAATATTGAAAAACTTGGCAAAATAACAGAAAGAGATGAAAGTGTCATAAACAAATAATGGAGAATAAAATATTTTCTAAATGCCTCACGGCCCCTCGCACAATATTCAGTGGAGGGGGTACTCTTTTTCTTAGATCGTGCAGTTCTCTGTTTTAACATACAGAGTATTACAGAGTCGACCCGTCGAAGTGCTTCTCCCAGTATTTTAGAACACGTTCCGAGCAACATTCACATTTAATGTGGTATTCATCTTGCTCAATATTAGAGTGTAATACGAACGGCGTCGATGATTCAATCCCGGGACATTTTCGAATTGCTTTGACACCTGTAATTGGATCAGAAATTGAAAGAGCATCGCGCGATCACTGTCACTCGCCTAATTCAACGTCACAGCCCCGACATTACAAACTGTATCGTGTACCAGAGAGTGGGGGGAGCCGTTTTACCGGCTGCTTCCCTTGCAGAACTGCCAGAGTTTAATTCGATCCGCTGTTCCGCCACCGAGTGATACGCGCTACGTCAAATCCCGCATCGGGGCGACAGATGTAGAGAAAACAGCCATTTATTAAACTTCCGATACGATATTTCGATCGCCAGCTCGCGCTTTATTGCTAAATAGTTTTGTTATCGATCATTCGTGAAAATGCATTTCGTTGAAGTCGATTCCAGTTGATCGAAAATGTGTTTCGTTGAAAAAATTCAACGCGGAAATGGCCCTATGCGAGGAACGATTTTGCAAATTCTTGAATGGCACGTGACCATGTATGCCAGGCGATAAAAAAGGGACAATGCTCGCAATCGATGAAGCTATTGTAAGAGCTGACGTAACCATCTACCGAACAGCCTTTTGCGGAATCGCCCGCATAAGCGAAAACCGGCTCACCCTAACGCGAGGAATTTTCCAAAATTCCGCGGCCTTTGAACCTTGCGGTCACATCAGTTTCTCACCCTTATCATCCCCCAATACGTTGGCAATGATCGTCTATTTCAGCCTTGCTCTCTGAATTATGCGACGCGGACTTCACCATTGCGGATCGAATGAACAATTTAATTTTGCTACTAATTCCCTTATGCTGTTGTATGTTGTACGCGTCAAATTTTTTAATCGAATTTTAAACCTTTTCCCATAGTCCAATTTTGCTGAAATTTTGTATACGCACTTTCGAAATGTCGTATGTCGTCGTATTATCGAGATGTCGAAATGAGTTAAAAATTATACAACATTTTTATAGCCAGTTGCTTCAAGAGATCGATAATTTTACAGTAAAAGTATGAATTTGAATTGTCGTCTTGAGGAACGAATTGAGTAATAAAAATTTTCCAGAGACCAACAATACTTTGCACTAAAAATAACAAATTGAATTTTCGTCTTGAGTGATGAGGGTCAATGGAAGAAACATTTTCCCTGTGGAAATATTGAAAAATGTAGATTAGATATTGACAGTAGGTATAGTTAGACCGCGCGAAAGAAAATGGCGGACCGGACGGTTCCCCTATCTCTTTATCGGAGGCTTTCTCGATCATCTCGGGGAAGATGCTTCGAACAATCATAAATCACAAAAGAATGGGTGGCTGACAAAGGTGTTGAGCAAGGGGCAGGGGGAACGAGGGTGTAGATAGATAAAAGGGTAGAAGGGTAAAGGAAGGGGGTGCTCCAAAGGGGTGGAAGAAAGAGTACCTTTGCTTCCGGTTGCTACGGCATCCTCGAACTTTTTCCATCGGGTCGTATCAGCTTTCTCTTTATCGTGCTGTGATTAAGACGTTTCCCACGGTCGGCCGCGAGTTATTGTCGAATAAAATGCCGCGATTAGGCTAGGATTGCGCGGAATGGAGTGGAAGCTTCTCCGTGCCGTTCCTCCTTTTACGATTCTTATCCGCGCCGAGGGAATCTGTAATTTCTGCTGAAAGCCCCGGAAAATTGCCTGCTGATTATCCTTAACACCGTCGTGTTTTTACTATCGTTTCCCCATTCAATTACCGGAACATGGAAAATTAAAAATACGTCCGAACATAGTTTTAATCCGAACCTGTTCGGATGTTGTCATTGTCTCTCTGAAGCTGCGTGGACAAAACATATTTTACCACGTTTTTATTAGCTCGCTTTCTTTTTATGCTCGAGCCATCTATTTTTTAGTCGTTATTTGTACAATTACGTACCAGAGCTGAAAAGCTTTAACAGATTTTTAGACCCGAGCTTTTCAAGCTGATCAACTGGCGCATTTAAAAATAACACTCGTGTGAATTATTGACAGACGCTGGGATCGTAGGTGAGCCAGCCCAATTTAACTTCGACGAATTTTTATTTGCGGAGACGCCCGGGGCATTTGCTTTATCAATTATTATTGAGGCGGACGAATGTGAGCGTTCGACAATTTTAAACGAGTCAGGAGATCAGCGATTAAATATTCATGGGTGCATATTCGTGTCGGAGGCTGTGGAAACGATAATTGATTTGTTAAAATTGTCCTGAAATAAAAATTAAACGCCGTACGTTGGTGAGCGCATTACTTGAGAACGGCTGGACCGATTTGGCTAATATTTAACAAAAAATGTTCGTAATAGTCCGAATAAGGTTTTTAGGGAAAGAAAAATTGGAAAAGTTAAAATTAAAATAATAAATAAATAATAAAATTAATTAAAGGGAATGACGCCTGAGCGTATTTAAAGTACTTTTTTCCTTTGCGGAAATCTCCTCCGCGGCTTCGTTAAGAAGATATGAACGAAAAACGCGGGCCAATCACAACGCGGCTACTATTGACGGGCCCCGGCTCGTCCAATGGCAGCGCTCCGCTCAGCGCGGCCCGTCGCCTGGTTGATCGCGTGTTTGTCGGTAATAACTCCGCAACGGAGGCTCGGAGAACATTTCCGCAAATGGAAAAGTTTCTTCAAATGACCTCAGGGATCATCCCGAGGACATAATTTCTTGATCCTGGCTCCCATATGTGGAGCACCGATAACAATTCCTCCAAAGTAGTTCCCAGGTTCTTGTAAGAATTTCTCTCCGTCATAATTACCAACGTGAAAGAGGCATTCCTCGAGGCAAACAAGGCAGTATCAGTCGGAGTTATGCTCCGAAAAACGAGAGCTCTCGATTGCGATGTTACGTACGTCTCGGATTCGAAAAAGTCGCCGGCTAGTCTGCCCCGAAATATACGACATTGCAATGCCACGCGAAAACTCGTTCGCCCCGTTGTTCCTCTCATCGACCAACGGGAAGAAAAGTCACGCAACTTCCTCCAGAGTCCTTCTGACCCGACGAAACAATCGTTACATTGAATTAAAGTCGAACGGCGTGTTTCGAGAATGGCGGCAGTTTGGAACGGTGTGTCGTTCCGTCGCGATTTTATTTTCGATACTGACGAAACAACGTCTAACGACGTGCTTGTCGATCGATTCGTACACTCGGCAAATTGGCGAACGTTGCGTCTGGAAGTATGGAGTCGCAGGTCTCTTATACATTATAGTGATTTCGCGTCCAGCGAGTTCGCGATAATTTCGGTATTCGCTCGACAGATGCGGATTTTTCGAAATATTTTCAAAATGGGAATATAACATTTCATATAAATATGTAGGAACAGAGTTTTGTTGCGCAACATGATTGATCGTGAGTAGGCCCCTTTAGATTAAATTAAATTACTATTATCTGCCTTCCGAGTTTGTTGCTCTCGTTATTTCTGGGGTCCGCGAACTTAACCATACTCTAGTAGCGCAAACTATTGTACACATCTGTACAATCTGTTTTCAATATTAAAATATACATACAGTATTTATTTTACATTAAGTAACAAATAGTTTTTTTTTTAAATATGCAGAAAATATCTATTTCATGTTACGAGAAAAATATTGTTTTCTAAATATAACATGAATCTTTTATAATATATAGAATATATTTTTTTAATATGCAGGAAATATTTTATGTTTATCATGGAAAAATATTTGTTCCAGAATATGCTGTGGAAGACATACTATATTGGTTTAAAATATAAAATAAAATCATTATAACGAGAGCTGTAGAGATGTAATTTGTATAAAATTGTTTATATTTCACGAGATTCATTAGTTGATTTTTGAGTGTTGAAATTTTTGTCGAAAATTTTTGTAACGCACAATTTTGTGCAAACAAATGATCAACTCTGAACGGGTGCGGAACACAGCTGTTCGAAATTGGCACGGGCAACGCCATTAGGAAAGATATTAACGAACGATAATTAACAAATTCGATGCAATTCAAAATATGCACACGCTGGACGATCCCCACGGTAGCGTGAATAAATGTTGCGACCGTTGTACCAACATTACGCATTAATCTGACAAATTTCAAGCATTCGTATCCATTGGGAGTCGGATACGTGTTTTCATAAAATTTTGTGTGCTACCGCACGAGATTAACATTTCTGCAATGAAAGAAATTGAAGAGTTAAAATCAACCCTCATGTGTGTCCATAATTATGAAAATGGCCAAATCGAAATTTAAAAAGAAACTAATTCATTCAATGTAATTTAATATTAATATTCTTTTCCTTTAAATAATTATGGTCACGTGTTACTACCGAACAGTTTTCGCGTCAATAATATTTTCATGCTACTATAAATTTAATTTATAATCGTCCACGACGAATACGTAATAAATTTTACGAATTGAAAATAATCGCACTCGTGTAAAACAAATGGAGATTGAAGTTAGGGTGTCGCAAGGGTTCTTGTCTTTTTAAAGGAAAAGGTCGGGCAAAGGATTGGGGGGTGGGAAAATTGAAATTGGAAGGACGACATAGCGCGCGAGTTTGTTAGCGCGAGGTCAGTGACCTACACGAGGATGCTATTCCAGATAAACGGGGCGGAGCGAGCGGGAGAGAAAAATATCAATTATTTCTGGGTTGCACTTCGCATGCAAACTCCCGTTTACATATGTCATGAAAACAATCCGAATGAGGGAAAAACATTCTTGAAACGTTCTTTGTCACTTTGACAACAAACATGACTATTAAAAAATTAATGTTTAATTAATAACAAATGTTTCCATCAAGTGTCGTCGTGTGTCGAGAACAAGACGAACAGCCGCGCTTTGGTTTCGCCGGAGTTCCACAATCGGATTGGCCAGGACTAGCTTGCAGTTCTCAGATAGCGAGGAGGAATTTGTCTAAGGGATTTCATTCAATTTATTTTACTTCGCCTTCGGACCTGAGCGCGCACGGCGTAAACTAGCCGGGGCGGGCGTAGAAAAGACAGTCGAGAAGTGTACCGAAGAAACTCTTTGCGGTCTATTAAGCCGCGAGAAATTCTCTGTCGACCACCGAACCGATCCCCGGAGTTTCATCAAGTTATACAAAACAATCCTCGAACGAACCTGTGCACCGATGAATCATTCTTTCAACCAAGATACAGTAAAGTCTTGATCTGAATGAAAAACGAGATGTGTGCGATCTAAGAAAATCGCCTATCCCCTCCACGAGCACAGTTTAGAATGTGAATATGCAAAAAATTTCCGCTCGGATGAATCATTCTTTCAACCAAGATACAGTAAAGTCTTGATCTGAATGAAAAACGAGATCTGTGCGATCTAAGTAAATTGCCTTTCCTCTCCACGAGCACAGTGAAGAATGTAAAAAAATGTTCATTATCTTTTCACGGGACTTTCGCGAATTTATTTGTTGCATTTTTAAAGTGACTATCTAATTTAAAGCAATATATAAAATATATAATCATGTGAACCAAAATTCTCTGGTGATAGAAGGAAAATGGTCCTATTTTTGCGAAGAATGTTTTTCCAAATCCTGAGATTAAAAAAATATATTCCCACTGAATTCCAGAAATTTATTCCTGGCAAAATCTCTGTATTTTCAATTATTTTAAATAATCCGGAAAAAAAATATATATATACCGCAGTAATACGTACATTTACTTTACTCAAGATAGCACGAGAGTACATAATAAATTCTGTTCGTTTCGCCGGACATTATTTTATCAGACATCGATCATTTTGCAAGCAGCATTTCATACCTGTCCGCGAGTATCATTCGCATTCCGTCGGAGTTCCGGAAAAACTCGGGACGCGACGCGCGTTAACGCGCGAGATTTTAATGAAACGTTAACCATTCTCGCGTCATCGAGCAAGCACCGTGTCCACTCGTCTCTCGAATCATTTGTACACGTCACGGACCGTGGCCGGGTGTTATAAACGATTTCGAAAACGCAAGGACGGACAAATAAATAACAGTTCTACAAGGTTTCGCGAGCCCAGCGGTGCGTGTTGTTTACAGCAATAAATTTCGCGGAGAGCCCCCGAGTCTCGCGAACGCAACGACGGCGACGAACATTTCCGGGAATTACGGGGGTCTCCCTTAGCAGCCAATCGGATGTATTAAATGCGTCTCAAAGCTGAAGCTGTACGACGCAGAGAGTCGCCAACTTTTTCATCAATTCGCTTATTCAGAAAATCATTCCCCGGTCGAAGTGCACCGTTTTGCGAACAGTGTCTTCTGATGGTTCGTTTCGTGAAGCCACCAACTTTTAATTAGCTCTCGAGTGCACACGATACTGCCGCAATGTTGCTCTTTCATCGAAGATATCCCGAGTTAATGACCCGCATTTCATTGGACGCTTCCATTGAACAAGAATCAAGAGTTTCGACAAGATGCGGAAGGTTTATGCTGCTGACGTATTCATAAGCGATTCCCAGCGACTGAACCTCCCACGTGAATTTCAGAATGTTGATGCTAATGAGAGGATCATAAAAATGGTTTTTAAAGCAATGTTCAACGTCTATTGAACAATTTTCACATGCTTCCGACGTCGAAAAATTTGCTCTTCGGAAAGATCCGCTCCGACCCGAAAATGCAAAAGTTTTATCGCGCACAGGATCTGCGTCACGCGATCCTCACTATCTCTCTCTCTCGAGAGAGAGTACGGTCGTCTCTTCGTCTGGAATCGCCTCACGTGTCGATCTAGGAATTGAATAGGGACCATTGAAAATTTTTCTGGCCAGTGCGACGATATGCATCGTCGGCTGACCGACATGCACATTCGTTTCTCGTCCATCCCCGTCGACGCGACATTCGCTCTCCTGGCTCTGGCCACGAAATTCGTCGACTCGAATATAATTCGCCGACAAAAACGTGTGCGCGCACCCTTTTCCGCACCCCCCCCCCCCCCCTTGATACGTCTGCTCGCATTAATTCACGGTAATTTCCCGGGGCCAGCCAGTAATGAAGCGCGTGGAGACGTGCGTGCGACAGTAAGCCCGAACTTCATTCCACAAAATTTTCACCGTGACCATTATTTATGCCGCTCGGATTGCCAATTACGCTTGTCTCGCTGTGCGTGGACTACACTGGAGGACAATGATAAATAGGGGCTGGACCGAGCTTTCGGTGTCTTGACATTACAAACGGGAAATTTTTCGACGGGCCGCTAACCGGCCGCTCGGTTATGGGGACGCTCTGCTATCGGGGCGCTCAGTTATCGGGTGTGCTTTGTTATAGGGGCCCTCAGTTATCGGGACACCTAGTTATCGGGACACCTAGTTATCGGGACGCTTAGTTATTGGGACACCTAGTTGTCGGGACGCTTAGTTATTGGGACGCTTAGTTATCTGGGTGCTCTGTTATCAGGGGTGCTCTGTTATAGGGGACACTTTGTTATGGGGGACACTTTCTTATAGGGGACATTTTGTTATAGGGGCCACTCTGTTATCTCGGCGTTCAGTTATCGCGGCGCTCAGTTATCGCGGCGCTCAGTTATCGGGGGTGCTCTGTTATAGGTGGCGCTCGCTATAGGGGGCGCTCTGCTATCGAGAGCGTTTAGTTATATGAATACTCAGTTATCGGGACGCTCGGCTACCCGAACCCCCAGTTATCCAATAAGCTGTCTGCTCTTGCCAGTGTCCGAAGTGAAATGAATCACGTGTTTTCTTGATAAATTGAAACGTCGGCCGCTCGCAACGACAATTTCTAAAAACCCCCGTAATCTCCCATCAATTTTTCAACTTTGCTTTACCTTTCCACGCGTTTAATACCAACCTACGGGATCGCACAGACCCACACAACAGACTCACCAGCGTCACATGTTCCACATGTTTCACGCGCAGCATGAAACATTGCACATTTTTCGAAGGGCATAAGCTCCGGCTCCGTAATCCACCGAAGTGTCGGGGTTCGACGCTTTATTTCGCAACACCTTGCTGAAGTTCCGGTTCGACGACCATCCACAGCGACGCATTTGCCGGAGTAGCCACTTCGTCACGACCCCTGTCACTGTTATAAATAAAACATGTCTTGTCATCGGTAATAAAACATGATCGAACATATATCGAAAAAAAAACATGATCGATCCTCGCAGCTTCTGCTCGTCGGTAAAACAAATACACGAAGATCCATGGAAAATATAATCACTTACTTGTTAAAGTATGTATAATAGTTATTTGTCTTTTAAAGTATTACCAGCGACTCTTGTCAAAATGATTTAAAGAAAGGGTAATAAACGTTACTACGAGAGTTTTATCTTGAAAATCCAGTCGAGTCGCGACAAACGGATTCAACATTGGAAATATAATGACAGCAGGTTTTCGTGTTAACTCTAGTTGAAACTTGAATTATCGTCACGCGAACTCCGCGAGATAACGCTGTCGGATTCCGGCATTATTTAGTGGAGAACGCGATTTAACTGCGACTGTTGCGCAGCGAAATGCATCTTCGGAACGGATGCGAAGTTGCAAGTTTCGGTGTTCATGCTTTGTTCTGTTCGTTTCCAGGTAAATGCGTGGGAGCGTGAGGTGTCGCGGTTCGTGGGTGTAAATTGGTGCGCGGTGGTGTTTGTGTAAAGGGCCAGAAGGGAGGCCGCCACGGTGGGTTTTCGAGATGAGCTATGAATTTGGGCTGCCTCGTAGCCACTGTCCTCGTGCTCCTCTTCCATCAGCTGCCGATCGACGTCGCAGCGTTACCCTCTGTCGTCAAGATTGGTAAGTGCAAACAAAACGCATCCGTAACTTCCATGGCACCCCGTTACGCCTGAACACAAAAATTTGCAAAGCTCTTTCGGGGCAATTGAACTCTGGTTAGACCGTAGTCTTGATTCACCAGAAAGATTAGAGTCAGATTGAAAATGACGAATGGTGTCTGGCGAAAACCGCTCTG
Source organism: Lasioglossum malachurum (assembly GCA_028455605.1). NCBI lineage: Eukaryota > Metazoa > Arthropoda > Insecta > Hymenoptera > Halictidae > Lasioglossum > Lasioglossum malachurum. The sequence goes on along the minus strand of CM052312.1, from coordinate 13,441,792 downwards.
TGTTGCACTCGAGATGCCGCAATGGCCAGAAGTTAGCGGGGTTGTTAAATGGAACTTTTTCGCAAATTCTCCTCGACAGCAGCGGCGCGAACAACTCGGCTGGTTGTTAAGGTGAACGCGGAAACTGCGAAACTGCGAAAAATAAAGGCGCAACTGTAGCGTGGAGTCTTTTAGTATTCCGACGATCACGAAGTTAAAGCGTAATTCGATAAATTGAACTTCTTAATTCAATCTCGCGAAGTTACCAGCGAGACAGCTTCTCCGCGCTCCTTTGAGTAATTGTTGAGTAATGGGTTCGTGACCGCGTTACCCCGGGGGGTGGCGCAGACTTGAGCATCGACAGCGCAATTAAAATCGGGTGTGCTGCTTGAATTTTCATCGTGTCGCTAGGTCTCATTCAAAATTCAGTCTCCAGCAGTCGTTCATCCTTCACGGAATTGGGAAAAAATTTTATTTAAATAAAAATTTCGAATAAAGAGAGTAGATTTTTTCCAAATGAGTTTTAAACCCACTTTATTCGAAATTTTTATTTAAATAAAATTTTTGCGTAACTCTGATCCCTCTGCTAACATTTTTAACAGTTCCCTTTGTGCACAAATTTAATATTTATTAATTTCATTTTCCAGTAACGGTTCCCCCTGGATCCTGAATAGACGAAAATCGAGATACCATCGAATTCTGAATTTTTAATATTCTTCTTCAATTTTTACAAGCCGCATAAAAATTCTAATACTATTTGCAAGGTGCTGGAACTTTCCTTCAATTTTTACAAGCAGAAAAAATTCACATATTATTTGCATTGCATGTCCTAATGATTTAAATTGGATATCTTGAAGTTCGCAATTTAGTCGTGAAATTAGGCTCGCGCTGCCCCGGAACAACAAACGCATAGGGGTATTAAGTTCCTCTCAGAAAATCCGATGTTGCTGAATATTTTCCGCGCAACTAGCCCGGTGACCCGTTTACATCGCCAGCTTACGTCGGCAAAAGTTTCTCCGCGAATTTCGCGCTCGTGTCGGGCTCCGGAATCCTCTGCGGCCAACTATCGAACGTCGAAGGACATCGAACACCTTGCACGTTCCATTTGCAAAATATTCAAGTGAAATAATCACCCGGTATATTTTTCTCAACATCGCCAGTTTCACATTCGCTCCGTCTTCGAATGTGTTGTTCTGCCAATTCGGAGAACGCACGACAACAGGACAAGGGTTCCCGGGGTGGAACAGGTTGCCGTTTCGTTGCGAAACTGCGATCTTAAGCGTCGTTTTCGGGGCCATTTCTTCCGGCGTGTAGCCGGCCCTCGCGAGCCTGTTGCGATGCCAAATTGGCGTCGCGCAATTTGCGTCACTGCCGTCTTCGAGGGGATACTTGCTGCTACTGTGGCGAAGTCTCCAGGTGAACCATAACTCGGTTAATGGGCCGGGGCGAACGGTAATGAACGTTAGTTGCCACATCGCTGAAACATCCCCTCTGTTTCAATCAGGAGAGGTGGATTAAAATTCGATGTTTTTATAATACATAATCTTCGCTTTCGAAATCGAGTTATTACCGTTATGGAACAGTAGAGTAGTACAGTAAATTCTCTATAAACGCAGAGCTGGGGAAAATAGTATTTTAAATAGCAAATAGTCCGATTTATTTTAAAGCATGTGTACAACTTTGAAAATAAAATATTTTATTGGATTTATTTCCAATTTCAATTTTAAATATTATTGCTGAGAATAATGGTTCGAATTCAATACGATATCGGCTGGGGTATATCGGTGCGAACCACTACTAATGCGACGCGGAGAGTCGCAGTCGTCGGCACAGTTCAAAGACCGTCCTCACAATGTAATACCAATATAAAATCTTTTTTATTATTACTTATTTTTTAATGAAACTATCACCAATATGTTTGTGGCATTTTTCTGATTAAAATAAGACTAAACACGATATAATCTGAACTGTAGTTAGTGGTTTAATTGACGATAAAAGTTTCGGCCGCAAAGAAGGACAGCGTATGGGAAAGAAAGAGACACGCAGAGTCGCGCTGTCCTTCTCTACGTTCGGCTCGGCCTCTGAAGCTCAAAAAATTAGTGTCCCTCTACGAAAAATGCAAACGAACCTCCCCAAGGCTTTTACGTTTATAGATTTACTGTACTCCGTCTACCCTTCCAGCTATTCGCGTAGAATCGAACCAAGTCACTGATAACTCTGTTTCACACGAACGTCGCGTGTGGTCTTAAAAGTTCCCAACGATCGATACCACCGCAGTCGATTAATACATCCTCGGTCCTAGTTTATAATGAACGTCTGTCACCGAACTCTTGCGGGTATTTTCATACAGCGCGACCCTATTCCTCCGGTTGGTCCACAATCAGCGGTCCATTGGAAAAGTTTTCCGCTCGCATACTCTCTGCAGACTTTCGAAAAATGTATCGGCACGCTCGATCGACACGATTCAGTCTGCCGGAGGGGGTTGGGCCAGGGAACAGCTTCCCAGTGCATCAGTCGGGAACTAGTTTTTTCCTTCTGGAAGTGTGAAATTCAGGTGAGGGCACTTCGGGAGATCTCGTCGAGAATCCTCCTACCACCCTTTCTCTCTCTCTCTCTCTCTGTCTCTAACCATCCTGTTCGACAGAGTCTAGGCTTCGGCGAAGAGGCAAGAGGAAAAAGAGCGAATAGATGGACTAAGTTCGCCAACAAAGGGGCGCCGCGGTGAGACTCCACTTGCTACACGCTGCGGCGGCGCTTGTTCCCAAATCTTGCGCGCTACTACTCGTCTTTTATTGGCCCCCGCTCTTGTGTGTACCGTCGAGCACGAACTTTTCCGCCTTTGAACGACCGTTGCCGCGAGTTAAGCAGCTTTCGTTGAGAAATTGGAAAGCGTGACTTCAGATACAGATACAATCGACGCCGTAATATGAGGGACACCAGTCAGCGCTCACACTTTATCATTTTTCTGTCCTCCAACTGCACAACTTGCTGCTACATCGTATAATTCCAGTCGGTTCTCCAATTTTACTGAACCGTTCCGAACAGCTACGGGATAGTAGATTGTGGTACTGCTGATTGATGTAATACAAATCTGGAAAATAGGTCTGTCTAAAGAAAATATTGTATTTCCAATTTTACTGATCTGTTTAGGACAGTTATTGGATAGCAAACTCGCTCTTGGACACCGTGTAATTGTGGCGTCTATGAGTGATGCAAACCGGGGAAATAGGTCGTTAGAGATGAATGTCTACGGCAAGTAGCCACCCATGTAGTTCCGATCATTAATAACATTGATTTTCTGAATTGGACGCAGTGTTTTACAGAACCGGAAACGGTACGCTTCGGTCCGACAATTTTGGAATCAATTAATCTTTCACGGCTGACAGAGTATTGGGTCAGAATGGCAGCAGCGAGTCCGTTTTTAGTGTTGCGAGGTACTAAAGTCGCTGAAATATTCATGTAGGAAAGCTTCTTACTCTCCGCTGCGGGGTTTTCTAAAAATGATGAAGTTTTATGGAAAACAGTTCATTCGCGATTCCTGCATTGTTAATGGATGTCTTGAGGAACGGAGATACTCGAGTTTTTCTCCGACTGTAACAAACATAAATATTTTAAAACTGTCGCACTGAAATATCGTATCTTGATAATTTTGTTCATTGTTTGTTACTCCTACAGCTGTATAAAATTTATAGAATTATTAGAATTCTCAAATTTGCAGATCTTTTCCTCAATGTTTCGCAAATTTATTTTTTGGAGATGCGCAAACAACTAATCTTGCAAAAAATTAATTCAAAAGCACGCACCAAGTAGTAAAAGAATGAAGGTGACCTTCATATCTCTAAAAAAAATTACATAAAAACAAACATTTTTTTGGTATCGTATGAGCATTTAACTTTGTCCTTCGTATGTCCCCGTATAATAGATATTTATACAATCGATTCTTATAAAATAAATTTTATTATTTCAATAATTGTAAAATAATATAAATCTGGAACCGGTTATTTTGACCGGTGGTGGGAGGTTTAGTGTTAAGCGACGGCGGTGCAGGGTCTGATGGGACATATTAAATTTTTTTTTTGCCAAGTTGCATACTAAATTTGCTGCACGAAAAAAAGATTTCGCGAGTACTACCGCCATAATGGTCTTATCTGTCGGTGGATTAACGAGCCGTCGCGCGTCGGTATTCGTTGCGAAGAAATCGATTCGCACACAACCCCTCCCGTTATTATCACCATTAACGCGCTGATAAGCAATGTGCAGGCGAGAGCTGCTCGTTGCATCGCATCTCGAGAAGTTCGGTAATGACCTGCTGGATTGGCTTCGGACAATGGCAACTATTTCCTGGATGGCAGGCAACCTTCAACGGCGTTTGAAAATTCCGATAAGGAATCGTTCAACCTATCAACATCCTAAATGGAACATAGTTCCCTGGAAACTGGCAACCTTGCAACATAGTTGCGGAAAGTCTTCTGGGAACGTTTCTTCGCAGCAGAGTCGGTAGATGAGGGGAGGGAGCACGAATTGAGGGGAAGAGTTAGTCTTCAGAAATATTAAAAATTATTTGTAAAAGAATTATTCAGAAATATTAGAATTTTTGTGGCCTAAAAAATTATACATTACAAACATTAATTTTTCAGAGACTGATACATTTCAGTCTGTTTCATCGCTTTCGTTGGGCAATTGTTGGCAGAAAAGATATTTGTTAATATGCTTATCCAAAGCTTTAGATTTATCCTCGAATTAAAAATCTTCATGCTGAATCTAGAAAAACATTCACACTGCTAATAAAACCGGGTCTTGGCGTCGTTTCCCCGTGGTATCGTATTTTTATAGGTCGCATAACTTCCCGTGTAGTATACAGCGACGTTGCCAGGATAATGCCAGGATGTTCGCTAATTTTCTCCTGACAGCGCGACAGTTAAAGAAGATTGGCTGGAATAGTAAATGTATCTCCATCGTAAATAAATAAATACGTGGTAACGGTCATACAATGCGGATGTCATGAAAAATTCGCTTCCTATCAAAAATTAGTACTGCAAATTCGAACCAGTAGAAAAATAATTAAACGAGTTAAGAGTACATTATTCTTGAAATAAATACAGGTTGCCCCAAAAACGTACTTCCCAGAGAGAGGAGATTCCTGACGTCATTTGAGGTAACTTTTTCCTTTGCGAAAATGTCCTCCGCGGCTTCGTTCAGGAGTTATTAGCAAAAAATAAGGACCAATCGCGGCAACAGTGGGCGGAGTCCGCTCGCTGCAGTCACGCTGTAATTGGTCCGTGTTTTTCGTGAATAACTCCTGAACGAAGCCTCGGAGAATATTTTCGCAAAGGAGAAAGTTGCTTGAAATCGCTTCAAGAATCACCCCCCTGAAGTACAACATTTTTGAAGCACCTGTATATCTGCTGTAATTTTTATTTTTTGATAGACGAAGCCCGTTAGAAGGCAATTTCATACAAATAGCAGCATTTCCTTCGCGCGCGAAGAACACATGTTACAAAACACGGACGAGAAGAGATAACCGAGTTGAAACGTCGGGAAATACAGACGCGGAGGCCATAAAGCAACGACCGTGAAACCGTTCCACGTGCATACGTGTTGCCGTCGTTCGCATTAAATATTAAACGTGCCAGCATATTTCATAGATAAACATTTTTAGCGCCGGGGCGAGAGGACCGCGAGCATTAAAGGAATCCGGCCCTGTGGCTGAAGTACTTTACGACAGGATTACTGGATAACACCCGCGTATTTTCAAAGATTCGGATGAGTTAAGGAGGCTTTAATCTTCTCACTATTGGTCCCCACATTTTTCCCGAGACTCGTTTCGTCTGTCTAATCTCGCCTCGTTCTTCAACAGTTCCACGACCAAAACTACAATCCGCAAAAACCGGAGAAGCAGTTTAACGTTCGTGAGCGGTAAAAAATTCTAGAGAAAACTTCAACCCATGGAAATCATGTTTACGGCAATATACAGGGTGTTCATTTGAAAACTTTCCATCCGAATGTATCGGAATGTATGAAAAATATTTAAAAAAATGTAAAACACGTGTCCAATGATTTCGAGGGGGAAAGAGGGGGGCAGTATCAGTCTTTTATTTGGGTGGCGTTTTCAAGGTCATTTGAAGGTCAACTTTGTTTTTTTCAAATGGAAACCTATATTTTTTATTATGGGATCTAGTTTCAAATGAACACCCTGTATATTTAGATTAAAGGCTGATTCTTGCCTGTTTAAACAGGTAGCACAAGTTTAATGGAAAAAAATAAATATATAAAACTGTTATCACTGCGAATGATATCCAATTTCAGAATAAGCAAATGATTTTTCACAAATTAGATTTTGAAATGTTCATCTAGGTAAATGTTCATCATCCTGACATTGATGGCTATTTTCACCCCCTCAACATGAATGTCGGCAGCTATAAAAAAATACGTGTCAAATCTTTTTTCGAGTTCCATATCATCCGGAAATTCCATTAACTTGTGAGCGACGTATCTGCACCTGTGGAAACTAAATACGACAGACCCCGAATACATCTTGGCGGTGTTTACATCGTAAATGAAATTGACGTAGAGAATTGCTTCACTTCGTTTGGAAGTCCACTTGAGCTTCAAGAAGCTTTTCGAAAAGCACATTACAGAGAGTATCCGAGACCTCGAGGACTATCAGGCCTTTGTACAGAGATCAAAGGGTTCGAAGTGGATTCTGGAACCAACGATAATTGTTCCGAACAAATGACAGATAATACTCTTTTCGTCGAATTCTAATTCCATGTGTATAAACAGGGACAAACGCGATGGCGGCCTCTGTCGTCCTGTTGGCCCTGCGGTTATGGTCGTCAAAGGGATTCTATTAGGAATCCGACAATACTAGGTTCGTACAAAGGGTGGAGAGTTGGAATAACATGTCAGAGCAAAGTGAATTAGGGGTGTTGATAACCTTCACAAACATACTTAGCTCGCCAATGCGGTGTTGCGAATTATTGCAGAGGGAGAGAAAGAAGCGTTTAGGTTGTTTTAGTCGCAGTTGAATTGTAATTGGACTTCCATCGAGAGGTGCCATTTTCGCGGTGTTTTTGTTTGTTGATTAAATAGTTAAAAAATAAACTTTTAGTATTCTCTCACCAATATGCTATTTTTATAAAAATAGTGTCCACTTCCGATCTATGTCGCAACACAGAACCGAGAATTGACTTACTTGTCATGACACAAACATTTTCTGCGTGGGTGGAGGTATGGAGGACATTTCAAGGTCACCTTGATTTTTTAAAGTGGGATCACCTACTTTCTGTATCATGAATCGATAGACTATCGAATTCTGAGTAAAAATTTGTTAACCTTCATATGTCCTAAACCTAATAGTTAACGAGATATTATCTAAACAGTTTTCTTTCTTCTTTGTGGATAATATCACGTTAACTATTAGGTTTAGGACATATGAAGGTTAACAAATTTTTACTCAAAATTTTGTACTTTATCGATCTAAGGTATAAAAAGTAGGACATTCCATTTTTAAAAATGAAGGTGACCTTCACATCTGTGTAGCGACTACTCCTAGGAAAAAAAGGTTAACGCCATATTACAGCCCCCTGTTGTCCCATTCATCTTTTGTTTCGAAAACTTTTCTGCTACTATCATACTTTCGGGGTTATTGTAGGTGGCAATAGTAACTGCCTCACCCTGTATAGGACAGCTGCCAGCGACAGGAAAGCGCGTAACACGCTGACCTTACTCACTGCTCTCAACGGAGAGAAGAGGGGGTATAGGGCGCAACTGGCTGCGACCAGTTAAAATATATTCCCTCACTTATACTGGGAGGTCCGTTTAAATAAGAACACCTAAATATCTCTTCAGGTTATTCTGATGCAAAAAATATTTGTTATGTAATGTGCATGGTGTCAACGGACGAAATATCTGGCACGAATATTTTTTTCCGACCTCCCTGTATTATTGACCGTTACGCTTTTTCCTGTCGCGAATTCCGTGACGCGAATTAGGCTTACACCCTGCCAAAAGAAGTTTTACTTAAAAAAAAAAAAACAGCGTTTCTGAAAAACTTTTCACCGCGTGCAGCACTATGTCGTTGCAGTATACGAATCTTGCTATTTCTGCAAACTTTTCAATGTTCGCAACACCTAGATCTGGCAAGTGGGAAATAAAAACGGTAAAACCGAAAGTGCTTTGATCAGACAGCACGTCGACCATGCTCACGCCGAAGTGTGTTCGCATTGCAGTCACGAATGCAAGCGTTAACTTAAGCGGCATCGCGCGGTTGGCGAGACCCGCCGAGAGGGAGATCGATGCACACGTCTCGGGAAGTCATTTCCCTCGGTGCTCTGTGTTTTCATCTTTGGTTAGGAGAGAGAATGGCTCCGAGTGGCAGCCGAGTTAGGTCTCGGTAATTCCGTTAATTTCCGAGTGTTGGGCGGAACAGGCTGCTTAGAATTCCGATCGTGTTACGCGGAAACCTTAGCTTTTAGTTGCCATTACAACCGGTCTTCCGAGCGAGCGCACGGCCATCCAAAATTCCTCCCGTCAGACGGTATTGAGGGATCATCAAAGTTTTACGTCTTCAATCGAAGTCGGAGTTAATTGGCTCCAAGACCTGAAGATGGAGAATACTCGACAAAAAATGTTCTTCATTTCCAAACATTCAAGCCATGATAAAGTCTGAAAAATAACTTCCACCATTTTCTATAAAGGGTGTCTCTAACGGTAGCCACCTTTATCTCTTTAATGACACAAAAAAGTTTATTTTCCCATAATTTTTTTTATTCAAGATCATTGTTATCTTTTATGTGAAAACTGATATATCCTTTCATCCGATTTCGCAGCAGCTGGAAAAATACATGCGAGTATTTTTAAGTCATGACCTTGAGGTGCCCTTGAGTATCAAAAATGATTGTGTATCACAAAAAAAGTTATGATAAAATTGTATACCCTATATTTAAATAAATGATTTATCGTTTCGGATGCGGATATTCGCAGATTTATCAGCCACATTAGATCACTATCACGTGTTAGTATAAACGACAACGTCTTTATCAAAGGCAGAGGGGAAAGAAATTGACGTGCAGAAACGGGGAGGTGTCTGACAGCCCATTACAATCATTATCTGGCATCTCCGCCGGTGATTTACGAAGCTAATGGTATTAATCCATCATCAGACAGACGGATGATGACAGGAGGTCAATGATTCATACTCGATTCCCTCCTTTGGTCGCATAGTTATCTTAGGTAAGCTGATATTGCGGCCGGAGAACTTCTTTCTACCCTCGGAGGACGTAATTCTTTCATCATCCCCTTTGCTCGAGTCGGGATAAGTTGATCAGGCTACGCGTCGATCAGCATTCAGTTTTTTAAAACAGCCTGAAAAATACAAATTGCTACTGTGAAATTAATTTCGGTATTTCGTGTTTTCGTATAAAATAGCTAAAAATTTTTACAATCACTGGAAATGGCTGAAAATTTCTACAAATTGCTAAAAATGAGTAAAATGGCTAAAAATACCTAAAAATTTCTACAACTTGCTAAAACTAGCTAAAAATTGCTGGAAATGTGGACTGTCATATCCCCGTATTTGCCTGAAGCAAAATAAAATTTTTTAGTCCAGCTTTTATTACTCCAGAATCCCAGCGTTGCTGGCCTGTAGGGACCCGGTCTCGAGCAACCTCCTTGGAGAAAAAAGATTGATTCTCCGCAGCGAAATTCGCGAAATCCCGGCTCCTCGTGACTGCTCGGCTCCCCTTTTATACCGGAGACAGGCGACTCGAACAATTTCAAAATTCTTCCCCCGAGCCGGTAACCCACTTACATGCAAAACCGTCCTTCCACTCGGTTTAGCCTGTCGTCTTCTGCTCCCAGGTCCTCCGTATTCTTTCCTGGCCGGGCTTTAGCCGCGAATCTTCGTTGCCCCCTCAGCGATTTGCGAGCCGCGATCGACCACAGCACAGGAAGGGACGCAATCGACCGAGCGGACTTGCATTGTATGCGTCCTGTTCACCTCCCGAGGGCAGGGGATAAAAAAAAAACACAGTGTCGTCCACCGGGAGAACCCAGAGAAAAAGAAAGGGAAACTTGCGAAAAGTCGACGCGACTCGACCCGTGGAAATGTCTGCCAACCCTTCGAAGCGAACGCTTCGACGCGGGCGGGTCCCGAGGGAGTCTGCGTTGTCCATACGTTTCGCATTTGGTGAGCGGTGCTGTTCGTTTACAGAAAAAAGGTAAACTTTACTTTAGCGGACTCTTGTGCCTTTCTCCTAGAAATCTACGATGTATTTGGAATATAATCCAGTAGATTTGTACCCGGTGCGGCTGCAGATCGAAGTTTCGATCCTGTAGGATCAATGGTTCAGGAGTTATGCTTGCTTAAAGTTGAGCAATCTGCAGTGTTTTTGACAGGTAAGGGCACCGCCACATTGGTTTTTAGTGACGACCGCGAGCCGCTTACCTTGCCGCCTTCCCCCCGACCTAATCACCAGGCAACTACCACCTAGCGGCTCTGCTCGGTAAGCGGCGCGCGACACTACAAACCAATATGGCGGCGCCCTTACCTGTCAAAAACACTGAAAAATGCACAACATTAGGCAAGCATAACTCCTGAACCATTGATGCTACAGGATCGAAACTTCACAGGGTACAAATTTACTAGATTACCTACCAAATGCATCATACAATAAATTATAGGAGAAAGGCTCGAATTTTGAGTCCGGTGAAGTAAAGTTTACGTGAATAATGCGTTAAGATATTTTGATTTTGAATATCGACTAGCGAAGTTAGGGGTCTCAGCACTCACCTTTCTAAACTTGGTATTCGGATCGATGACTGAACCTGTTATACCGTGGAGAACCGGCCGGATCTCTTTTAAATAAGAATGCAAATGTATTTAGGACTAATTGAAACCATAGAGAGACATTCTTTCGTTCTTATTCTAATTCCCGTCGTCTTCGGCCCGATTCTTCGCGCTGTAATGAAGTTTTTCGCTCGGGGCTGTGTAATCAGCTTAACACACGTGTAATTAGGCCTGCTTGACCGAATTGTAACGCGAGGTCGCAGAACAGAACATACCAAATTACTTCTGATAATTATACTGCATTTCATTCATTTATGTCTTGAACCTTTCAACATCATAATAATTTAATTACCATGAGGAAACTTAAGTCGGAGACCGCATTTTGCAACGGAAATGAAATCGGTTAACAAACAATATTGACCCGTGGAAATTGGCTGGTTTGCCGAGCCAAGATATTACAAAATTTAATCCCCGAGTGTAATCGCAGCTCGCATGTGATCCATTCAGACAGACTCGGCGTTATTCGCAAGATTTGATCGGAAGCATCGCGCGCGCCTTGCAGAGGTTGAGGGCGCGGGAGCCTGTGCAAGTATTTGCACGGGACGCCGTAATGTTTGCGAACCCATCGTCGGAGGTTCGAGTTTCTCAGCGAAAGAAGAAGAAGAAGAAGAGGAAGCCAAGCAGGGGAGCCTGGCATCGATCTCTCGATAGTTATCAAGCCCGCGAGTCATTTGCTGTTGGTCGCGAACAGGAGCGTCGAAGAAAGCCTGTTTATTGAGAGATGATATTCGATACTATCGGGGAACGCGCCTAATTCGCCTGAGAACTCTACCCTTCTTTTTACTTTCAATACTTTTTTCATATCTTTCATACTTCTCGAGATATTCGGCTGGAAAGTTTACAAATGAACACCCTGTACATATATATATAGGAAATTTAAATACTCGTTAGTAGATTTTTAAATATTCATTTATAGGTTAACCGTCGGTGTTTAAGGTGAAGTTTATACATGCTCTGTAAACATTCGACAAAAGAATTTCAAGTTTTAATATCCATTGGGTTTAATACATGGTTATTTTTTAGATTATGTTGGCACAGTTAGTTTTCGTTTATTTGAAAGTAAATCTTGTCCAGCTAAAATGGCCATTCGACACACTGTGGCGGCAGCAGCGTCGCCAGCTTCCTCTTGCCCTTCCCCCACAGCCCGGTCACGTGGTGTACTCTCTGTCTGGGGGTAACTTCTTCCCCTAAATTCGAGTGACTTCTTCTCCTGATCCGGCTGCTGAAACTGCCGCATTATTCCCTGGGTTGAAAATAATATCTCGGAGATGGGGGCTGCCGGAGAGTACTTCAGGGAAGTTCACAACCACTCACGGCAGTCGACCAATCCCGAAGTTTACGGACCTGGAAACGGCGAGAAGATAGAGAGCGACCGGTCGACGAATGCGAGTTCGGAGATAAGAATTTCCGGTGCATACATGCTCGTCGAACTGTCGGCGAATAATGAAAAGCATTCCCGCCCGTGTAGACACCACGAACCGCTTTGTAGGAGCCGCTAGAAACGTTTCATAACCGAGTAACTTTTTCAGAAGGGTAGTTACTGTCGTCGTATCTTGTCCAGCCGTAGATCCCGGATATGTTTCGGGAGGGGAGAAACTCCTCGGGGAACAGAGAATCGCTTGAATAATTTTATAAAAGCAATCGAAGTTTCCCCGGACATTATACTACGTACTTCGGGAATTCTCTTGCGGAATATATGAGCTAGTAGCTCCCGAAGTTGCGTGCGAGTTGCGCTCACTCAATTCCGAGCGTCCCCTTCGGCAGCGAGCTGTACGGAGACGATCGAACTGGTATTGTTTCTAATAACTAGCAACTGGACTGCGGATTTTATGCATGTATATAATTCTAGTACGCACACATGGAATATGTGATTAAATATATATTTAAATAAAAATTAATTTTTAAAAAATATGTTTAAAATTTCAAGTCTCTAGCTCATCGGCAAGTTAGTTTAAAATCAAACTCATCGCAAAATTTGTACCGAACAGACAAGAAAATGAGCTAATAAAAACGTAGTAGCAATATATGTGGAACACACACACACACACAAACGCACACGTCTTCGGGACGTGCAAACAGATAGATTCGCCACGGAGAAAGAAATAATATATCCATCGTCTGCGGATTATGGTAGGGGATTCGAACAAGAGATCCCAATAGAATCCGACGTTCGAGGCGCGACGGCGCGGCGCGCCGTAACAACCCTCTCTTCTCAGCCCTTAGTTTCCCTCTCGGGTTTTCTCTATCCTTTCCTCGATTCGGCGCTTGTCCCTCCTGTCAGTTCCCTCGAGTTTCCTCGGTACGTTCTTTTCCTGGTGCGCTCTGTGCTTGGCCCATTGAATTACCGTAGACCAAGTCTCTTGTTAGGTACAGACAGCATAAGCCCCTTGAATAAGCGACGCAGCGACCGGCAGACAGTTCTTAGCGATTCATACTGTCTTATTCTGCATAATATTACGGCGGCGATCGTGTCACAGGATTCTCGAATAAAGAGGACAATTTTATACTGCGCACGGAATGTCGCCTTTGATCGTTCGGCGTTTAGCAAACGATTCGATGAATTCTGCGCGACCCGACGATCTGTCTCGAACGAGTTTAATTTACGCGACGGTTAAAATATAGGAAAAAGTATGAAAGTTTCCGATCGTGAGAACTTCCATCGTAACAGCGCCAGCTGGATCATTCGGTTGAATAATTGATGGATTTAATGGGGGAAGTTAATGGTTAGGAACGGTCATGGAAAAACCCGTTTCAGGATTAAGGGGCCAAGACTTTGGGGCGAACCGCGCCACTCGACGAGGAAAAATCTTTTTTATGGACTTCCCTACCCGTCGAATAATCGAGTTCGAAGGAGAAAGAGAGTGGCCATTGTTCTCCCGAAGGTTTGGACAACGGGACGAGAGGCGGTACGCTTCATCCTGTTTAGCTTCCGTTCGGTGTGCATCGCGGGGGAAACAACCGTAGAAAAAACACCATAGACCCAAGGACCACAGAGTGAAGAGTCAGTGAGCACCCCGAGGAAGCTAGGTCTCAACCCCTTCGTCCGGCATGACAAAAGGGATGATGGAGTGTCGGCGGGGACGTAATGAGAGCCATACACGAGAGCTTTAATGCGATTACCCTCGAGGGCTTCAGCCAGCTATCCCTGAACTCCTCGGATTTCTGCCTATTGCTCGGTTCCAGCTAAAGATCCGCGATTCGCCTGGCTGAAGTTGACGACCCCCGTTTCCGGCACTGTGCACTGCCCTGAACTACCAAAGCAAAGCGAAATTTGTCGGGATTTCCAACACTCTGTCACCGTACCGGGTGGCCCGAGATCACTGGGTCGTTTAAAATTTTTCGAAGAATCAGGCACATCCATTTTGACCTGGTCTAGCGACGCTTATGCACGCTCCATTGGAAATTTCACAGAAATTTTCTACGACCTCCGAGCACCACACCGAATGGCCCAAGGTCAGTATTCAAAATGGTAATTTTTAAAAAAATCAAGGCCCACGTACGGACACCATATTGGAAATGCGAGAAAAATGAATGACGAGTTACGGGTGCGGTCTGTTGTTTATTGACGAGCGAGCTAATTGGATTCCTATTTAACTGTTGCGGTCCGAAGAATCGATGGAAGCGTTAGAGGAATGTCCCCGGGCGGGATAGCGAGGCTAGTATGGCGGGGAAACTATTCATCAATTAATGCGACTATCTGCTGTACATTTGCGGTTGTTAATGAAAATTCCATCGACCATCTTGTTAATGGGCCAGCCGGCACGAACCGCGATTGTAGGACATCGTGTAACAGATGCGTACACCTCAAACGCGTGAATTATACACCGGCTATTTCCTAATGGAGACCCCGCTTTATTCAACATCCACAGTATAACAATATGGGTATTACGCTGTCAATACCATGAGTTCTAATTAGGACACTGTGTCAGGTTCTTCAAAAAGCAGCAATTCATTGGCTGATTCTGAAATTCGATGTAAAACACACTGTTCGATCAGTTAGTTCCACTGTAATTCTCGAGAAGACAATTTTTAAGCAAAAATGGGTCATACGAGCTCAAAGGAGTTATCATGATTAATAAGCGAAGGCGGTAGTAGAGTCGATGCAGTTTCCAACGCACCTTGTCCCATCTCGATATCTCGATCCGTTCTCGAGATACGAGCGATCAAAGTTCCATTTATAAATTAGTTCAATTGACCTTGAACTAACGGTGCGTAGCGTTGGTCAGTTTCCACGAGCATATCTCGGGAACCAATCTTCTTATCGTAATGAAACAAAATCCGTTTTAAAGCGCATGCTTCCAGCTCTGTAACAGGCTATGGTTCGTTAAAATGGCGCTGATAGTTTCCAAGTTACAACCATTTGAATATGAACAAATTTCAATAAGATTTTCCCCGGGAGTTTCGTTTCAACGAGTTCGATCGAATGAATATCTTTTATTTAAAACTGATGGATATACATAAAAAAACATTGACTGAAATTAGTTTCTGTGGGTCAGTGGGTCAGTGGATCGCAGACTGCAGGATTGATGACGCGGTAAGAATTTTTGGCTAGTCGATAAAAGAACCAACGTCTCGAAGTGTCCGAGACTTCGCTGCAGCGACTGCTACAACCATAGTGAGCGTGGTGGTAAAAACAGCGGCGAGTATCGAAAGACACGTTGCAGTTTGACGCTCGATCAGTGTCCTTCCTTCTAGCCGGGTCTGAAAGGCCAACAGGAAACGGTAAATATTTCCCGGAAGATGCATGGTCCTCGCTGGATAAGATTGGATCTGTGCCAGTCGCGAATCGAGATCGTTGACCCCCCTCACGCATCTCTCTCTCTCTTTCTCTCACCGGGGGTTGGCTTATGGTTGCAGGAGTGGGGGGAGGCAAGGGAGGGAGCTGTGCTGACTTCCCTCTTTCTCTCTCTCCTCTTTTTAACGTTTTCTCGACTTGTCCTGCTAATACACCGTCCCGCCTCTCGTAAATTACAATTATCGCGGGCAGGGACGGTTCCTCTGGAACTGTGCCTGATAATTAATTTCGCGGAAGGGACGAATGGCGATTCTGCGAACCGAAAGTTCCATTTTTTTTTTTATCATTGCTGGCTGTGTTCACGCCGCCTCCACGTGTACGTAAAGTTCGAAGATTTTCAAATGAATTCTTAAAGTTCACGTAAGTGCACCACATCATATCAGGCTGTACGTCGATCCGCAGTCATGGTTGTCGGATGCAACTCACGGCCGAGCGTTCCTGTAAACGAACAATTTCACGCACATGACGTGCTAGGCTGCAGATGAAAAGGGGTCTTAATGAATCCCGACGTGCGTGCACAGCTTGATTCTCGCGGCAGATGAGGAGTACTGTTTTGTTGCGATTGATGTAAACGCCGTGCGCATGGCTCTCGCCCCTGTCTTGCTGCGTTTCCACGTAAAATGATTAGACAAATTGATTATGCATACACGTGATACTGGAACAAGCTATGCGTACGAGACTGCATTGATCGAGGCATTTTGAACCACTGAACACAGTTCAAATGATGTTATGTTTAGTGTCATGTTAGCTACAGCTCACATTTTCTTAGATCCTGCAGCTCACATTTTCTTAGATCCTGCAGCTCACATTTTCTTAGATCCTCCAGATCACATTTTCTTAGATACTGCAGCTCACGTTTTCTTAGATCCTGCAGCTCACGTTTTCTTAGATCCTGCAGCTCACGTTTTCTTAGATCCTGCAGCTCGCATTTTCTTAAATCGAATAGCTACTGTAGCTCCAATTTTAAGGAATGGTGAAGAAGCCCGTAGATTGATTCTCTCTCTCTCCAGATGAATTTCAATATTCTCGGCTTGTACAGTGAGAATGCAGGAAAATTTTTGAATTGTGTGGGTCATGCGTCTTTGGGAATTGTTAAGGGACGAAGGAGTCGATGGCCGCGGAAAGGAGGTTTCAGGGTTCCGAATTGTAGATCAACGGTCCCTATAAATGAATTACGACAACGGGACCGCTACTGCGAATACCTTAGCGGAAACGTCGATTGTCAGCCATTAATTCGAACGCTTCGTTGGCTCCTTCTGCGAAATCGACTTCCTCGGCTGCCTCTAATTTATCGTCCGACGACGAATAAAAAGCATCAAGGTGCTCACTCTAGCCAGGCTAACTTACCCATGAATCTTCTTGTGTCTTCATCTCGGTTCTCGATGAAATATTAATTCCCTGGTTCGCCGAATCGATTACTCTAGCCACTATAATTCGGCTCATTCGACCCCGTTGATTGGAGATCACACTTTGCGAATTTGGAATTTTCTGAATTTTGAGTATTGTGAGCTTTGAATTATCTGAATTTGGAGTTCCGTGAATGGGTCGCCAATTGAAATCTGTGATCCCAGGTCTTCTATTGCGAAATCTAGAAAAATGAAAGTAAAATTAAAAATGGAAAGATACAGATTCATTTAGACCGCAGCGTCGCTTCGATCGATTCATATGGAAGCAGGAAAGAACGGAGGCACACGAGACGAAGGGTTAAGTTAAATACTGCCAACGAACCCAACGTCGGTGACCTCAATCGATGACTGATTATGGGTGGATTCTGTGAATTTATAGGCCAGCGGTGTGCCGCGCTCGAAGAAGTCTTCCACTTCGTTTCCCGGATCTTGATCACCGTGATCGATACTGATTAATGAGTATACTATTTTTAGTCGTTTTTATCCATTCATTCTTCTCTCATCAGAGGGTGCTCGAGGCACACCGTGATTTTCGCAATCATTTTGACCGGATTTTTCTAAAGAACAATGTGCCCAAAATGCAATTACATTTCCATACAGAAGAAATACGCTGTCCACAAACATTGAATTGTTCTGCACCAACACACTGCACGAGCGTACGAATGTTTTGCATCGGTAACAATCAATAGGCAATTCACGGGATTTTATGCTGCCAATCGAGAACGATCGACTTTTTAAATATGAATTCACGTGAAAACGTAAACTCCTCTTTTATACAGCCGAGGGAGAAAAAAAAAACGGCTCAATTTTGAGCTTGTTTAGGTTTCGATTCTCATCGTAACAAACGCTATTCAATACTCCGTTGATAACGTTGTGACATGGCGAAATGGCGATGGGGCTGTTCAGCCTCGCAAAATTGCATCATGAAAATACATTGAATCGCCCCTATAGTATCATGGTGGTCTCCTGTAGCATTATACCTCACCAAATTGCACTGTGTAGCGGCCTGCAGTTTCGACAATATCGTTTTCATTTTGACAATTATTTTATTTCTCAATCTCGCTGTATATCTCACGCTAAATGACTAGACTAAAAATTGTCTTCATTTGTGACCTCGAATGACCTCGAGGACTTTCGGATGCTCTAAAAAAAAATATACACAGCATTCCTCTGGGAGAATTCAACTAAACAAAATAATGCACAAAATAATGCATCCAGAAATATTAAAACGCATAATTTGTTTCTAACGTTCCCTATTCGCAAGAACACCCTGTATATGGTACATCGCGGGGGAAAGTAGCGATTTGATCGGGGCGGATTCTCACGAGAGGAGCAACAGCGAAATTGATTCACCGGATTCCGGGCCGTCGTCGCGGCGATAATATTAAGATAGAACCGTCGCGTATAGACAATCCAATAGGGATCCAATAACAGGGAGGATGTATCTCTCGCGGTCCTTTCTCGTTTGCTCGTCTGGACGACGAGCTTTCCGACGCCCGTCGTCGTCGTCGTCGTCGTCGTCGTCGTGACAACACAACGTGTCCTCGGGCCCACAAGCTGTGTTGAGTTTCAGCAAATACTCATGATGCTTTCCATGAATACAAAATCAGTTGTCTGCCTCCTTCCTCTATAGCAAAGTTCCAGTCTGCTGGAGACGGCTGTGCATCTAAGCAACCGACGTACCGGTATTCCGAAGACGGTTCCGTAAGAGTACCTGAAGTAACCGTGGAAATTGAGTTCGCGCCATGGCCCAATCGAATCCTTACCCACCCCGGAGAGTGTCACTAGGACTCCGATGTCTAGGATTTCTTTCTACAATGTTACGGCTGTCGTCGTAACCGTTCCCGGGATTCAAGCACCGACACAACTACAATATGCGTCAGCCGGATGAATCACTGGAGATTTTTATGCATTCATGAAGGAATTGGACGAGAATATCGTTGTATTCAGTGTGGAGCAACTTGTAGGGCATGGAGTCGATTTTTAGTTCCGCCCCCCAGGATCGATCAGCGACATTCTTATTTTCGATGAAGGCAGCGTTCCGTCCTAGGTCCGCTAGAGGACTCGTCAGTAGGACTGCTAGAGCACTCACACTGCAGAGTGTATCCCCTGACCTAGTCATGTATCCTCGAGTAGCAAGCCTGTAGGTGAGGGGGAAAATGCAATTACGCACACCCCAGAAAGGGGGTAGTGTGGGGCTCGGTTATCAGGTGGTCTGATAACCATATCCAGTAGAAAAACCCACTCATCGGTCCATGGACCGCCCCTCTACCACTCGATGCCCGAGCTGTCAAAGAGTCGGGCCCCGACTCTTTCTTCTCGGCCCTGACCCACGTCTGTTCTTGACTAATCATCCTCTAGCTGACCTTCTTTTTGGGGGGTAGTGTGGGACTCGGGTCCCCCTAGATGAAGTTTGAGAGTCTCTTTCATTTATTCCATGGTCCCACATCCCTACCCATACCCACTAAAACCCCATCGCCCAGGGGTTGAAAAACCCTTCTCCCTCTTCTGTCTATCCAGGGAAAGAGAAGTACAGGGGACCCACTGTCCGTATTTACTCCTGTACTCTCTGAGGTTCCCATGGTATTAAATCCTCGCACGTTCTTATCCAATATCCTCTAGCGGACCTAGGGCGATTCTCCAGCGTCTCTAGAGGACTCCCCGCTAGAGGACGCTAGCGGTCTCCCGATTAAGACTTGTGTCCCCCACTGCACCTTCCTCTTCCGCCCCGTAAGCCGGTCACGGGAAGCGTCGAGGCAGTGGAGAAAAGGGTACCTTTGACCCTCACAATTCGTGCTCCTTCCCCACCTCAACTTTATTGCATTTCCACGCACGTTCGCACAGATCTTCATACACTCGCACACTATAGCGGAGGCAGATTTTAACCCATTGATCGTCGCTGGCACGCTTGGACGGCTCGTGTCAGCCGCTGGTTTTATATGGCTTTGTTTCTCCGCCACGAGAAATTTGAGGAATTTTTTTCCCTGCAACCTTGACTGGCAGACAGATGAGAGCACGGACTTGTTGTTTTTCGCCCACCGGAATAGATTCATCAATATCTCCAAAGGGATCGCTCGGAATCCACTCGTTGACCCTCAACCCTTTGCTGATGGAGCGTTCGAAATTACAGTTGCGTTAACATGCAAAGTGGCCGGATTTTTCAAACGCGGTTCGGATGTATTTGGTTGTGTCACGACCACCTGTGAAACAGATGAAATTCAATCGGCCACTTAACGACACCACCGGTTGACGCAGTTCAGACCGGTTCTGCTGGCGACAGCGTCGCCGACGCGCTTCATCCCCCGTCAGCTCATTACCGAAGCCAATTTTCATTTTCAGGGGAAAGTCGAAACCGTTCGATTTTCCACTGGTTCTGTTGCGAACTTTCCTCCCCAGCTCCATATATGCTACCAATATCAATTACACCGTAAGAAATTCTACCACGTAAATATTCATCTGAAATGTTTACAAACGGATTTTCCATTTCCAATACACCGTGCACGATGGAAAAGTGCGTTTGCCCGGAGCAAGTCGTTCGAAAATACAAACCAGCACCAGCACGCCATGGATTAGTTCAAATCCAATCCGAACCGCGTAATGAGATGGCGGGGTTCTACCCCAGATTTTAACCTGATTAAAAATATATGGGGAATCCTGGTTAAACCGATTTACGCGGCAAATCTATGTTACGCCATGGCCGAACGGCTGCGGATGGAAAAATTAATAAGATTATTGATAAACCATTTTCCCAGATAGACAGAGTCATTGTATTGTTGCATTTACAGCCTGCATTCTCCCCTCGCAGCGATTGAATAAATAATTCAAGTTCGACCTGCACCTTCGGAGTCAAGGTCATTTGAAGGTCACGCCAGAGAAAATGTGTTTCTTACATGAAAACGTACCAAAAAATATTGAAAAAGTATTAAAACATGATTTTAAAATACTTAAACAAATAAAAAATGTGATGTTATATGTGTGATTTGAAAACGTTACGCGATCATTGAACATGATGAATAATTATGGCCGGCTAAATCAATGGAAAGGACCAGTGTGCGACAAGTCTCCACGGGGGTCCACAGCGTCGGGCCCCATGGTTTCCGGAATTTCCTGGAGGCTTAATACCGTTCGGAGAATCAGTTTAGTTGCAAACGATACGGCTGGTTAATGAGACCAATTCCGATGTATGGACGCAGCAACGGAAACACTCTCGTTCTCGAGCGTTCGGCGGGATTTTCATCCGTGCGAAACTCCTCTCGATGGCCAGGGGGCCGCGAACTACTAACGAGTCGCATTAGTTTAATAACTCGGTAGCCTACGCTCGACGGCAACGACGACGGCGTCTGCAGGAGGGATGCGCGCCGCCTCCCCGGCACGATAAACTCGAACCCGTCGCGGCGCTGTGCACGGTGCACGCAAACTATTAATCACTCGGTCCCCGGCCATTAATTACGCCGGTCCGAAATTCGTTCTTCTCGCCGCAAATTCGGCGGGACTTATATTCAACACTTCCCCCGGACGAATTCGTCGCTCAAGCCCGCTACAGCTTAGCCGGCCACTCTCAATCTGCTCGATGAAGATAGCCCTGGCCACTCATAGGTAGCATCATCAATCAACGCTCAGACTACGTGTGCATTTTTCAACATTTTTTTTCGCCTCTAATCGTTTACCGAAGGGCAAGGATTTTTCTGGGGTATTTCTCGAGCAACATCTCAGCTCCACTTCCATATTTTTTTCGTCGCCGAAAGTTAGAAAATGGTGGAGCTGCACCGCGCTATCTAGGTCCGCGTCGCACAGCGGTGAATGTTTCGATTTTAAAAACGTATTTAATTGCGCGAGTATATTGTATTATTAGACATACTGAACCAAACAATTCTACATCTCATTATTTCCATTTTTGATCCATTAACGACTAATTTCACTAATTTTTGTGTTGTGCATTGAAAAATGGAAAGTGAGTACATATGAAACCAATTTATATTTTCTCGTTTTATAGTTTAAAACTAAATATAATCAAAAGCGTTTTTTTATGCATGAGTAAGTAAAGTAAGGTGGTATTTTCACTCGAGCTGCAATTTTTTTGTATATTTTATCTATATGAATTACTTAACGATGTCGAAGAGAAAAAGGAGCTGCTACAACCTGCTGCTTAATTCTGTCCACCTAAAATCGAAGCATGCGGTATTCTGTCTGCTGTCGTCTTCGATGTTAAAACCGCGCGATTATTTTGAATCTCAAAGAGACCTTCCACCACGTCGTACCCTGCACATACAACGCTTTAAAGAGATTCGATTTTTCGACGAGGTTGCAAGCTCTTTAAATTCCTACTGGCCCTCTTCCCTTTCCGACAGCGTTCTCCGTGCCGGCGTTCCGCCACAGCCGACTCTGGGATTCCGTTGAACGAGACGAAACGGGGATAAGTGTCCGAGAGAGAAAAAGAGAGGACAGTGAACCGAAAAAAGGAAACGGGGAGCTGTCGCGCAGTCTCCGAGGTATTTCGAAAATCACTCTTACCGCCCTCTTCAAGAGATGGACAGTCGAAAAAAAGAATCGTCTCGAAAGTCAGCCACGGACAGAGAAGAAGGAACGAGCGAGGAAGAGACACCGGGAGATAAGAGCACGAAAGATGATGGGATAGATCCCCGGAAAGTGGAGTAAAAGTTTTTGCGAAACTTTTCCATTCGGCGAAGGCATTATACCGAGTGCGGGAATTCCTCTTCTGTTTGAGAAGTTGCGCCGGTTCCGCGGCGAACGACGATGGATCGGTTGACAGCCGAGCTATCTAATTGTCGATTCAATTCTCGGTCCCCCGGCATCTGTTTCGCTGCGTCGATTGTCTCCCTGTGTGAATTGTAAAATGAACGGATGAATTCGATCGTTTTGCTGTTGGTTCTAGCTTGGATCGCGAGCTTGGAAACCGAGCAGGATAGAATCCGGCGGCGATCGATGACAGAGGCGTGCTTGTTCCGTCAGAGACGCTTTCGCGCGATTCCCGTAACCCTAATTCGAGCTGATCGAAACCGTAGCGGTGTGAGTTACTGCCAGGCGGTTTCTGGGACGGATTTCCGATCGCAGAGCTCTGTTATCCGACGAAGTCGATACGTCTTGCTGCGGGCCGGCAATCGGGCTCTCGCGGACGATAATTTCGGGCCATTAACGTCGCGCCGCGTGTTGCCTATCCAGCTCCATTAATCATCCTTGTTGCCGCGATTTTTGATAGCGAGCGACTGTATCCCTCCCGTCGATGCCTCGGCACGGATAGCGCCGCTAATAGAACGATCAATTCATGGCGAAGGGCTGCGCTTATCGCGAGACAGGGATTATGCGACGAAACAGCCCCCGTCAACTATTAATTGCTCTACATTGTCTGGCACTTTCCTATCAGTTTCTTATCTTGACCCGGTCAGAATTCGTCGTCCAGCTTCAGACATTCATTTGTTTCTCGAGGGGATGGCCTAGTTCGCCAGGCTGTTATTGCAGTAATTTTCTTCGGGTGAAGTATCGAACTTTCTGAATCGGGACTTTGCATACATATTCATTGATATTTGAGGCACACCTGTGATTTTTTTCAAGAAAAAATAACGAAAATTGCAGGAGTTATTATATTTTTTATGGAGCTTGGTTTGGGGTATGGTCTATCTCTGACTGCCGAATTGGCCAATGTTCAGGAATTTTTTTCTGGAAAACTATCCAAGCTTTTGTGTTGAAATTTAACATACATATTTACCGGTATCCGAAATACATTCCCAATTTTTTCACAGTGAAAATAATCAAAGTCGCATAAGTTGTTATATTTTTTATGGAGCTTGGTTTAGGGTGTGGTCCATCCTTGACTGCTGAATTGGCCAATGTTCAGGAATTTTTTTCTGGAAAACTATCCAACCTTTTGGACTGAAATTGAACAGACACATTTACAGGTATCTGAAGTACGTGTCCGATTTTTTTCCAGTAAAAATAATGAAAATTGCGTAAGTTATACAATTTTCTATGGACTACGTTTTAGAAAACATGAATCAGCAGCAAAAGAAATTGGAGGTGTTTATTATTTCGAATTATTTAGCGACGCGGTGGGGCGGGTGTTAATAGATAAAGAAGCGGTCGACGTCGTTGTATTCGCAGAATTGCCAACGCAAATATCCAGAGGGTCAGCGAACGAAAGCCGGTGTTTACGTGGTGGTGCCGACGTGAAAGTAAAAACCCCGTTGTTTGCCAGAAGAAGCGACCGCCAGGCCAGGCGGCGGCAGCGGCGGCTGCGTAATAATTCATCGGAGGCAACGTGGCTGGTGCACAGAGTTCCGAGAACAACGGTAGCAAACTGTGTCGTCAGCGATGCACGCCGTACGACTGGCAAAACGATGTAAAGTTCGTAATGTCTCACGGTCCACTGGAAAACTGGTCCATTCGTCGCGCTCTCGTGCCGGGTCTAGACCTCGTCGGTGCATCGAGATCAGTTGTAATCCTGAGAATTATTGCGCGTTTAAGCCGTCACGCGTCGTCCCATCGTCGTAATCCGATTCTCACTATCATATTTTTATTTCGATAGAATACCTGGTAATATCGTGTTTCCCGTCTTCATGCAACGTTGACAATCTATCGCAGCGAACGGGAGCCAAATTCGGCACTTTGTTTGAAATAATCCTGTAGATTTTGAGGAGGAAATCCCAAAAATCCAAGTCTCAATGTTAGGAATCCGTTGGTTCAAAAGTTATGCGTGTTTGAAGTTGAGCGATCTTCGGCGGCTTCATCGTCAGAAACGCCTGAGATCGCTCAACTTCAAACACTCATAACTTTTCAACCGATTAATCCCTATCATTGAAACTTGGATTTTTCGAATGTCCTCCCCAAAATCTACAGGATTATACGCGGTAAAGTGAAAAATTTTCAGTTTTCGCAGGTGAAGTTTACCCCAACTGGAGCCTCGTGCAACGAGACGTCCGATCAACTGTACCGTCGGATAAAGAGGAAACTTGCACAGATTTCCAGCAACTTGTACAAAAATCCCGTGAAACTTGCGTAACTGCGAAGACTCTTTATCGCGACAGCTGTTCGAGTCTCCGGAACTTCGATCAGCTAGGAAGCGGCAAGCAGTCGCAGAGATTGAATTGATGGCGCTGTGTCGGAGAAATAACAATCTCGGCGAGTGACCGACTGATAAAAGTAATGGAGAGGGTCGCGCGAACTCTGCGGTTAGCCGTCGACATCGTCACCTGAACAGTCCCGCGAAAATGATATTCTTCGTTGCGTCTACGGAATTGCAGATACATGCAGATATCGTTGTTCTCTGGAATGCAATTATTTCTCCGCATCGCAGCGGCGACGAACGGAAAATGAATGCAGCGTGTTGCGAAATTGCACCGCGCGAAAAATAGAATGCGCCGACCCTTCGGAATCAGGATACAAAGGGAATGAATTTTATGGTTGTCCGTGTCCCGCTGGTTCTTTCCATGGTAAACAGGCGGGTGTTTAAAATTGCAGTTGCAATTTCGATTTTGGAATTCTCTCCCGAGGAACATCTAGACCGTCCAAGAATGGGGCCAGTAAGTCGACCAAACAGAAAAACCCGATTAACCGATGCTCCGCAGAACGATACAGCGATATTAAACCGTGGAGCTTCCTTGAGATATTTCAGATTTATGTATCTCGAGTTGCCGGCGCGCTATACCCGCTCGTTCGTGGGCGTAATCCCACAGAAATGGAGATTAACCTGCAGAAACCCCGGGCCACCTTATCCTAAGCCCATGGGATTCGCGAAGATTACGTTGAAAATGGATGTGGGATAACGACGTTGATTTCTGCGATACAAGCTCCGTTTTTCAATGAGGACCTCTCCAATTAATAATCACGCTCACCAAATCGTCCTTCCTTTCTTCTCAACTTCTCCACTTGGTCCACTAAACTGGCGAAAAGTAGCGGATCTTTTCCACTGAGATTTTACTAATGTAAAGATCCAAAGAAGAAAGAAAATTGTTTCGATGATATCTCGTTAACTATTAGATTTAGGACATATGAAGGTCAGCACTTTTATACTCAGAATTCGATACTCTATCGATCTACGGTATAAAAAATAGGACATTCCATTTAAAAAGATGAAGGTGACCTTCATATCTCTAAAAAAAAATTACATAAAAACAAAAATTTTTTTGGTATCGTATGAGCCTCATTTTACCATTCAACTTTGTCCTTCAGACATTTGACGTATCTTTAAAAACAACAAAGATAATTAAGGTGGCCAAGTTAGGTGAAATACCCTGTATATTTTTGTAGAACGCGTTTTAGGGGATAGTGTCTCGCTTCGACAGCTAAGACCCACGGAAGCAATTAGCAATTGAATAGGAGCCGCGACGACTCAGCAATTCCCAGCAGAAAAATCGTCACAGTGACGAAGAACGCTAAAAACGTATCCCCGTTATCCGGCGATTACCGAGACACCTCGCAAACGTTGTAGACCAGTTTCTTCCGTGGTCATTACAATTCCGTAGGAAGATTTATGTATTTCTTCTCCGGACATTAGCCACGAGATTCGTTTCCTTCGACGCTGCAGGTGATAATTCTTGGCAAACAAACCCACGGAAAAACTGCGGACCCCCCCCCCGACCACCACCGTTTTCGCTCGAACCCTTTCCCCCGGCATTTAAACGACGAATGATAAAGCGGAGCTGTTAAGGGTGGGTGCTCGGAAAGAAACCGTCGTCGCAAGAAGTCGACCACGTTTCTGTCGAGTCCGGTACTTATCGCCGCTGTGCGCAAAAGAACGGGGAGAAACAGTTGTGTGCACCACTGTGCTACAGAGACTATCCGAGAGGAATTGCACCCGAAAGGAACCGGGTTATACACCGATAAATGGATTAGCAGGATTCGCCGGCGGTGGATAAAACAACCGCAAAGAACTGGAGACCCAGAGAGGTTAAAGGTTCGACGAGAGAAATTGCACGAGAGCCGTTGCAATGGGGATGCGGTTTTTTTTTCCAGAGTTTTCTGCTTTTTAAGCGATTTATGGATTCTTGTTGCGTGGGGTACTCCATATTACCATATCCTACTTTTTCAGCTCCCGGTTCTTGTGGCTCTGTTAATGAGGGAAATAAATAGTATCGATCCACCATGCTCTAGAGTCTAGGGGATAGTCTGACTTTGACTGCTGAATTGGCCGGTGTTCAGAAATTTTTCCTTGGGAGCTATCCAACCTTTTGGATTGAAATTGAACACACACATTTACCGGTATCCGAAGTACATGTCTAATTTTTTCTCAGTGAAAATAATCAAAATTGCAGGAGTTATTATATTTTTTATGGAGCTGGTTTGGGGTATAGTCCATCTTTGACTGCTGAATTGGCCAATGTACAGGAATTTTTTTCCCGGTAACTGTCCAACCTTTTCGATTGAAATTGAACACACACATTTACCGGTATCCGAAGTACATTTCCAATTTTTTCTCAGTGAAAATAATCAAAATTGCAGGAGTTATTATATTTCTTATGGAGCTTGATTTAGTGTATGGTCTAACTCTGACTGTTAAATTTGCCAATTAGGAATTTTTTTCTCGAAAACTATCCAATCTTTTTAATTGAAATTAAACGTACACGTTTACCGTTATCCGAAGTACATGTCTAATTTTTTCTCAGTCAAAGTAATCCAAATCGCGTAAGTTATACATTTTTGCATGGACCGTGATATGACAATGTGAGTCGATCCCCTCGCTCGCTGAATTAATTAACGGGCTGCGCTGGCATTAATCGAGCGTAGACGGCTGAGGGATCGTCCCTTTGTCGGTGAAAAATGGCCGGTTGTCCAGAGGAGCTTGGTGTTATCAATTTCCTTGGTGGCTATCAAGAATCCGGCGGCCCGCGGCTGCGACAGTGACATACGACGAACCAGTAATCGGAACGTGGTCGCTTTCATCGGGTGTCCTATTCACCGACTATGTAATTCGCGGCGGGCTTCCACGAGTCTCGCAAACAGCCAGCGGCACTGGGTCGCAACTGTTATGCGGAACCCTCCGCAACCTAACCACAGAGGGTTCTTAAACTATATACACCCTCCAGGCCACGTTCGTGGAAATGTAAATATCCAAACAGGCTGGCGAACATCCTCCAAAGAGACCTGTCCTCGCAATTTTCTTGCGGTGAGGATCCTATTTCTGGGATACCTTCATTTCGCAAGGTCCGACCCCTATCAAAATCGAGGCCATCCGCCTGATTGGACGGTGATGACGGTTTTTCACCGGCTGGACCAGCTTCCTTTGGTCCTATGCAGCACATCTTCGGTATAGTTCACCTTCCTAGGCTAGCCCCGGAGCTATGCTATCGGCGCTCGTCGATCCAGGGTGACGGAAATAGAGGAGCCATCATCGAGCACGAAGCAACCTTAAATAATACAGTTTCGATCCAGTTCTTTTCTTCGGCGTCCTCCTTTTTCCCAACGTTATCTCTCCTGCAGCGTCCAGAGATCTGACGGAATTTCTGCGGTGCTATGCATAGCAATCGCCGACACCGAGGAATATGACATACTGAGGACTCCTAGGGGAGTCTTCGACATTAACGCTGAAGCTACCAGGCGTGAAACTTCTTTTGGCAGGGTGTAAGCCTAATTCGCGTCACCGAATTCGCGATAGGAAAAAGCGTAACGGTCAATAATATAAGTGGGGGAATATATTTTATTTATACGTACAATACTCTCCCCATTCTTCCGCAGCCGGTCGCAGCCGGTTGCGCCCTATATATCCTCCTCCCTCCGTTGAGAGCGGTGAGTAAGGCCAGCGCGTTACGCATTTTCCTGTCGCTGGCAGCGGTCCCATATACACTAACGAGCATAACTGATTCAACACGCTTTAAATCAGAATAACTTTTTTATGAATGGACCAAACGACTTCAATTTCTCTGTAAGGCTAGAATTATTAGTTTAGTAAATGACGTCTAAAAAATATTTTTAAAAAATGGTAAAAATTGATTTTTACTACTTTTTTTAGCTGGGCCAATAATGAAAATTTAAAAGCTGCGTTTGGTCAACTCGCATAAATGATGTACGCTCTGAAAATTTCATTGAGCTTGGTTAATTGGTTTACGAGCTATAAACGATCAAAAATGGTAAAAATTTATCAAGATTTTCAGCCTTTTTACATAGTTCATAGCATTTCCCATACGCTCTTATTCTCTGCGTCGCAAATTTTGATCGTTCATTATTTTCTCTACGATTTTCTATGATTCTATCATTGAAACATTTGCCTCTTGTGGTAGCTAAAATATGATATAAATATTCTTGATTCAATTTTGTCTAAATGCGTCGAGAGTTGTTACCGATCTTGTTGTCGCTTCGTTAGGATTATTTACCATTTCCAATCTAAATTTACTTCTAAACATTACCAGTTTTTTGATTTTCTCGAAACACCATTGTCAACATTTCAAGCTACAAGAGTGTACAAGGTAGCACCTTCAGTTTCGGGATTCTTTCGACCAAAGTCACTGTCAAAAGTCGGCCATTTTCCGCGCGACAGCACACCGAAGCGCCCCTCGCAACTGTATTCCTTTGTATACGTACAGCTTTGGTCCTTGACATGCTGGTGGCCTCGGCGAGTTTCGAAGCATCGATCAGCAATTAGTAAACGAGTTTGCTTCGTGGCACTCGAGCCGCGATACAACTCGAGGAATCTGGCATGAAGCGTATGACAGACTGCACTCGAGATGCAAATCCGCCGGTGGTGAACCGTTATCGAGGGTACACCGTTGAATTTTTTTTTCTTTCTTTTTTTTTTTCGACACTGTCACGGGAACAATCACGATTCGAACACACCCCTCCTCCGCACGCACCTCTGTTGATTAGGGGACTCATGGGGAATTAATAAGGACAGGCGCAGGAGTAGAATGTGCATCGAAGTGCACTTGTCCTTCGTCCGAAAAGAATAGCGGGGTCAGCACGTTCTAAGTATATTGGCATGAAAGGGTGCATTTTGATCGGGGATTTCCGCCGCCGCACGCGAAAATCAAATTTAATGAACCACTCTACTCTGTCACCGGCTATACTCTCTCTCTCTCTCTCTTCTTCTCTTTAGGACGCCCTCTCTGATCCGCCCTGTCGTTTTATGCTGCTTCCAGGTGCTATATTCACTCATGACCAAAAGGATAGCAGTACGGAGCTGGCCTTCAAGTATGCCGTCTACAAGATCAACAAGGAGAGGCGCATCCTGCCGAAAACTACCCTCGAGTACGACATACAGTACGTGCCGAAAGATGACTCCTTCCACGCGTCGAAAAAAGGTAGCTATGCAAAATCAACGAAAATTATTGAAAGGACGTACAAGTCTCTTTCGGGGACATTGCGGACACTAAGATGTTAACCGCTGTAGAATATTTCGAAAATTTTTTCCGGGAATGAAACTTACGTAAAGTTAAAGATTCAACCTTCCTTTTTGCAACGAGACCTCAAAAATTGATCCACGATTTTTTTTTACCGATTTATGCAACAAAAATGGGGACCAAGATTGATACGACGATCGATTATAGGGTTGCCGGTACACCCTTCATTCAAAGTACGATAACTCGGCCGAAAAAAATCATAGATCAATTTTTCAGGTCTCGTTGGAAAAGAGGAGCTTTGATCTTCAACCTCGCGTTGGCTTCATTCCCCAGGAAAATTTTTCAATGTTCTTACTGGCGTTTGAATAGGACTCATTTTCGAAAATGGGGACCAAGATTGTTACGACGATAGGGTTGCCGGTACACCCTTCATTCAAAGTACGATAACTCGGCCGAAAAAAATCATAGATCAATTCTTCAGGTCTCGTTGGAAAAGGGGAGCTTTGATCTTCAACCTCGCGTTGGCTTCATTCCCCAGAAAAATTTTTCAATGTTTTTACTGGCGTTTGAATAGGACTCATTTTCGAGACAACGCGTGTGCTCGGTTTCGCGGGACACCTGTCATTCAAAATTGAATAACTTGGCTTGAGAGAATCGTGGATCAGTTTTCGAGAGCTTGTTGCAAAGGGGAAGCTTCAATGTTCAACGTCGCGTTGGTTTCATACCCGATAAAAATTTTTCCATATTTTAAAAAAAATTTTTGTAATTTTCGGTAGACCGTGAATTTTAACTCCGCCATAAAATGACCGGTTTCCGCGTCATTGGTATCCGTTGTTGGTCTCGTTTGAACAAACGGGTGTCGCGCGTTATTTTATTCGCTAGGTCGCAGTCGATTCGAACTTTGTTCCCGCGAAAAAAATTCACTATCCGCCGAGTAATCCGTAACCGGTGCTGATTTGATCGCGCGACACGTGTATGGGTTACTTACGCGTCACTGTATCGGCCTTCCGTGAGAATTCACATCAGCGGATTTCAGCAGGCGCGCGCGTTTTGTTCGTTCTGGATCGTATTTCGAATCGATGAGCCCCGTGCGCGTCCCTCGCGCCACCCGGTTTCGACGCTCGAGTTTCCTAAAATCCTTTGATTGGGCTTTTCAAACTGCTGCACGACAGGTGAAACAGCTCTTACGGATTAGAACCGCTGGCCGTGTATGCGTGCGCGTGTGTGTAGTTTTTCGCTTCTCTTCGGAGGGGATGTATACATGGATCGTCCTCCGTAGAGTTGTTTCCATCCGGGACTAGATCAGGCTGTCGGGGAGTCTTCTTTGTCACCAGAAACTCGAACAAACGGTTATGTCTACGAAGTAGTTCGTTTGGGGATGCTTGCCAAGAAACAGTCAGCCGATCCTGCTCTCCTCGGACGGAACTGGACTGCGGATTTTACGCGATTATGGCAAAAAGTGGTGTGATTTAATTGTGAAAAGATGACACAGTAAATCCTCTGTAAACGCAAAGAAAAATATGGTAAATGTTTTCTTTAGGGGAGGCATCCCCGATTACCTTGACCTTGACGTATGTTGTCAAGGACAACATTCTGAGTAACCCCCAAGAAGTTCTAGCCGGCGCTCGTTGTCTGTTAAAACGTTATAAGCAAAAGAAGTTTGCCAAATATAGCAAAATTTTTTTATTTTTACTTATATTTTAATGAAACTTTCACCAATGTATTTGTGGCATTTTTCTGATTAAAATAAGACCAAACACGATATAATCTAAACTGTATTTAGTGGTTTAATTGACGATGAAAGTTTCGGGCGCAAAGAAGGACAGCGTATGGGAAAGAAAGAGACACGGAGGATCGCGCGGTGTCCTTCTCTACGTTCGGCTCAGCTTTTGTACAGTTTACAGTACAGTTTACTGTACAAACAGGTGTTTGACCTCCGTGGATTAGGACTCATCTCTTCCCCAGGTTGTATAAAGAGAAAGATCAATTATTCGCAGGGTGTACGCGCAACAAAGCTTTCAAAAAATCCATATAGTTCTCCGGTTACAGAGTCGTGTCCCGAAAAATCCGTGCGTCTCGTTGCCCCGAAGTTATTGTCCGGAGATTCGCCGATTGTCAATTTTCGCAGGGAGGGGGGGGACGTGCTCCCTTCGTTTATGGAGGGGAGGGGCGTAGGGGGCCAGCCGTTTTATCGTCGGGTTCCTAAACGACATTTTCTGGCTCGGGAAGGCCAGCCGGCGCCGATGGTAAGCCTCGGGTTACCGTTTTCACGAAAACCCTCCCTCTCTCTCTCTCTCTCGCGACGGGACAACCGGAAACGCGGGGACCGGTCTACGGTTGTATGCATGCAAATGCGAGCACTCGCGACCGAGATGAACCTTGCAGGATCGTTTGTTTCGCATAAAGTGTTATCTCCGCCCGACCGTCTCGCTTTTTTCCCGTTTTTACGGTTATATGCATACGTGTCGGATAAACGGCGCGGCCGGCTATCGGCCCTTCTGCTGCCGATACCTCCGTTCAAACCTCCCGATCCGTGAGAAGAATATTAGGGCAACGGGAAACTGTTTCCCACGCTTTCGAAATCGAAGGGCCTCCCTCGACTTCGAATCGAACCTAAGTCCTGTCCCCAGAAAATTTATTTTACCTCATCCTAGCTTTGTAATAACATGGAGTAACCTTGCCAATATTCGTTTAAGTTTTACAATTTTTTACAGAATTTTTTGTGCCATCAAACTTCCCCTCAAAGTAGAACCCCAAGTCCAATACACGACTAACCACCCTTTGATTGAAGAACAGGGTGCCCAGAAAATTAATTTTTATCTCGTCTTAGCTTTACAATACCTTGAATTAACGTTGCAAAATCTATTGTGCTCTGAAACTACCCCAGAGTCCACCCCCATTGCTCGACCCCTGCTCCCTGATCGGAGAATACAGTTCTCAGAAAATTTATTTTACCTCGTCTTAGCTTTGTAATACCCTGAATTAATGTTGCAAAATCTATTGTGCTCTGAAACTACCCCAGAGTCCACCCCCATTACTCTTTTCCTGCCCTCTGATCGTAGAACACAGTCCCAGAAAATTTATTTTACCTGGTTTTATACTATAAAATAGCTTCGTTTAATTATGCAAATATTCGTTTGGCATTCTACAATTTGATTTGCATATTTTTATTCCGCACAAAAATCTCCGGTGCGATCGTAAATCTGATCGACATCAGTTTCCCGAAGTAAATTGCTTCGATTTCACGGGAATTCTGTAAGTGTCGTTCAACGTCAGTGGCAGTGCTCGGTTTCCGCTTCAAAAAATACGTTTGCCAGAAGAAAAACAGCAGACGGTGAGCGTATAAAAATTCGCAAAATCGAATATCGATCCTTGCGAATGTCATTCAAAAGATTCCGGTCGTGTGTACGGAGCTTAATCGGGTGCTCGACACGCGTACCACCCGACGTGTTCTAACTACATGTAACATGAATAAACACGTACATCGCAGATTTCGTATTCCCGCCGTTTGTCGCGGCCGGTAATTGTTTCGAAAAGTTTTTTTCCCCCGGGGATTCCTAGCGAAGTTTCAGGAAACGGTGAAAACGCGAGAATGGAAATAGGAATATCACACCCCACCCCCCCGTTCCTCTGCCGCGCGTGTTTTCATGCTTTTAATAAATGCAGTCGAATAAAAATTCTCCGTCGTACGGTTTTAATTAAAGCTGAACGAAGGGATTAAGCCGCGGCCGATCGGCCGGCCCGGCGTTCTGTTCGCCAACTCGAGTTCACCGATCGACCGTGAACATTATTGCAGCGCCGTAACAATCTTTTGACGTTTTAATATCTTACTGCAGTTGCAGCGCTCGTTCCTTGCAACTGCGCCGATGGGGAATGGAACAACTGCGTTCTCAGTATATTAGGGCGGATTATATTGCGTTTACTCTAAGAAGATTGCTTCTGAATTATTATCGCGCCGACCGATAAGCTTGCGCGATCTTTTATTCCAATTTCCGTGAAGCTTTCCCCGTAGAAACCTTGAAGAATTATTTTCGAGACTGAAACTTAGACAGATTTGAATATTATAGCTTCCTACTTACACCAAGTTCGTAAAAATTGACCAATGATTTTTTCAAGCCAAGTTATTCAATTTTGAATGAGGGGTGTCCCGAGAATCCGAGGACACGTGTTGTCTCGAAAATGGTGCCTATTAAAATGCCTGTAAGAACATTTAAAAATTTTTCTGGCGAATGAAACCAACACGAGGTTGAAGATCAAAGCTCCCCCTTTCCAACGAGACCTGAAAAATTGATCTATGATTTTTTTCGGCCGAGTTATCGTACTTTTAACGAAGGTTGTACTGGTAACCCTGTAATCAACCGTCGCATCAATCTTGGTCCCCATTTTTGTGGCATAAAATAGTTTTAAAAAATCGTAGATCAATTTTTGAGGACTCATTCTAAAGGGGAAGCTCTGTTCTTCAAATCTGTGGTAGTTTCATCCCCAAGAAGAATTTCTTTTAAGATTTCTGGGACGTTTTTCGATACATCGCCTACTTTCTTTTCGGACAAAAGAAAACGCGAGTGCTGGTTTATTACAGTAAGACCGTTCTTTGTTCAATTGCAACAGTTGGAATTGCAACGATGAATTCCTCTGCTATAGACTCGCGGAATTCCTGTCAGACGATAGATTTGCACGGAACATTTCTCGCGCGTCTGTTTCGTTTCCAGCGTTATCGCCTCTTCCCACGTGTTCTACAAGTTCGCCCCCCACTCGGTTACTTTTCTACATGTTCCCGGTTGTGAGCCGGATGGTCGCCTCTTGAAAAAAGATCGAAGGAAGCGAAATTTGAAAAAGCACCGATAAAAGGGCTTACGGAGGGGTGAACTGGCTCGACTGCGGCGGAAGTACGTTTTGATAACGGGCAGAGCATCGTCCGTCGAAGTCACGAGTCTCGTATCGAGCGAATCGAGTTCGATTTCAAAGGATGAATCTCGCATGACTTGCTCCAACGCCTTCCTCCTTGTACTTGAAATGTGCTTGCGCGAGAATAACTCGTGTGATCATCTTAATACGTGGAAAGAGCCAACTTCAATTTCACATCAAATAAATCGTAGGGCAAGCGGTTAAATAATTAGGTACCAAGAAACATATGTACATTTAAATTTTTCTGTGTATTTGGATGTTATTATAATTAATTTATCATAACTTTTTGTCATAAAATTATTACAAAATATAAATTTTAGGAACTCGAAGAAAGCTTAAGAACATTGATATTTTTGAAGTAAAAAATTGAAGGTAGCCACCATTTTGACAGGTTCTACGAAAAACAAGAAATAATGATTGCTCGATCTCCTCCGTAAAGAGTCTCGATTTCAATAGCTGTACAAGACACGTGTTCCCATGCACGAGATACGTGGTAATATTTGTTACGAACTTTTTATAACTCCTCGGCGAATTTCGATTTTATATTTATGAAGAGCGGGGGGTTTACGATACCGAGGAGAACTTCTCGCAGCGAATTTTACGAGCAACCGGCGCGCAACTCGCGGGCAAATTAATTTCGAGTTAATTCCCAGCAGTCGAATTTTCAGAGTTTTACGGACAAGCAGTATTCAACTCTCGACGTATTAGCTCGGGAGTTAATTCGCGGAAGTCGCCTTTTGAGAACACGCGTGCTTCTCGGGTGTTCCACTGACTTTGCAGCTTTGATGGACAACTTGCACCAAGCAAAAGTGAGTTCGCGAGATGTGTCGAGGCTCGCGAGGATTCGTTTCTTACCGTTTGGTCGTGGCGAATCACTTGGCTGGACTGCTCTTTACGATGTGCCTTTCTCCTATAAATTATAATGTATTTGGCATGTAATCCAGTAGATTAGTACCCGGGGCAGTTGCAGGTCGAAGTTTCGATCCTGTAGGGTCAATGGTTCAAGAGTTATGCTTGCTTAAAGTTGAGCATTTTACAGTGCTTTTGGCAGGTAAGGGCGCCGCTTACCGAGTTGGTTGGTGATTAGGTCGGGGAGGGGGGGAGGACCGGCGGTTTTACTCGGTAAGTGGCTCGCGGTCGCCACTTCAAACCACTATGGCGGCGCTTTTACCTGTCAAAAACACTGCAGATTGCTCAACTTTTAGCAAGCATAACTCCTGAACCCCTGATCCTATGGGATCGAAACTTCGATCTGCAGCCGCCCCGGGTGCCAATTTACGAATATGGTGGACTGGGAAATCAGTAGGTGGGAAGAGAAGATACATTAATATGTGAAAGCATGTAGAAGGATTTACGGATTTTCGTAATTTCCAGTGTCGTAAATTCTCAATTGTGTGCGCCGCCTCCGAAAAGATTGTATTGTATTTAAGTTCGTGTGAAATGAAAATTATTTCACACTTTTTAGTGCATTTTTTTTAGTTCGTTTTTTCGAAGTCGTTTTAATTTTTTTTCAAAAAAAATTCAAAACTTCCAGTCCTCTGAAAAAGTTGATTACCAAATGAGTTAGTTTACTACATACTCATGCGGACCCTTGTGCATTTATAGCAAAATTGATAAGATGGAATTCAGAAATGTTGGAAAATGAACATTGAGCACACGTGAATACATGATTTCTCCTTTATTAACATCATTAAGGGAAGGAATAACGTTCAATTTAGTTTCTATTTCTTGCAAACAGTGCACAGATAATGTTTATTTTGCATAAAGTTCCGCAGCCTACTAGTAGCAATCGTTCCCGGAGCAATACGCTTCCCGCATAGTATTTGCCGATTCTTTCTCCCGTGGAGGTTCCGCGACTCGCAAAACAGGTACCGCGGAATAATAGAGTCTACAGGCGTGTTCCAAAGGCAATGGACGCGGGGTCATGGAGGGGGATGGGGAAGGAGCGGCTGGAAATTAAGCTAACCGTGCCCGGTGATCGTATTTCAGAGCCGGGGTCAACGGGGTTCTTGCAGCCGTTGCTCTTTTCGCGATTTAAGCTTAGCTTCGGGCGGCATCTGCGCTCCTATCACGTTGCGGCTCGCGCCATTCTGTGTCGCAATTCTCTGCATAGTGGCCCGTCGAAAGGGACAGCTGGACATTTTATTATAACACTAGCTATTATTCCCTCCGCCGTGTTGTCTCCCCGAAGTGGCTCCTGCACCGAGGTTCCCGTAAACATTCGTTCGAAACCTCGCCCGTCATCGCCGAACTAATTGCACCTCCCGATCAGGGCTCGATAACTCGGCCGAAAAAAATCGTAGATCAATTTCTGCGGTCTCGTTGGGAAGGGGGAGCTTTAGTCTTCCAAATCACGGCGGACTTGTCCGCGGGAAAAAATTTCTAACGTCCCCACGGTTGGTTCGATATACCGTACATAGTTTGCCTGCGGTAACAATTTCTCAATTTCCCCGGCATTCGGAAGAAAATTCACGCGAAACGAGCGCTAACAAACGAACGGAAATTACGTTGGACGGCGAGGTACGGTAACAATCTGTCAACGTTCGATGCTGGTCTCTCGTAGCTACCAATTCGCCGTCTGACGAGAGAAGAAAATACGTTCGCAGCGTTTCACTGTCGGCGTGCCGCGGCGCGGTATTTCCGCGTGCTCGTCCCGCAGAAAATATTATTCCGATAGCGTATTTTCATGATAATGCCGGGCGGGAACGCTCGCGATGGTATTTTCTCGGAAATCGCGAGAACGGAACGGCGGTGTAGATTTTTTGACACGGGCGCGGAGAGAACACTTTCCTCGGTATATAGCGTCGCGGCAAAATGAAAGGGTTTTCTGTTCGCGGGGAAGGAAACCAACGGCTATGAAGGAAAGCGAACGGTACACCGTGCAATTGTCCTCTTGTTTCGGGAAGTCCGCGTTCCCAATGAAAGGACGACACTTGGAGCACCAGGAGGAAATGAAAAGCCTTTCTTCGACGTCCTCCACCTTTTACCGGTGAGATCGAATTACGGGGACAGAATAACCGAAGGAAGAAACGAAGTTTAGGGGCAGGGGGAGTGGGAGAGGGGGGCTGTCAGACGATTCCTAAAGCGTTCGGGCAGCCATCTTGATCTTGGGAAACGACGCTGACTTGCACACGTACCAAACATCCCCTTTGTTGCTCGTATCGGCAGCTTCCAACACTCGATTTGGGTAAACTTTACTTTACCGGACTCAGAATTTCTGCCTTTCCCCTATAAATTATGATGTATTTGGTATGTAATCCAGTAGATTTGTACCCGGGGCGGATGCAGGTCGAAGTTTCGATCCTGTAGGATCAATGGTTCAGGAGTTATGCTTGCTTAAAGTTGAGCAATCTGCAGTGTTTTTGACAGCTAAGGGCGCCGCCATATTGGTTTGTTGCGACGACCGCGAACCGCTACCGAGCAGAACCGCCGGTCCTTGACCCCTCTCCGACCTAATCACCAACCAACTCAATAAGGGGCGCGCGAACGTCACTATAAACCAATATGGCGGCGACCTTACCTGTCCAAAACACTGCAGATTGCTCAACTTCAAGCTAGCATAACTCCTGAACCATTGGTCCTACAGGATCGAAACTACGATCTGCAAATTTATTATCTCTGCAACATCGTCTCCTGATCTCATTCATAAATGATTCAGTAATCATAGTTAATCAATGTGCAACAGATTTATACAATTTTACAATATTTTAGAATTCTGCAATCTTTTACAACTTTACTAAGCACATGTTGACCGACAACACTAATCTCTACAAAGTAACAATGCAGAGATCGGAATAATTCATCATTTATTATAATTTACACCGCAGGAGTCATTGTAATCGACACCAAACTATCCTGTAACTGTCACTAAAACCTGTAACAAAGCCTCGACGAATTCTCCATTAAAAAGTTACAGCATAAATATTTCCCTATACACATAATCCTCCACGGAATTCTAAAGTGATCTATTAAATGTGTCAACTTAATACGCCGGTCATAAATATTTCATCGTAGTCGCGCAGATCTTGGAAATTGCGAAAACAACAGCGGGTCGTTGAATGACTCACAAGCCTGCGAAACAAACGACCGAAAGAACGAACGCCGCGAAACTTTGCCAATCCGAAAGTTTCGCGATACCTTCCGTATCAACCGCATAGAGCGCGATCATACTTGCAAATGAAAAATGTTTCTGTTGTGATACCTGCGCGGCGTTACGCATAATCTTTATTGAGGAGGCTTAATAGCGAGAAGGGAGAGCCTCGTGCAAAGAAATGCATCTAATAACGCTTCTTATGCTTTCGCGGAACCGCGTGTTTTTATTCTCGGAAATTGTCGAAAAGACGTGCGAGTCTTTTTGGGGAGAAAGCCCGGACACGAAAGTGTTACACATTCGAACCGCTGTAGAATATTTGGAAAATTTTTTCCGGGAATAAAACTTAGGTAAAGTTGAAGATTCAACCTTCCTTTTTGCAACGAGACCTCGAAAATTGATCTACGATTTTTTTTGACCGATTTATGCAACAAAAATGGGGATCAAGATTGATACGGTGATTAATTATAGGGTTGGTGGTACACCCTTCACTCAAAGTATGATAACTCGGTCGAAAAAAATCGTAGATCAATTTTCTGGTCTCGTTGGAAAGGGGGAGCTTTGGTTTTCAATCTCACGTTGGTGTCATTCCCTAGAAAAATTTTTCAATATTTTTACAGCAATTTTAATAGTCATCATTTTCGAGACGACACGTGTCCTCAGTTTCGTGGGACACCTCTCATTCAAAATTGAATGACTTGGCTTAAAAGAATCGTAGATCAATTTTTCAGGTCTCGTTGGAAAGGGGGAGCTTCAGTCTTCAAACTCGTGTTAGTTTTGTTACCGGAAAAAATTTTTTCGAGATTCCACAGTGGTTTGAATTCGTACAATTTTTTAGACAGCGCGTATCCTTGGTTTCCCGTGTCCTGTGTTGTGCAGGAATTTCTTAGGCAAAAATTAGTAACGCGGCGTGAAAGTCGAGGTTCCAAGCTTTGAAATCAAACCACGTTCGATGTTGTACTATGTTTCACAACGAAATTATTGAAGTTTAAATATCGACGATTTCCGGAGAATCTTGAAGATCCGGCTCGCGTGTGTTTGAACGCGACAGTTCCGGCTTTAACAGAAGAAATCTGGACTCTGTACAGCGTCACGGAACGTCACGTGTTCGAGAGCAGCTCTTGAGGGTTCTATTCTGAATGCCTCGCACGAATAGAGGTCCTTCATGTTGCCACGGTTCTCGATCTTCGATCTTCCGCACGGAGCTTGCTCGGCCGTGAACATCTACGTGCAGTATATTCGCGAGAGACCGTCGGCCATTTTCGAGAACGCGTCTAAATTTCGACGGATAGCTTCAGGATGAACGTATATCGTCGTCTGAATTAATTGGTTGGTGTGTGTAAACGATTGTGAAATCTGTAAAGTTGTTAGGATTTGAAGAAAATCGAGGACTGCTCTTTACTTTACCGGACTCAAAACTTGTGCCTTTCACCTATAACTTATGATGGATTTGGTATGTAAGCCAGTAGATTTGTACCCGGAGCGTCTGCAGGTCGAAGTTTCGATCCTGTAGGACCAATGGTTCAGGAGTTATGATTGCTTAAAGTTGAGCAATCTGCAGTGTTTTTGCAAGTTAAGGGCGCCGCTTTCCGAGTTGGTTGGTGATTAGGTCGGGGAGGGGGGCAAGAACCGGCGGTTCTGATAGGTAAGCGGCTCGCGGTCGTCACTACAAACCAATATGGCGGTGCCTTTACCTGTCAAAAACACTGGAGATTGCTCAACTTTCAGCAAGCATAACTCCTGAACCATTGATCCTACAGGATCGAAACTTCGACCTGCAACCGCCCCAGGTACCAA
Source organism: Lasioglossum malachurum (assembly GCA_028455605.1). Lineage (NCBI taxonomy): Eukaryota > Metazoa > Arthropoda > Insecta > Hymenoptera > Halictidae > Lasioglossum > Lasioglossum malachurum. The sequence continues at coordinate 13,400,688 of CM052312.1, read as the reverse complement.
ACTACTGGATTACATACCAAAAACATAATAATTGATAAGAGAAAGGCACAAATTTTGAGTCCGATAAAGTAAAGTTCACCCGGTCAAAATTTTATATAATTTTTACGTTTATGTTTTTTTGTTCAACAATTTAATGTTAATTTTAACTTTCATCTCAAAGTGTTCGATTAACGTGACAATGAAAAATGAGTGTGGTCGAGAGCACCAGAGATAATTGGACCGCCAACCGAATAATCCGAAGTTGCCCTAACTACCGAACACCCCGGAAGAGACAACAGTGTCCATTTATTAGATTTCAGTTCGAAGGTAATTATGCTCTTCACAAAAGCAACACAGACACTGGTTGGGCGCGCGTGTTAGAAACAGCTAAAGCGACGAGAAATACGTGCGCTAGAAGCAGATAACAAAGTCCGCACGCTTCGGTGGACCGAGGGGATGACCAGGTCTTGTTGCTATGTCCTTTCAACGCCTTTAATGAGCTAGCGCGGTAGCGGTTTTTCCTTTGAACCCGCTGATCCCTCTGACAGACACCTAATCGATCTTGTCGATCAAGGTAATTGCAGTCATTGTCTGTGACACCGACAAACCGTTTAAACATTTATCTAACAATTCATTCCTGTTTGTTCACAACACACAATTCAAACACATTTATTTAATTTTCTTAAAAATTGGGAGTAACCTCCCACATTTCGTATATTTTTTTCGCAATTCTGAGCAAATTATGAATGGTGGAAAAAAATTTATTTTTCGAGTGACACCCCCCTAAGAAATATACCTACGAAAATGCGTAGGTGTATTTTTAAAAAATTGGCAAGGTTATGGAAGAAAACGATCGCAGGTCAAGGACCCACTAAACCTAATTCACCGGCAATTAGAATCCCAATTCTAAAGCGCAATCCAAGTGCAAGAAGGTACAGAGAGCTTGTGCGCTGGTTGATGCGTTATGAAATCGTAACGACGTCCCCTTTTTGCAAGTCCAGCGTCCCGGAAGAAAGGGTCTGGCAGTAGTCGCAGTCGCTAATTATAACCGTTGTGTTTCACCAGTATCGCTGTTTACCATGTCGATGTTCCCGGCAGCCATTTCGAGGCGTTGTGAAGCTTCGTGCTCGAACGCATCCGAAAGAAAACCGGAGAGACAGAGAGAGAGAGAACAACAAGTCTATCTGGAGGCTACAAAGAATTCACTGCTGTTTCATTCTCGAAGAAGTTTCCCTCTGTCACCGCACTGCACTGGCGGGAAAACAACGATCACTGTTCTCCTCCGTCGTACTTTCTCCGCTACGTTGGTTAGGGTATAACAGCGCTTCGTACAAGAATAAGAATGCGGGGAGACTTGGCTCTATCAACCGAAACGAGTGCAAAAGTGAAAGCTCTTACTTCCCCAGACGCGTCCTGCGCTTCCCAGAAACACACCGACTTCCGAGGATAAGTGAATAAAGCTCCTCTTTGTAAAGCATCTTTCGCAAATAGAACAACAACGATGTTTCCTAGCACTTGCCACTCGTGTCCACATTGTTTACCATATACCACCGGCTTCAAACTTTCTTATCTTCGGAACAAAAAATTATGTGACAGTGATTCTTAGCTCATTTTGAAGCGGAAACATTCTACTTTCAGAGCCAACAAGTCCCCTCGAGTTAAACAATTTTTTGGCTTTCTCGCATGTACTTTTATGCACCAGGTTGTGAAAAAGTACCATTTTAGAAAGTTCTGCAGCTTCATCGACTTCAAACTTTTTTATCTCCGGAACAAAAAATCATGCGATAGTGATTCATAGCTCATTTTAAAGCGCAGACAGTCTACTTTCATAGTCCACAAGTCTCCTCAAGTTAAACAATTTTTTGGCTTTCTCGCGTGTACTTTTATGCACCAGGTTGTGAAAAAGTACCATTTTCGAAAAGTCTCCAACTTCAACGACTTCAAACATTTTTATCTCCGCAATAAAAAATCGTGAGACAATGATTCTTAGCTCATTTTGAAGCGCGGACATTCTACTTTCAGAGCCCCCAAGTCTCTCCCGGTTAAAAAGTTCGTGCGCTTTCTCAGATTTACTTTTCCGTCCTGCGCTTTCCAGAAAGACAATGACTTGCGAGGATAAGTGAATAAAGCTACTCTTTGTAAACCATCTTCCGCAAATAGAACAAAAACGATGTTTCTTGGTACTTGGTCCTGACAAGCACTCTTTTTAACTTCGTTAAGCGTTATTTCTAGACGCCGCTCATTTCATGCTTTTATGACGCGAAACGTAAAACGGTAGAGAGACAAAATCGTTCCTAATTTTTCCTCTCCGCTGTTACTGGAATTACGGAAATGTTTAATCGAGAAATTTTCGGTTTGTTCTTCCGTTATATTTTGAGAGCATTTATTCTCCACAGTATTAAATTTATTTCCTCGAATATATTACCTTTATGTTCTGTACCAATTACGTCACGACTGAACCTCTTTGTCGACGCACACAACAAAAACTGTATGAATAAGTCTTGCCATCCACTTTCACAATTATGGCAATTATGAAAATGTTCAAACGAACAACAGAAGTTAATAAAAGCCCCTTCATCCTCTTTCAAAATTACTGACATGAAATGAATGTTTGTATCTGAAAATTCAGAACGAACTTGTTCGACCCAGCACATATTTTCTCGTTACATGTATGAATACTTCCACCCTACTATCCCGTAAAAATGACGGGTTCTAATATTCTTAATTTACGATTATGAAGTTTGTAAAGGTGCATCCCTGAGGCATTATGTAACGGGTTATCCAAGATAGACTGTAGGAAGTTTTTTTTTTAATAAAAAACGTACTATTTTTAATTTTATTGGTTTTTTTTTTATATCATCATCAGGTATCATCCATGACAATTATGTGTGAAAGACGATATCTGTCAAATGACCACCACAACCACCGTTACAGACATCAATTCGAAGAAGCAACATTTACACTTACATTTTAGAAAAATGGTCGAAACTTTGGATAGACACATTCTTATTATGTTTATAAAATAATGTGAAATGGTTGTATCTAGAGCTCCGTAAGCCCGGTGTTAAAAATGGTAGAAAGAATGGCCGATTATTAGCTCGCCTGATCCCGGTCTAAATGGACAACAGTCAATTATCGAGAATTTTAATTCCGCTCGTACGTGGCACTGTCGCTGGAGGAAATTAATGAACACGCTCCAAGGATCTTTTTCGAGGATTTTCCGTCGAAACCACCGTGTCACGGTTGCGTTGCACTTCCGTGCGCACTATACCCCAGGCGGTACACACGATCAGAAATTTATTGGCCGTGCCGCAGCCTGGAGAAATTGGATTTTTCCTGTCGAACACCGGACTGGAACTATGGCGGAGGGATCGAATCCTTGGCGACTAGCGAGATCAATGCTGGTGGCACTTAATTGCTCCCCTTAACCTGTCCCATGTGGCTTCGCCCCCCAAACCTGTCGTCGATGATGTAATTACCGGCGGCCGACCGTTTAACGGTAAATTTACCGAAAGCTTATCCGCCTGGTCTTTGGCCTTTCTGGTTAATTAACGAACAAAATTTGACGGACAATCGGTTCCAAGCGTCGATGAAAGTCGAAGCGATAACTGTTTCAGATCGGTCGGAACACAATACAGAGGTGGGACTCTGTTTCTGAAATATTGCGTGCGTCGCCGACGTAATTGGAAACTGTAACATCAGGCGCAAATCCCCCGTTCAATTAAAAAGTTTAATTAAAGCTCGATCTGATCTTCCCCGGATCCTGTTGTTCCCCAACGTGACAGCTCTCGGAAACGGTACATGTTCCGAGCCACATACATTTCCGGTGAGCCACGTGCCATAAATGACCGCAGATCTTCGCGCCGGATAAAAGCTGCCCGATCGATCCGGGAAAACAGAGACAGTTCGATTTTTACTTATCGATCGCCTGGTACGTTGGTTTAAACGATTTTCAAAATGTGGATTTACATTTGTTATTCGTTTTTGGGAAACAGTAGGACCTCGATTATCCGGCTTGATCGGAAGACGAACAGCCCGGATAAATTCTTAGTGCATTATTAACGCGAGGGTAAAAACTACCCTTAACTTTGTCATTTATTTTCTAGGTTGTTGTTCAAGGTAATGAGATGAAAATAATATATTTTTTCTGAGAAAATTATTAATTTCTGCAATATACTATTGTGAAAAACGAAAAGGCTATTTAAAATTAATTATATAATAGAAATAATGGAACAGCGATGGTCTTCGATTTGAGGATCCACAGAATGGGATCCGTAGATCAATTTTTTCGGGGCGAACGTACTGAATAAATTACGTTTCTCGCCTAACCTAACCTTTCATCAGGAAATCCCTCGCAAGGTTCCGGCAAGTTTCGTACGGATGTTTAACGAAAGGCTGTAATTAGCAACTCTTCGTGAAATTTCAGCCCAGCAGACGCGAACACAACGCGGCCATGTTACCGTAAATGCCATTAATATTTGAAGCGTCTTTTAGATCGTGAGCGCGCAACGTTTTCCCGTCGTCGACGCGCGCGTAATTTCGACTCGCGAGGCTTTGCGAAGATACCCTCCTAGCGGAAAGGGCGAGAGCAACGATACGAGTTAGCTTCGTGTCGAAGTATACTCTCGAGCTCTCTGTGCTCTCTACACTTCGCCGAAGACTGCCACTGGTAAATAAGCTCTTTACAAGCAACCGAGCGTCACTCTCCTAACTTCGTTGCTTCGGTAACACGGTTTTTTTTTTCTTTCTTTGATCCAGCACCAGGTTCTGTTATTTACGAGCTTTATTATTTTCTATGGGGTCGCCATTGTTGTTCGAATTGCGTCTGCAAGAAAGGATGGAAAATCGTGATGCTGAAGATAGCTGTTTGCTAGCGTCTTCCATGAAGAAGTTGTTACTTGAAATGATTGAAAAACGCCGTTTTTACACAATTCACAATTTCTTAAAGTTTGCCAAATTTTTTTGCACAATTTACAATTATTTTTACAGTCTGCAATTTTTCGACAATTTGCAATTAACGATTTTTAAGCAAATTGTATTTATTTTCACAGGTTACAATTTTTAGACGATTTACAATGTTCCTCACAGTCGAGAATTATTTTTACAATTTACAATCTTTCGCAATGTTACTGACCACCCTCATTAATATAAAATGAAACAATTGCCGAACATTCGAAAAGTCATAGACCACCTCCCCCACCCTATCAGTATCACAAAGAGATTGCCTATTGTCTCTGGAACTGAAAAAATCGTCTGGCGCAAGGCTGGCCAATCTCCTTAAAATCGTCATTGGTGCTCAAAGCTACTTTCCTCTTCCATCATTCGGGGATAAAGGCAACGAATAGATTCCCGTGGATTAACGTCGGATTCGAGTGGGTACTACAAGCCTGGAAAATTGATTTATAATTTACCGGTATTCAGGATCGACGACAAGATTCGCGCGGGTAGATCTCCGAAAAGAGAAGTTGAAAAAAGGGGGAACCGTGAATCTCGTACAAAAGATAATCCGCCGCGTCGGTGAAACTCCTCGCTTAATCTTCCGGTTGGTGTCCTCTCGAACTATTCGAAGAGTGCCCTGGCATAAAGGACTTATCTGCTTACAGCGACAGGCAAAAGTGAGTTTCACGAGCCACGTTTTATGCCGTTCGGTAGGGGCATGATAAAATAAATCGCGGTGTATCATCGTTTGCTTGGCGCACGCTGAAAATGGGAGCGACGGCCGCCACAGGGAATAAATTATGGCAACGATGACCAAAATTTATGAAGGCTCCTTCGATTATGCCACCAGCCGCAGCACGGAGAGACAGAGGCTAACGAGTAGCGAATTCTCAGGCAACGAGATAATGGGATTTTGGTGGTGATCATGCTATACTTCCCCGGTCCCATCATACTCGAATTAGAACGGTACGTTTTTCACAGACGAGCACCGAATTTTCGGGAAAGCATTTTTTCCTAATAAACCGAATACAATTTTTTATCATGGCGGTCACCCACGATAATTGCTATTCGTTTCGTGTGCAAAACAGTCCTTCTAGGTTGAAAGACACACACACACACACACGATCCCCAAAAATTTCAAGTCTCCAAACCCTTATTTAAAGATACGGGGGTAACCACCCTTAACTATACCATTTTTTTTCTTGGTTGTTAACCAAGATATCAAAATGAAAAAAACGCGAAAATACTCGGAAATGCCTCCCGCATTTCGTATATCTTTTTCGCAATTGTGAGCACACACGGAGAAAACTACCCTTAACTTCACCATTTTTTTTCTCGATTGCTAGTTGAGATATCAAAATTAAATAAACGCGAAACTACTCGGAAATGCCTCCCGCATTTCGTATATCGTTTTCACAATTGTGGGCACACACAGAGAAAACTACCCTTAACTTTACCATTTTTTTTCTCGGTTGCTAGTTGAGATATCAAAATGAAAAAAAAACGGAAAACTACTCGGAAATTCCTCCTGCAGTTCACATATTTTTTTCACAATTGTGAGCACACACAGAGAAAACTACCCTTAACTTTACCATTTTTTTTCTCGGTTGCTAGTTGAGATATCAAAATGAAAAAAAACGGGAAACTACTCGGAAATTCCTCCTGCAGTTCACATATTTTTTTCACAATTGTGAGCACACACAGAGAGAACTACCCTTAACTTCACCATTTTTTTTCTTGATTGCTAGTAGAGATATCAAAATTAAACAAACGCGAAACTACTCGGAAATGCCTCCAGCATTTCACATATTTTTTTCACAATTGTGAGCACACACAGAGAAAACTACCCTTAACTTTATCTTTTTTTCTCGGTTGCTAGTTGAGATATCAAAATGAAAAAAAAACGGGAAACTACTCGGAAATTCCTCCTGCAGTTCACATATCTTTTTCGCAATTGTGGGCACACACAGAGAGAACTACCCTTAACTTTATCATTTTTTTCCTCGGTTGCTAATTGAGATATCAAAATGAAAAAAATGCGAGAATACTCGAACTTGCCTTCCGCAATTCTAAGAAAATTATTGAAGGTAGAAAAAAATTGATTTTTGCCTATCTAATGCATACGATAGTTTCGAGATGAGCAGAGTGGCGGGATATAGTTGAATAACAATTGTGGAGACCGCAGGACCCTTCGCAGCCTCGTCGACAAAAGTCAGCCATTCGCGCGTCAAGGTTATGATTCGCTCGTGTCCGCTGGAAATTCGGAAAAAGTCTCGACTCGCATGTTACGACTGTCCGGGATCGAAACGGGACGCGCGGACATGGCTCGCGAATTTACATGTTTTATCCGGGCGTGTTTTTCCGAGAGAGAAAACGCGCGAAAAGTTTTTCCCCGACAGTCGGAGAGCCGCCGTTTATGTTACCCGGGCAATGTTGACGTGGCTCGCGAAATCGATACACGCGGATCGTCGTCTCGCGGACGAGCTTCATAAATTGCGAGATACTTTTGCCGGAAGTTCGGCACGCTCATCCTTTTCCAGGATCCGACTCGCCGACCCCTGCAGACTGTTACAGGTGTAAACGTTACGCCGATAAAATCCTCTGTTAAAACTCGTCACTCGCGTCATTGATTTGTAGGGGTTTACAGGAACCGACGAGTGAATCTCCGAGATTATTTGCACGCGTAACAGGTGATCGTCGATGATCGACACGGACCAATCCAGCGATTAATTATCCTTAACCGGGCTATTAGCTGCTGCAACGATTTCTTTCGCCGGATGAAATTCCGTTCCACGTTGCTTCGGTGTGGACAGAGCTTTAGAAAAATATCTCAGCTCGTATAAATTTTTGGACGTTGCTGAGCTCATGTCGAATGCTCGAATTGCTTCGGTTTTCGAAAATTGCAAGCTATAATTGCGTCAGCTTTATTGAAACCCATCTCCAAGAGAGAGAGAGAGAGAGAAGTCTCACTGGTTGTTTTTCCTTGGCAAACGTCTGAGTACTTCTCTCTGCCGCCGTATCTGGAATCCTTTGTGTCCCGAGGGGACTTCTTGGCAAGGTTCCGGCGGTTCCACTTTACGAGTGGCAAATAATTATGAATTCGGCAGTGACAGCTACCGTTCCAGCGATCGTCCCAACCGAACGCCACCCATGCTAAAAAATATCACAGTTTTAGCGTTGGATAGTACCAAACTTTTTTACCTGATACTTCACCGAGTTCAAACCTTCATATCTCCACAATAAAGAATCGTGCAATAGTCATTGTTAGCTCATTTTGAAGCGCAGACATTGTACGTTCGTAGCCCACAATTCTCGTCGGTGTAACAAATTTTTCGGCTTTCCGACATGTACTTTTATGCATCGATAAGTGAAGAAATACCGTTTTTGAAAGTTCTTCAACTTTACTAACTTGAAATCTCTGTATATCTCCGCAATAAAAAATCGTGGTATAGTGATTTTTAGCTCATTTTGAAGGACTGGTATTCTACTTTCGGAGCCCCCAAGTCTCCTCATGCTAAAAAATTCGTAGGCCCTCTCAGGTTTACTTTTATGCATCGTGTAGTGAAAAAGTACCATTTTAGAAAATTTTCCAACTTCACCGACTTTAAACATTTTTAACTCAGCGATAAAAAATCGTGCGATAGTAATTCCTAGCTCATTTTGAAGCGCAAACATTCTACTTTTAGAACCCCCAGGTCTCGTCGATCTAAAAAATCCTTAGGCTTCCTCAGGTTTACTTTTGTGCATCATGTACTGAAAAGTACCATTTTCGTAACTTCTCCAACTTCACCGACTTCAAACTCATTCATCTTCATTCATTCATCAACTCTTCATATCCCCACAATAAAAAATCATGCAATAAAAGCAAGAAAAGCGCGACACATTTTGCGACGACTGAAAGCCGACTGACGACCATCAGAAAAACAGGAGCCTGCCTGTGGAAGCCAGCCAGCTAAATCTGAATTTGTTTACGAACGGTGTCGGAAAAGTTTCTGCGGTGACCGAATGTGGCGAGAAAGGAGTTAATCTTCTTAAAGGATGACACTGCAGGGCACAGGCCGATCTACTGTACACATATAGTCGCAAATCGGATTCTATCGAACAAGCCAATGAAAAGGGGAAATTTTTACACTGCACTTAGCCAGGATGGTTATTTCTCTTTCTCTTGTGAACCGTGTGTATTTGGCAGCGGGACAAATATCTGGTCGGTAAATGTCACGCGTTGCCCACCATTTTCTTTGTAGAACCGATTTTATTTGTGGAATTGCTAAAATCGATAAAAAATATACCGGGTATTTCACCTAACTTGACCAACTTGAATATCTTTGTTGTTTCTAAAGATACGTCAAATTTCTGAAGGACAAAGTTGAGTGGTAAAATGGGGCTCATACGATACCAAAAACATTTTTGTTTTTATGTAATTTTTTTTAGAGATATGAAGGTCACCTTCATTTTTTTTTTAATGGAACCAGGTATTTTTAAATACATCAATCGATGCAACTGGACATTCGTTATAAAAAAGTACTGACCTATGCATATCGAAAAGTTAGTAGTTCAGAAGATATTTCAATTTAAAAAACTCTAAAACACCATTTATCTTAGGGCGACCGTAATGGTGTTTTAGAGTTATTTAAATTGATATATCTCCTGAATTACTAACTTTTCGACATACATAGGTTAGTACTTTTTTATAACGAATGTCCAGCTGCATCGATTGATGTATTAAAAAATACCTGGTTCCATTTAAAAAAATGAAGGTGACCTTCATATCTCTAAATAAAATTACATAAAAACAAAAATTTTTTTGGAATCGTATGAGCCGCATTTTACCATTCAACTTTGTCCTTCAGACTTTCGACGTATCTTTAAAAACAACAAAGATATTCAAAGTGGTCAAGCTAGGTGAAATACCCTGTATATAAATGAGACTAATTATATCTTCATGATATCTCGATCAGTTAAGAATTTCAATTAAATACATACGCCAAATGCAATAGCGATGCAGTAGTTATCTATTCAAATGCGGCTAATGTTGTTCCGAAATTATCCAATAAAGTGATAATAATTATTAATGCCGAACGTAATCGTATTGGACATTACCGAACACATTCTAAACCTATAATAATTAATCATTCTGGCTACATACTTTTTGGAGAGTAGATTTTCGTTGAATTTGTGCTAATTAGGTTGCTCAAACGAATTTACGAGTGACTAATTGTGACAGTATGGGGGCAACAGCTTATTACCGAAGAACATTATTACAGAAAGTGGACTAAGCTGCCGGATTTGTAGAATTTACGACTCCAAATTTCATGTAACGCCGCTCAGTAATGACCAGCATTTATTACCCTACCCCCGTGCACCACATTTTGTAGAATTCCGTCTACAAATCGTCAGACAACGCTGATATGACAAAGGAAATTAACGCAATCTTTTTGTCATTACTGCAGAAGCACCCTTCCAAAAATGTTAAATGCATTTTGCAAATTTTTCTGCAGAATGAAATTTGGCTGCATTTAAACGAATGTTTTAACAATCTGTACAGTAATACCTTCGTTTAAATCCGCGATCAAAGGCTGTTTGACCAGTTAATAAAACAATTTCGCGCGAGGTTAGGGGATGAATAAAGCAAGGGACGCGAGGATTTTCCGAGTCAAGAGGCCCGCGGCAATTTCCATTTCCACTTCGCCTGTATTCCGTTTACTTTTTAATATCCGTCTCCTTTGAGTTAACGATTCTACCGTCCGTCACGGTCCGAGAGTGGAGAATGGCGATAAGAGAGAGAGAGAGAGAGAGAAAGAAAGGGCGTAGGTCCCGGATAAAGATAAATGAAAGGGGGAGAATAATGGTTACGAGATAAGAAGAATACCCACCGAGAATGGAGAATAAACATGGCCGGTCGATCGCGATCAGAAATAATAAGAATGCATCGCCCCCTTCTGTGTCAATAATGTGTCCCGTGTGATACTTTATGTATTATCTATTATCTATCTTCTGTCTATACATATACAGGACGAGTCACCTAACGTTATCACCTCAAATATCTTTGTTGTTTTCAAAGATACATTAAATGTCTTCGCGATAAAGTTGAATCGTAAAATGGGGCTCATACATGACTAAAAAAATGTTTGTTTTTATTTGATTCTTTTTAGAGATATGAAGGTCACCTTCATTTTTTTTTTAATGGAATGAGGTATTTTTTAGTACATCAAACGATGCAGCTGGACATTCCTTATAAAAAAGTACTAACCTATGTATGTCGAAAAGTTAGTAGTTCAGGAGATATTTCAATTTAAATAACTCTAAAACACCATTACGGTCGTACTAAGATAAATGGCGTTTTAGAGTTATTTAAATTGATATATCTCCTGAACTACTAACTTTTCGACATACATAGGTTAGTACTTTTTTATAACGAATGTACAGCTGCATCGATTGATGTATTAAGAAATACCTCATTCCATATAAAAAAATGAAGGTGACCTTCATATCTCTAAAAAAAAAAATTAGATAAAAACAAAAATTTTTTTGCAATCGTATGAGCCCCATTTTACCATTCAACTTTGTCCTTCAGACTTTCGACGTATCTTTAAAAACAACATCGTTCAAGGAAGAATCCATTTATTTCTTTAATCATTTTAACAGGGCGAAATTGATATTCTGTTGTACATTGTGTTACTACACAATAGTCGCAGGACTTGTTTCAACTATGCCGGTGGATCCTGAAATTTCACGGTCACGTGAGTGGGATTGAATTCCGTAGCTAGCCGTAATCGCTTTATCCAACATGTGTCTCCGCCTTCCGAAACACTTGGCCCTAGGAACAGCTATCTGGAAACTGCTGTTCCCGGCGGAACGTTCGAACGTCCCTGCGAGTTCTTGTCCCGTGTAATGTATTAACTTGCCGGCATAAGGGCCAGTTGTCTGATCCATGTCGACCATAACAATCGTCACGAGTCGTCCGAGATAACCCTGCCAGACACTACAGTCGGTCATTCTACGAACACCACCACCTCTTAGCAGACACTTCTGGCTCAGCGTTAACGCGTTCTTAACGCTTCCCTCCTTGATCACTTTTCAGATCATCGCGTGATCGGTTTCTCATGGACGCCCTTTCATGGGAGACGATTACGAGAAAATGCTTCTTAACGACGCTACACTTCAAGTCTCAGCAGCACGGTTAATTAAATTAGTTAATATTAATTGTTTAAAAGTAATTGTTTAAAAAAAAAAGACGTCGATGATCTTGAAAACCTTGAGATAAAATATTTGGAAATTTTTTTATTTAATCGAACATTATGTGGAAGTTTTATAGATCACGGAGATAACGGATTAAAGTGCTCGAGAAATGAAGCTGCTGATCTTTGTTAATATTCTAGCTGTTCTCGATAGCCGCAGTTTTAAATTTAATAAGAAAGTAAATTCCTTCTTTACCTCGGACGAGCACAACTGCTGGAATCAATAGCTGCTATTTGGATACCCCCCTTCCGTTCATAGGGAACTATTTGATCGCTTATAACAAGTTCAATATGAACTTTGCCCTTTGTCTAAAAATTTGTGCGTTTTATTAAAAAGTCGAGCGTTCAGCGCAGATCCCGTAACAAAATGGTTCCTAGTTTTGCGATAAAAAAAATCGTCATCCACTTTCCAGTGGATTAAAAACATAGAGACTTCGAATCTGATAAATTGAATTTTGTAAATGCCGCCATTGGTCGGCGACGTGTCACAGTCAGATTTCAAGGTGAGAAATCGTTATTGTTAATGATCGAACGACTCTCCGGTGGACGCAACAATTTTGAGAAGCCATAAAGGAAGTTTACGACGTTAAGCGACAACCATGACCGTACGTTCAGCCTCAGCCGGAGGTTAATGCCGCATTAACGTCGCACCGCCGTCGTTCTACACGAGAATAATCTTAATGGGGCGTACGGTCATCGCGATGATACCTCTTTGCAATGGTTTGCCGAGCATTCAATGAAATTATGCTAGTCGATGGATACGTACCTTCACATAAATCGATCGGACTCGAATAATCAATATTTCTGGACCCACCAAAATTATGCCAGTATAGTAAATCTTCTATAAACGCAAAAAAAAATATCCCCTCCACTGTAGTAATATGATCTCGGGTATATCGGTGTGAACCACTACGAATGCGACGCGGAGAGTTAGAGTCGTCGGCACAGTTGAAAGGCCCATGCGTCCTCACAATGTAACACCCCCCAATAGTAAATCTTTTTTATTATTGCTTCTTTTTCTATGAAACTTTCACCAATGTATTTGTGGCATTTTTCTGATTAAAATAAGACCAAACACGATATAATCTGAACTGTAATTATTGGTTTAATTGACGATGAAAGTTTCGGGCCCAAGGGAGGACAGCGTATGGGAAAGAAAGAGACGCCTTCTCCACGCTCGGCTCGGCCTATGAAGCTTATAAAAATAGTGTCCGTCTACGAAAAATGCAAACGAATCTCCCCGAGGGTTTTACGTTTATAGAGGATTTACTGTACTGTGAAACGGAATTGGGTTCATCCGGTTTGTACTCCGCAGTCGCCGTATCGAAGGAACCCAATCAATCACCCTAAGACACGAACGGGAACTTTCAATTCCGTCTGGCGAGTTGGAAATATTTCCGGCTCATCTACCTTCGGTTAATTTTGTTATCACTTAATTCACCTCATCCATTTGTGTTACACAAAGATACGTCATCCTTAACGTCATCGTTTCTACATTTTCCACATTCTCATTTATCATTAGCGAAATTAGACAATGTACAATAATAATTTCTGGATTTTCTTCGGAAATGTGTCCAACATTTGTTGAATTTGTCGCAAGGTTGAGCAACGAAACGTGTGGTTCTGTTCGCAGCATGTCAGCAGGTCAGATATGGCGTGCAGGCCGTCTTCGGGCCGTCGGACCCAATCCTCGGACAACACATTCACAGTATCTGCGACGCACTGGACATTCCACACCTGGAAGCCAGGCTGGACCTGGACACCGAGGCGAAAGAGTTCAGCATTAACCTCTATCCCGCACAAAGTTTGCTCAACGCCGCTTATCAGGACATCATGGAGTTTCTCAATTGGACCAAGGTCGCCATCATCTACGAGGATGACTACGGTGAGTCCTACATCGAGATCAATCTGAAGATTAAACAATTCTTCTAAACAAGTGATTGTTTAAATTAATTATTCTTTTATGAGACTCGCAGCAACGTATTCCTCGCATTTTTCCGATTAAAACGAGCCCGAACACGATATACTTTGAGCCAAATTTACCTGTTTAATCCACGATAATTGGAACTGCCATGATCAGTTCGCATAATCGAAGCTTTCTTATACCGTGGATTACACGGGCAAATATTATCCGAACTGTGTCGTGTTTGGGCTCATTCTAATCAGGAAAATGTCAGGAATGTGTTGGTGACAGTTTCGTAGAGAATCATTGAAATATAAATAATATTAAGACATTACTGTACTTTCGACAATTTCATTACTAACGCCGGTATATACGAAATAAATGTTTGCTCGCCGGATTAACAGCTCAGTCTCGAGCGTCTCAGTTCGCCAAGCACGGACAACTAATAATCCTTGATAAATTTGCAAAGTTCCGCAACGGAGTGCCGGCGCGCAGGTAAAACAGAGTTCGCGTCACAATGTAACAAGTTCTTCGCGAAAACTTTTGGAATTGCTACTTCCGTCTGACTACACCGTAACCATTCTACTTGCAGCGTTCCACCAAACAAGCCATCGAACTTTGAATTTCAAAACGAGCGGTGTTCGACGTATTTTTGAAAAGTTTCCAACTTGAAAACTCCCTCCCCCGCCGTTTACATACGCGATTGCAAAAAGAGCCGGCTTGGTCTTCCGGCGTTTGTCGTCGCCATCGGAATAACGAGAAGCTTCCCGTTAACAGCGAAAGTACATCGTCGAGTTTTCTTACGACGGCGCGGCGATCTTTTTGTCGGTTAAAGGGGGATCCATATTCATAGTCTGGTCGCTGCGACGCGAATCGTCGAGTGGGACACGTTTCGACCGTATTAGTCCAGTCAATGAATGCTCATAAGGGGGGTGTAGATGGAAGGAGCTAGGAGGTAAACATACTAAAAGTCCCCACTCCTAGGGGGTGAGCAGGGTGCAGAGTGCAGGGGGGCACGTAGAAGGTCCCCTTTTTCGGTTTTCCGCTTATATCTCGGAGAATATGCGTCCTAGCGATAAGACCATTCCATACAAAATTAAAGCTGACAAAATGTACCATAAGATTGATTCTATTCAGCTTTTCGCTATCTCGCATAGTTTCCGAGATATCAGCGCTCAAAGTTCACTAATTGTGAAAAAGAAATTTTTTGCCCTATCAGCACAATTAGTGAACTTTGAGCGCTGATATCGCGGAAACTATGCGAGATAGCGAAAAACAGATTCGAATCAATCTTGTGGCACATTTTATCAGCTTTAGTTTTGTATAGAATGGTCTTATCGCTAGGACGCATAGTTTCCGAGATATTAGCGAAAAACCGGAAAAGGAGACCTGCTAAGTGCCCCCCCCTCCTGCATCCTGTTCACCTCCTAGGAGTGGGGACTTTTAGTATGTTCACCTCCTAACCAGTCCAAAAAAAGTCCCGAAGTTAAAAATTGTGTTTCTTCCATTTCCCTCTACAACTTCTCGTTGACTGGACTATATGGAAATTGTTCGAGGACGTATTCGAGCACGTGGTTCGAGGGCGAAGGGTCGAAAAATCGAAAACGTCCAACATTGACCCAGACGGGTTAATTGTCCGGGGGATCGCGCCGGTTAAGTTATCAATTTGCGTTACAGAAGGTCCACTCCCAATTACCACTCCTATTAGCAACAATTACGCGCCGTAATAATGGAATAACGTCGATTAATTACGGCCGGGGGAGGGGGTGGAGCGCCCGGCTACACCGGGGGCACAAAACTGAGATAATGAAATTCATTCATAACGAGAAACGTCGTCTATTCGGTCGCGCACCGGGAAGAAAACGTCCTCCAGCGGAGGGAATTCCGTCTAATTAATTCGCAAAATGGCGGTTTAAACTCGAGAAGATTCCTTCCGCCGGCTCCTCTCACTGTTTCCCGTGCCATCATTCTTTGGCCCTCTCGCCGAACCGTCGCTGATGAATAATGTAAGGAACCGATGGGAATTATGTAAGGTGCACGTGAGCGATATCCGCGACGTTCCGGGAGCCTTTGTTACGGGCCTGTCTAATTGCCAGGGCGACATGACACCGAGGACCTTGACTTTTTCGCAATGGATAGTACAAATGTCTGTCTGCTGGATTCTACTTCGTATTTATTTCGGATTACGTGTTGCGACTGTGTCCGTCACCCACCACTGATTCATTCTACACTAAATCCTATACAGGGTGATTCACCTGACGTTCGCACCTCAAATATCTTTGTTGTTTCTAAAGATACGTAAAATATGGTAAGGAAAAAATTCAATTGCGTAATTGAATTACAATATAATTGAATTAGCGCAACTCTGATCCATCCTTTCGCCCGAAACGTTCATCGTCAATTACACCACTAAATACAGTTGAAATTACATCGTGTTTAGTCTTATTTTTATCAGAAAAATGCCACAAATATATTGGCGAAAGTTTCATTAAAAAATAAGTAATAATAAAAAAATTTTTTACATTGTTATTACATTGTGGGGACGCGCGGGCCTTTGAACTGTGGTTCACGCCAATATAACCGAGCCGAGATCAGATCGCTACATTGAAGGGCTATTTTTTTTCGCGTTTATCGTGCACGGCCTTATTGGGACTATAGAATTCGTTCGAGGAGGTCAGTGAATGCAGCGAAAACCTTGAGGAAAAAGTTGGGGATTTTAGGTTTCGCGAGGCTCTTGTTGTAAAATGCGCTCGAAACGTCACGTACACGGTCGACTTTGACGTATGTCGCCGATCGACTGATCGAGCAGATTCGCCGCCGGGATTACAGCAGGTGCAAGAGAAATCATCCGCCATAAGCTTGCGTGGTACGTGGGCTCGTCGGAATATTCTTGTGACAGATTGTTGGAGCACGTGCGTCGTTGCTGCATTTCGTGCGCAATGAACGTGACTCTTCGTCCAACGGTTTCGAGGACTCCGTTGTCACTAGTGCGGCGTGCGCGCGAGGGGAAATGGCGTATTCGTCGTCAGACGGCACGAACGGTGCCAATTCCGAATTATAAATGCGTTGGCGGTGTGTCTCGTAAACCAGGCACCTGTGGGCGAACTGTAGCGGCATGACACCTGGAAAATTCCGCGATTAAGCACACGAAGTCGATCAGAGGTGTCAGGGCCGGAAACCAGAAACCGCTAGGAATCTGCACACTGTCGCAAAGTCGGAGGATCAACTAGCCTTCGACCGAAGAATCTTCAAAGGAAAGCACACTGTGACACGGAACAGGTGGTTCCGGTAACAGACATTTTTGGAAATCGATCAGAAACTAGGAACTCCGTTATCCAGGATCAGGCGACGCTGCCACAAAGTCGCAGGAGCGAATAGCGACGGGTCTCGGTCCGAAGAATCTCGTTACCATTCGAAAGTCTCGATTCTCCCTGTAACTTAAACCCGTCCACCGATGAAAACATCCCCGGGGCTTAACCGCCTTTACCAACTAGCTTATCTATTTGCGGAGGTTCGCGAAAGTTACACCTACAAGCCGATTAGAACACCGGTAGCCCAGGGACTCCGGCCCGCTGCTTGCCAAACTGATTTCCCCCAGAGATTTACCGGGGCTCCGGAATTCCCGTGTTTCCTCCACTTTCAATTCCAGTCGGGCGGTGTAGCCACGGGACATTGCGGGGTCCTCCGGAACGGAACACGTTCCGAACCGTGTTCGAGACCGCCCGGCGACCGACTGACTCACAAGGAACAGGAAAAACCGATTTTCCAAAGAATTACAAGCCAGTTCGATCCGTTTTCACCGGTTTCGGCTGGTGAAATCAAGCTTTCGCTACGTGACGCTCAGCAATTTTTATAACATCTCCCCATTGATCCTCTTCGTTACACTGGAACGCAATTATGAATATTACTGCTTCTTTAGGGGGGTAGTAAAATTCGTGTATTCATAATTAGCCCTCCTTGCCATACGATTCATTTTACGGTGTCAATGATTAGAAATTTTTTGTAATTCGTAATTCCTGCGTTTCGCTACGTGATGCTCAGCGATTTTCATAGCGCCTTCCCATTGATCCTCTTCGTTACACTGGAACGCAATTATGAATATTACTGCTTTCTTTGGGGGGGGGGTAGTAAAATTCATGTATAATTTAACCCCTTGCCATAGTATTTATTTTACGGATTCAGTGATTAAAACCTCCAAAAGAACTTTCACGTTATTATAGCAAAAATTTTTTGTAAAAAAAAAATGAAAAGACAATTTTTTTGCAATTTTTTAAATGTTCTCACACGTTTCCGAATTCGCCTTGAAATCCTCTAACAGGCAGGCGTAAAAGAATTATATGTTTATTTGCAAAAAATTCAAGGTGACCTTGAAATAACATTAAAAAAAAAAAGAGTTCACGAAAAATTTTGTATAGTCACGTTAAAGCTCTCTTGAAACCATGCAGAAGCTGATAAGAACATTTTCGATCGGACTGCTAATAACAGAGTAATCTCTACTGATCGCGATTCGTGGTTCACCCGGTATATCGTCTTATAAAAATTACGAGACTGAATTTATTTAGATTTTTCACACAATTTTTAAAGTAATACGTGCTCGAATAAAGAAATTCATTGAACGGTTTCCAATGGAAGCATCTTTATAATTTCAATAATTAAGACATAATCAATGTGAAGGTCGCGGTGACAATTGTCACACAAACGATCCGAATATTTGCTCGGGTCCGTCGCGGACAAAGGGTTCGTTCCGAATCGACTCTTGTTCGAGCACGGCTGAATTTTAAGTTCATTGTGCGCGAATCCGGCGTCTTTCTGTTTCTCGCTTTTGTCCGCGGTCGTCCCGGCGAAGTTGAAATTAGAACGTTAACAAGAAGTATCGGCTGCCGACGGGGCTGGTCCCGCAGTTCCGAAGAATGGGCTCTCTCCCGCGAAGCGAAACAGCCTGGCGGACCCGTAAATTTTCTGGTAATCCGTGGGAGAACCGGTTTTCCACCGGTGTCGTCGCGTCGGTGGAAAACTTTTAACGCGAACACTTTCGGCCCTCTTTAATAAGGCGCGAACGATCGAGAGCCGTGAAATTAAGACGCGTCGAGCACGAGGGTGTCCGCCCAACTCGCGTTCGCCGTAGTTCGCACAAGAAAATTTCCAAAGCGTGACCCGGCCCAATAGCCCGGCGCCGATGTAACGACGCTTAACCCCGCCAGCGTAAAATAACGAACGTTATTAGGATTGTTGAAAATTCCCCACGGTGATTGGAGGACGGAGTTTGTTCGACATTTTGTTGCGCGAACGAGACACCGTGTCTCTATCAATTTACGCGACCCGCTAGGTTCTCCGTCGAACGATTTCGAAGAACATTTCCTGCGAGTTTCACCTCGTAACTGCTTCGATTTTGCTTCTGATAAATTGTTTACGCGTGTAATCTCGGTGAGGTCTGTCTCGCAGAATTCATTGTACAGTGTCCACAAAAAAAAATTTCTCTCCACAGTTTGGTAGGCACAAAAACACTGTCTGCGTGCAGGAATACGAAAAATTCAATACAGTATTAACGATGGTTTTTTGCAAATATCTCGAAAGCTAAAAGCGACCCCCCCCCCCTATATTGTAAAAGGCAAAAGTTGTTCAAAATGTGTTGCTGCATAACATATTAAAATTTCATCAAAATCGGAGGACGCAGACCTTTTGTCTATAATTACCGAAAATTGTTTCAAGGGTGGATTTCACCCTTTTTAATTTTAATATTAAACATAAATAAATATTTTAAACATGGATTTTATGGAATCTTTTATTACATTGGGCACATAAAATTGATCCTTTTCCGATCTCGATCTCGAGCTATGCCGATCTCTACTTTATCAACAGTGAAGACAGAGAGAGACAGAGAGGGAATAAGGTCCATCCCACCCTCGCCCCCGAATTCTGGCAACCGGATCCAGCCACCTTTACGCCATCGGAATCATGAATGAACCCTCGACGCGGTCCATCACCGCCCATTGTACAGCCTCCACGACTGGTTCTCTCTTACCCTCTGATCCCTTTCTTCGGGATCCTCTTATATTCCCCGACATTCGTTCCTCGCGAAACACTCCGGACAATGGGGACGCCTGTAGCTGGACGGCGCGCGTCTTCGCACGTGCTGCATTCTGAACTGCGATGGCGTGTTGCTTATACCGGCATTTGCTTGAATCTACCTTGGAATTATAAATAAATTATAAAAAGAAAAAATTCTATTGTGCCGGATATTTCGCCTAACTTGACCACCTTGAATATCTTTGTTGTTTTTAAAGATACGTCAAGTGTCTGAAGGACGAAGTTGAATGGTAAAATGGGGCTGATACGATACCAAACAATTTTTGTTTTTATGTAATTTTTTTAGAATCGTATGAGCCCCATTTTACCATTCAACTTTGTCCTGAAGACTTTTGACGGATCTTTAAAAACAACGAAGATATTCAAGGTGGTCAAGTTGGGTGAAATACCCCTTAGACTGTAGAGGCAGTATAGTCTACAGGAAGAAATAGAGAATTACATACGACCATTTTGCATTGTACAATGTTGCCAAACAGTCCAAGTCTGAAGCATGGCAGCCCCAGGTCCGAAATATGGCTTAAATCGTGTCCCCAAGATGTTATTTCTCGATCACCTCTGGCACCGAGCCGGAAGAATGACGCAGCCATTTTGTTTCTAATTATTTCTGCGTGGGACCTTCACTGGCGTGTTCCTGACACTTTCCCGAGTAAAATGATACCCAGCACGATGCAATTTGGATCTCATTTCCCCGAGTAATCCACCATATTGTGGAACCTCTGCTATCCGAACGGATCGATAAAGTACCCTGTTCCAGTTTTCCATTAAATTAACGGGAATTGCCGGTGCTAGGACCAATTTAGACCTACATACAGAGTGCTAAATTAAATCCTTAAATTAATTAAATAAAAATTTTAGTGTAAATCATAGAAAAATATTCCGGGAAAAATTGATTAAACTGGATTCGCGAGATTGGCGGGCTGCTCCGGAGGGATCAATTCGTCGCCGGGAGTTCGCGAGCGAACTTCGCGGAACGTTCGATTTGCAGGAGATATACAGACGCGGACGGAGCTTATTCGAAGCTTTGAGGAGGTAGTGGAGTGGTGGGGGTAAAAAAAGTCTTGTAAACCGTGCGGAATCTTCCCGTCAGAAGCAGACTCGCGTCTCCGGGTGCCGGGGATATTGGCAGGCGATAAAGATTCCCGGTACATCGTCGGGAAAGTGGCAAGTAACGTTCCCCATCCCCCGTGCTCGCGAGAGATGGTAAGATTCGGTAGCGGCCACCACCTCAGGAATATGTATCCGGTCTGCCACGTACGCGCTGCACGGCAGCTAAATCACTGGGATGGAGAGCTGACGCTGTCTCTTCTTTACGATTCGCTCGCGGCAGCTAAAAGATGGCCTCGAATCGTGCTTGGAGACCGTATACAACGTGCCGAGGAGATATTCTTACGGTGCCCCATCGCGTGTTTCCAACGGATAAACGAAATCGCTGTAGCACCCCGCCGATACCGTGCGAAATTAAACGATCATTTTTCGCAACGTTATAACTTCCGGAATAAACCTCGCAGAATCTTCTCCCTAGTCTCGTTTTAAAGCTTGAACCTTCCTCTTTCGAACACCTTCGTTCGTTTTTCCTGATTAATTTTTTTACATTGTATACCGGGTGAAACGTTTGGT
This sequence comes from Lasioglossum malachurum, assembly GCA_028455605.1. Classification (NCBI taxonomy): domain Eukaryota; kingdom Metazoa; phylum Arthropoda; class Insecta; order Hymenoptera; family Halictidae; genus Lasioglossum; species Lasioglossum malachurum. Next base: position 13,378,926 of record CM052312.1, on the reverse strand, counting down.
CTTCAATCGAAAAAGTATGTTGACTCTGTCACCCGGTATATATGATGAGAAAAAATTCGTCGGGAGAAAGGAGCAATAGGGTTTGAAAGTAGAAGGTTCAAGCTTTAAAATGAGACTAGGGGGATGACTCTGCGACGTTTTTTCTGAAAGTTATAATATGTTGAAAATGGGCAATTTTTGATATTTCGCTGATACTGTTTTAGTCCGATATAAGCCGATGGACCGGCTTTCGTCCTATTTCAAATGTGGGTAGCTAGCCATGAGCTTCATTAACCCTTTCATTATTCTTGCTAGGCAAATTACATTTTAAATGTAAATTAACAGTGCTTATAATAAATTATGTGAAATGTTTCAAATGAATAGTCTAAATAGAGGTAGAGCAGCAGGGATTCAATTATAAATGTTATTAGAACAATGCAGAATGTTCGTTATGCGAATACTAACATAATTTCGGAACAAAAGTTTTCATATAATGGAACGACATATATATTTAGCGGGATCGTGTATAATTACAGCTATTGTACTCGAATAAGTCTGTTATGCAGAATAATTTTAAATTGGCGAGAACCGTAAACCTTTATTAGCCAACTCGATATTGCGGGAAATTGATTTTCAGTTACATTTTTCAATCCGTTTCAATAGCGTACTAACCATTTAATATTTTCGCCTGCTCGCATGGGAATCGCTAAAGAATCAGAATATGAACAGAATGATACAATTTGAAAAACAGAGCTTTCGCGTACGTATTTATTGTTATTTGAAGTACACGCGTGATTTCTTTCAAATAAAAATATTAAAAATTGTGTGAATTACGTATTTTTTTATGCAGCGTGTTTCAGAGGGTAGTTTGGCTTTGATTGCCAAATTTGCCAATATTTCGAAATTTTTTTCTGGAAAACTATCGAACCTCTTCCATCGAGATTTTACACATGTATTTACTGGTATGTGAAGTGCATATGTGATTTTTTTCAAGTCAAAATATTCAATATTACACGAGCTACAATTTTTTTTATTGAACACGCTTTAAGGGATGGTCTAGCTTCGAATACGATTTTGGTGAAAATCAATTTTCAGGAATTTTTTTTTTAAAACTATTCAACCTTTCGCACTGGAATTTTTTACACGTATTTACTGGTATCTAGGGCACAAGCAAAAATATAAAAAATTTTACAGGGGCACCTATCGATAACGGGGCTGCAATTTTATTAATATTCGCTATAACTTCACGTCATACTGCGAGAGACGATGAGAATGGCGTTTAAAAAGACAGCGTATCCCTGAAAGCCGAAGGAAAGATAAATCTGTGCAACCCGGATTTATAGTTGAAAGCAAAATCCTCTTTGTTTATTCGCGTTATCGCCGTAGACATCGGGATTCAGTGAACTTTCGCATGATCCCCGTCACCCCATAATGAAAGATCGCCGTAAGCCCCGTCGCTCTGCTAAAGCAGGGGGCTGAAGGCGCACGCGAGGACCTTCAACGTTATCGTAAAGGGCCAACGGATTGCCCCATGGAGCGAAGCTGTAAACGTCGGGGGTCCCTGGTTTATCGCTTTGCCTCGAAGAGAGAGCTCGTCAAACGTTCATGGTGTTCGTCTGATTTGGTCCTTAATGGTCCCATAAAGCAATCCGGAAGAGACCCTAATCGGTAGACTGCGGATTTTCCTGCAGAAATCCGTGTGCGTAGTGCATTGTCGAGTAAACTTGACTTTACAGGACTCAAAATTTTTGCCTTTCTCCTATAAATTATGATGTATTTGTTATGTAATACAGTAGATTTATATCCGGGGCGAATACAGGTCGAAGTTTCGATCCTGTAGGATCAATGGTTCAGAAGTTATGCTTGCTTAAAGTTGAGCAATCTGCAGTGTTTTATACAGGTAAGGGCGCCGCCATATTGATTCAAAAATCGCAATACCCGCTCTATATTATCAGCGTTAACGCGCGCGTGTGCCCGTGCTGCCGTCTAGCGGTTCTACTCGGTAAGTGGCGCGCGATCGTCAATATGGCTGCGCCGTTACCTGTCAAAAGCACTGCAGATTGTTCAACTTTAAGCAAGTATAACTTCTGAACCATTGATCCTACAGGATCGAAACTTCGACCTGCATCCGCCCCGGAAAGGCACAAATTTTGAGTCCGGTAAAGTAAAGGGCCATTGTCGTAGCTCGAAAATCAAATAATCGGGGGCTGCAATGTCCATCAATCAAAACATGGAAAAACAGCGTTCTTTTGTTCGTTTTTGTCGTCGAACGCATGAAAATGGTAGTCTACTAATCTGCCGGTCATTAAACGTCCGCATCGTTCACGGCGATGACGCGATGCAACAACCCCCCATCAATCTTGACTATCGTCTAATAACCATGACCATGATACCGCCGCGGTGCGTAATGCGAAAGAGTTGAGCGGCACGGGCTGTCACCGGCAATTTATCATCGTTATCGATCCACTTGTTTCGATAAAATATGTACCCTGAAAAGACTCAAGCAATTCAATTTCCTTGGATACCGAGAGAGACAGAGGAGAGACCGTCCCGATACTCTACCGCGCCCGCCACGAGAAGAAAAAGGGACGACTTCCTTCCTTCCTTCCGACCAGCGCACCCGACGACGTAATATTTCATCCCCGGGGCGGTTATCGGCATTCCGGGCACGATCCTAAGTGGTTGTCATTAGAGTACGTAAATACCGGCGCGGTCATTTGTTTCGGGACAGTCGAAAAGCCCGCGCGAAACCCGTACGGAACTTGGGCTCCTGTCCTTATCGCGTTCCCCTTTTTTGTTCTTTGCAACTTTCCCAGACGTGGCTCGACGGAAAAACATAATCCTGAAGGATCAGACAGGATTCTCTGCGCACGCGGAGGGAAAAAGCCTGACGATTTATGCCGGTTCTTATTTTTCTGCGTTCCACGAAACCGTCGCAAATTTAGCTGTGCAAGTTTCGCGTCGAAGACAAATGTTCCTCGGACAGGGCATATTGAATTCCGAAGGGTGAACGATGTTCATTTAACTTTGGTGAACTGATAGCGATCTGGGAACGATCGAGTTCGGGAACTCGTGTGGATGGATTGATATACAGGCGGCAATCGTGGTGGGAAAGCGTTTCAACACCTGCGGGTTGAGAATCGAAGTTGAACCCGTGTAGTCGTACCGGATTGAATCTTTTCAGAGTCGACGTCGAACGTGGCGCAACGAGTCCATTTTATTTTATGCAGTGGTTCGGGCCTGGGTGTGGTTTTCCCCACCACCGGTTCTTCCACTGCTGGTTACCCCCACTACTAGTCTCTCCCTTCCAGTTAAAAACTGTTGAGTATTAAGGTACATTTACATTTAAATGAGGCTGATACCCTAAGTAAGACACAACGCCGCCTGGTGGCTGTATGGAACGTGTGTGCCTCGTGCGAGAATTTTGTTATTTACAACGTTTTCGTTGCGAATTGTGAAAAACAATAGTAAAAATTGATTTTAACGACATTTTTAGCTGGGCCAATAACGAAAGTTCAAAACGTGTTTTTGGTCAACTTGTATAAAGTATATACGCTCCGAAAATTTCATTGGAATTGGTTAATTGGTTTACGAGTTATAAACGATCAAAAGTTGGAAAAGGCCAAAAATCTTGAAAAATTGCAAGTTTTACCATTTTCGATCGTTTATAACTCGTAAACCAATTAACCAATTTCGATGAAACTTTCGTAGCGTATATAATTGATACAAGCCTTTTAAATTTTCGTTATTGGCCCAGCTAAAAAAGTCGAAAAATCAATTTTTAATTTGTTCTTCGCAATTCCGACCAAATGCATTTTTTCAACATAGTTTCTAGACGTCATTTACTAAACTAATTCATCACAACTCATTCTAAGTCATTTACTAATTGTATAAGTAAAACGTCTCCGCCCCCACCCCACTCGTCCTTTTATTTAACAAAAACTATAATAAAATTGCTAATCGTCACTTGAGAACTTGATGGTTCTCAGAAAAATTTATCAATTCTCTTTTTGGAGATCTATATTAAAAATTTGTATACCGAGCTGATTCTCCATTTCGCTGTGTTTTATAGAGATAATGTCAATTATTCTAAAATATAATTGTAACATTAAGAGAGAGATACCTATAAGATTCACAGGGGTGGTCCCCGTTCGTGGTGAAGACAACGTCGCGACACGGAATAGCATTGAGAGTCTTTTGTTTCGAGGCGTCTCGCTGCGAATAGGTAAATGTTCCATGGACAATATATCTTCTTTAACGATCAACAAGCCGACAGCGACGCGAAACATGAAACTGCGCGTTTATAACTTTCCAAATAGCTTTTATGGTCCCCGATCAGCGACGAGTAAATTACGTTTCTTACTCAAGTATTTATCGATCCGTCCCATTCCTGCGCCTTCTCCCGCGATTAACGTTACACACAGTGACAAGAAAATAGACCCCCCCCGACCAGTAGGAAACGGCTTTACGAATTACAGGGAATTTGCCGGACCGTGCACGGCCATTTGTTTGCCCCGACAATTTATTTCCGATTGTTCGGAATTATTAATCGCGTCTCGTTAATCGTGCAACACCCACCAAAATGTAATATTAATCGGACGAGCGGCAATTAATCGAGCGCGATTATTCCTTTGACTATTCCACAATGTTTCTTCTCCCTAGGTTTTAGGCAATATTTTACACGAGCAACATTTAGTATAATTTTCCAATACGTAAAGTCAATCTTGAATCCGTGCGATCAATTGCTGTTAATTAATTGAGAGCGTACAAATCTGTATACGTTACTAATTCCGAATCTGTATCGAATTACAGTATTATGTTTCACATAGTCGTGAATAATAATTCGTTGGTAGCGATTTGGTAATTTTGCAGATTTTAATTCCCGGGCTTCGGCTATGCGCGAGAAACCAAATATTGTCTAAATAATTTTTCCTCGAGAATTATTCTGGCAAATATGCAAGGTGGGGGTGAAATAATTTCGGGGGGTGGCGACTCGCAGCGACGTTATCGGCTAAACGCCGGTAAATCTATTGAAAACCATTCCCGCCACCGAGATTTGTCGGAAAAGATTAGATTGACTTAAGCCTGCGAGGAACCGGGGAAACGTTCGAGAAATCCAGACAACGAAGTTCCTGTGGAAACTTGAAAGGGAACGAACCCGAACCCCGGAAGACCCGCAAGTTGAGATGATACCTTGATTACTTAGGCGGTGGGAAGTATTGATTTCATCGGGCGACGCGATTCACGGGTTTCCGTCCCATTAAACGACCGGCCTAATAGTAGCCAAGAAGATCCACCAAGAAACTATTTCGTTTCTACCACAAATGTTATGCGAATTAAACTACTGGAACGTCCACGGGTCCACTAGGCGCCGATTACATTTCCTATTCCTGCTGTTATTTTCACCAACGGAGCGAACACAAAGCAATTCCAACACTCCTATCGCTAGCGTTGATCCTAAAAAAGTGCACAGCCATTTTGTTTTTAATTAGTTTTTAATGGGACCATCACGGACATATTCCTGACTCTTTTCCGAGAAAAATGACACCCAACACGACCCAGTTTGGTTGGTATTTGACCGTGTGAATCCCGATTAAGTGGAACCTCTACTATCCGAATTCTTCGGAGAAACGTGTAGATGCTCGAACAGTTATTTAACTAGATTTTTAGAGTTAAACCGTATACAGATTGCTGTAGATTGAGTTATTTATGTGCGTGGAGACGGTGGTTCGGATAGTCGAGGTTGAAATTTAACAGGCAAAAGTGCTGCGAAACGTGTCGTGTTTCGGCTCTTTTCAATCAGAAGAACATCCCACACACATTGGCTGAGGTTTCACCTCCGTAATGAACAAATCCCGAGAAAAATGTTGCATTTTGACGAGCTGCATTGCGCGCATCGATTTCTATAACGACGAGCCGAGAAAACCGCAAACGAGTTGGAAGCGCACGTATCGACACGCTTCCGGAATCGAGTTAGAGTAATCAGCAATTCCCGAATTCGGGGCGCCTTTGAATCATCTGCTGTGTGTTAATTTTTACGAATGTTTCCAGTCGATGCGGCTTGTATTGCACGGTTCCGAGTTTTTTGCGATGTAGCGGCCAGTTGTGGATGATCGTTCGCGACGTTCCGCGACCCGGAGAAATAAAAATGGTCGACGCGTTCGACGGTGAACTGTGGAGAACTGGATGATTGGTTCCACTTTAATCGACGCGACGACGACGACGACGACGGGTTAATCGTGCCAACGACGACCGTTTCAGGTTTGGTGAAGCTACGAGAGCTCGTCAGGTCGCCGAAGTCTCGGGAGATCGAGGTTAACCTCAGGCAGGCCGACCCGGATTCCTACCGGCAGGTTCTCTCCGAGATGAAAAGCAAGGAAATACGGAATCTCATCGTGGATACCAGACCGGAGCACATGCATCATTTTCTTCGAATGGTAACTGCATATTCGTCTATCGATCCCATCCCGCGAGCCTGCTTTCCACGGGTTTCGATAACCCCGACACGCGTCCACAAAGCAAATAGATCGAAGATGTTACCCGCGCCGTATTTATTCCCAAGCGAGCCGCGCAGATTGCTAACGGTCCGCCACACTATTTTTACTGTTTCAATCGATCCGAGCCACCTCCCAACAGTTCCAGTCGGAAACATCACAATTTCGAGCTTGAACTGTCGA
>CM052312.1:13341165-13371770 GCA_028455605.1 Lasioglossum malachurum | reverse complement strand
CTCATTACTTTCTACTCATTTTATACTCTATTCATTAATTTCTACTCTATTCATTAATTTCTACTCTATTTTTTAATTTCTACTCTATTCATTACTTTCTACTCATTCTATGCTCTATTCATTAATATTTCTACTCATTTTATACTCTATTCATTAATTTTTCTACTCATTCTATAATCTATTGATAATTGTCGACTCATTCCTTTACTCAGTTTATTCGGATTATCTACGAAGACGCTGCTCCTGCTCGTCTGCACAACCTGTTTGTTGCTCCTGCGGAGGAGTTGTCACGGTGAAATTACCCGGGACAGCTTTTCCTTTGAAACTCCCCAAGGGCAACGACGCCGCATCCACAGCCCCACATCCACAGCCCCACATCCACGAAGAATCCAACCCCCATCCCCCATTCTTTCGCTGGTTTCGATTTGTCCGGCCGACCCTTGACGTTCCTTTTACCCGTTGTTAAACGATCAGGTTAGCCCCGCAAAAAGCTCGCTCGCAATCAACGCCCGGCGACGCCAAAAGGCGAAAGAAAAGAAAATTGTCGGGAAGAATAAAGCCCGAGGTGTCGAGCCACCACGGCATTCAAAAGATCTTCCGTCAGCGCAATTACCGGCTAAAATCATCCCTCTATAATTCAATTAGTAAATAATGTGACAGGCGATGGGGACATGGAAAATAACTCGGTTGTATTCAGTATTTTATAAACAATGAAATTTATTTATTGATCACTAGACTGCGGAACTTTATGCAAAATCAAAATATTCTACATTAATTAAAAGAAAAGCAAGAATAAAATAAAAATTCATTTCATCCCTTAATGATTTCTTTACTTTAAAAACAACAATAGAATATTCTCAAATTTTTTCATAAATGCATAGAGATCCTTGAGATGTTTTCTACAATTTTTAAGGCACTTCAGAGTTTGACTGTTGCTTCTGGCTTAGCATTTTCTTGTTAAAGAAAGGAAATTTGGATCGAACATGTGCCGATAGGTTCGTTAAAAATTCTCACAATGAAGTTCGTCGAATAAACCGTCTTGAAAAATCGTCTAAAAGAGATCCCCGTTGTACCAACGCAGTGATCCATTGAAAAATCAAAGTTCTAAAAACAAGGTTTAGAAAAAGTTACCTCTCTATTCGTTCAACTTTCTCGAACGTTTTCGAAATTTTCTATGGTAATCGTTTACCCCATAAATTAACTCGCCCAGTTCTTTCGCTGTTCGTCGATCTTCCCTTCGGTTTCCACAGTTGGAAACTTCAACACTCGTCGGAATTCATGGTCTTTAAAAACCCCGTTATTTTCAGGTAATTAACCGCTCGGCTCGGTAATTAACTCGGTGAATTGGAATGGAAAATATTTTTTTAAAGAGATTTTCGCAGACGTATTTTCTTAATTACAATAATTTTAGCGCATTGATAATTTGTTATTGGAACAAATATGTATATCGGTCTGTTTGCGATCGCATTCGACACCGTTCCGATTTTGCAGTGCGTGCAATATTTGCATTTAGGCCGAATTTAACAACAGGAAGCATCGTTTACATAATTACCATCAATTCGAGAAAACCTCGTGCGAGCACACCCGCGCGTAATGTGTTTCACAGACATTACAAACATTTAAAAGTACACAATCCGTACTGTACACGGGGAAGAACAGAATCGCAATGTTTTGTGGCGTGTGTGTTTGAACTGGCCTTCTTGTGCAAAAATTTCATCGCGCCGGAAAGCCGAGCAGAAAGAACGAGCATGATTCGCGTTTAAAATATTCTCGTGTGTTTAACGCGAGAGCTGCTTCACGAGAAGGTTCCCAGATAATGGGCTCGTATAAGGAAAATGTATTACTATTTTCCCGGAGCTCCGTAGACTAATTTCCCCTCATTTTTCTAACAATCTGCCTTCTACGTTGAAAGATCAACTATAACCATTTATAACTCGACAAATATTTGAGATACCCCAAAAAAATGCAACGTCGCCATTTAGCTGGTACCTTCTTGGTTGAGTATAAAAAACATTTTTCATTTCCGGCAGCACTGATAAAATGCCGGTCTCGAAAATAATAATACGAATAAATCCGCCATTTTTAAATATTTTCATCTGCTAAAAATTGAGAGTATAGTACAAAGTTGCGTTAGTATTACTGCGAAAGTCCAGAATTTTTCAATCACTAACTGTCTCTAAAAAAAATCGAGACGGTAACGGTTATTCACCCCTTGGAAAATCGATGTGACACTAAAACAGCGTGTATCTCTGTCATTTTTTAATATTTTCTTCTGGAAAAAATTGAGGGTATCGTTCAGAGATTTGTTAATGTCACTGCAAAAGATCAGAATTTTTCACTCATTAACTGTCCCTAAAAAAATTCGAGATGGTCAAGTTCATTCACCCCCTTAGGAAATGATGTGACAATAAAACAGCGTGTAGCTCCACCATTTTTCAATATTTTGTTCTGGAAAAAATTCAGGGTATAGTTCAGGGATGTGTTACTATCACTGCAAAAGAACAGAATTTTTCACTGAATAATTGTCCCTAAAAAAATTTAATTCGATCAAGATCCTTGACCCCTTGAGAAATGGATGTGCCAATAAGACAGCGCGCAGCTCTGCCATTTTTTAATATTTTCATCTGAAAAAAATTGAGAGTATAGTTCAGAGTTGTGTTAATATCGCTGCAAAGTAGCAGAATTTTTCACCGATTAATTATCCTTAAAAAAAATCGAATAAGGTGGTTCACCGTTTGACAAGCTCCCGCTCGATGAAGCGTGAACTAATTAGAAAGTGCTCGGGTGCGAGGGCTACTTAGAGGCCGAATAGACAGCCCTAAGTTCCTTGTAAACGTTAATGGTCTCGGGGGAGGCTAATGCAACGTAAAATCATCGTACATTTTCGAAGACACCGGCCGCAGGATTCCTCGGATCGCTGTACCACGAAGGCCAGCTGAATACAAATTACCCGATTCCGTCGGTTCTTTCATCGTTCGCCGATCGATAACCGTTTGCCGAGCGGGCCGCCGATGGTGGACGCGTTTCGAAAAACTTCATTTATCATTTAATCGAGCTGCTAACCCGTGGCAGCAATTTTCTACCGGCGCTCGCCTTCGGACCAGCCGACACCCGGGGATTTTCCGCGGGAGCATTATCTCCAGTCGTGAAAACCGTGCAATAATGCGTCCGCTGGCGAGGCACACGAAAATGCTGTTAGCGCTGATTATTTTCGACGATAACAACTTTTCGACCGGCCCGACTTTGCCCGCTATCGAATTTCCCTGGCAGACCGACGATAATTCACGGTGATCCGCCATTCACTATGATTCTGACCTGAACAGGGAAAACAGAGATAGTCGTTAGTGACTTTGTTAGTTTGATTAAGGGGCTGTGCCCCTCTCTGAAAAACTGGAAACAATTTGTTCGTCGTTATATTATAATTTTATTATATGTATACTTTATATATACTTTAAATATATAGTTTTTAATATATATATACTCTTAATTACTTTAATATACTTTAATTTATAAATTATGATGTATTTGGTATGTAATCCAGTAGATTAGTACCCGGGGCGGCTGCAGATCGAAGTTTCGATCCTGTAGGATGAATGGTTCAGGAGTTATGCTTGCTTAAAGTTGAGCAATCTAGAGTGTTTTTGACTGGTAAGGGCGCCGCCATATTGGTTTGTAGTGATGGTCGCGCGTCGCTTACCGAGCAGAATAATTAATTAGTTGGTTAGTGATTAGGTTGGGGAGGGGGGCAACGACAACAAACCAATATGGCGGCACCCTTACCTGTCAAAAACACTGCAGATTGCTCAACTTTAAGCAAGCATAACTCCTGAACCATTGATGCTATAGGATCGAAACTTCGATCTGCATGTTCCTCGGGTACAAATCTACGTGATTGCATACCAAATACATTATAATTTATAGGAGAAAGGCACGAATTTTGAGTCCGGTAAAGTAAAGTTTATCCTAATATAATCATGTTCAAATCCATATTTATTTATAATCGGTAGACTGCGGATTTTATTAGTTATAATAGGATAGTTAATTAGAATAATTAATAGGATAATTAATAGATAAATACAATTTTTATTTGGCTCCTGTGTCCTGCAATCGATGCGAACATTTTTTATTTTGCATAAAGAACCGCAGTCGAATAATCGGGATCCGGTTAATCGAGGTCCTACTGTAGTAGCAAACTGAGAATAGGGAAATTGAGGTTACTAATCTTGTATTGTAGGAAATCTGTCCTAACGACGGTTATAGCGAACGCAAATAGAACTAGCTGCTTAAGCCCATTGTAGGTTTAACCCATTTAGCTCCCTATTGCTTCGAATATGCTGTTAAAAAATCGTATCACATAACATCCATCGCGTCAACAATGAGAAAAAACATACTAAATCGTTCACGAACTTTTATCAATGTTATTCATACTGTGACGTATGACCAATCAATGCGAGTTCGCCTTTATATTGTGTTATATGAATTTATTGTACAAAAATCAAATTACACGATACTTGTACTCGCGAAACCATCCACTCGATAATACAATAAAAATAATGATGATACGGTTCGGCAAAATTATCTGCATTCCGCCAGAGATTATCCTTCATCGAACGAGCGAATTTACTGGATATTTTATCGAAAATTACGAATTATACCTAGGCCTTTTAAATTTCGATATTGAAATATTGAAATTATACAATTTGATATTGTATATTAATTCTCTCTTTTACGCGCAGGACTTGAAATATACAGGATGTCCCAAAATTTCTGTTACACGGGATATCTCCTTATCCATCGTATTTAGGAAAAATACTTCCAATTAAATTTGTATGGTTTACAAAGCTCTATAGAAAGGTGCATTTTTTAAATATTTTATTCGACGTGTTGAAGGTCATTTTAAGCTCAAATTCGATTTTTTAAATGGGAACATAATTTTTTTATTACGCCAACTTATTCTATGAGAAAAAAACAAGTAAGTTTTATTCGAAACGTTTTTTAATTCGACATCAGCTTTTTAAGTTATTCAGCGATAAAGTCATAAGAAGTGCATAATCTAATGGCGTCAAATCAGGAGAGCCCGCTGACCTATTAGGCACTTCTTCTGGTGTCTTTGTCATTGAATACCTAAAAAAGTTTGTTTTCTCGAATTAAAAAACGTTTCGAATAAAACTTACTTGTCTTTTCGCATAGAATAAGTGGGCGTAATAAAAAATGACCTTAAAATGACCTTCAACACGTCAAATAAAATATTTTAAAAATGCACCTTTCTATAGAGCCTTGAAAACCATACAAATTTCATTGGAAGTATTTTTTCTAAATACGATGAATAAAGAGATATCCCGTGTAACAGAAATTTTGGGACACCCTGTATAATTTATTCAGAATTTCAGGAAAGCCTTGCTAGAGTGCTGCTAGTTTTAATTAAAGACAAATACTCTACCAATAAAAACACAAAAAGAAATAAATAAATAAAAGAATTTGCAGGTTTGAAAATTATGTTAGAGAAATAAAATTCCACAATTTTTATTTTGTATAAAAATGTCTAATGGAGAGAGACACCCGCTCTTTGTTTTGTCGTAGCGTTTTAAAACGTCCGATCGAATTTCTCCAAACATTTCGGCAGAAACAACAAGTCCAATGCCGTCGCTATTCATGAAACAGCCCGGCCCCATAATTCGCGCGATGACGCTAATTACCGTGGCTCTCCCCCTGCGCCCGGAACGATAATGAGACGCGGTCTCTCCGAGAGAAAACTTCCGCGTCTCCCGCAGTCGATTAAGATTTCCGAGACGAGCGTCCTGGCTTCGGCGGAAAGCTCCGAAGACGTCCCCGAGGTTTCAAGGACGCAGACCACCGTCTGCACCGCTTCGATATTTCTTGTGTGTTTGCGCGGGACAAATATGCGCCTCGGGAACGTCTGCGTGCGAGACACCCGAAAACGGGAATAGGAGAACGAACATGCTGCGCTCGGGGAAATTTAGATGCATGAAGACAGAAGTTAGGATACGGATATTTATTGACGCACCACTAAAACGTAGCTTCGCCATTTTCTAATATATTTTCTTCTGGAGAAAATTGAGAATATATGTAGTTCAGAGTTGTGATAATAAGATTAGAATCTTTCACCGATTAATTGTCCCCAAAAATATTCGAGACGGTTAAGGTCATTCACCTCCTCGAAAAATCGGTGTGCCAATAAAACATCGTGTATCTTCGCCATTTTTAAATATTTTCTTTTGGAAAAAATTGAGAGTGTAGTTCAGAGATGTGTTAATATCACTGCAAAAGATCAGAATTTTTCACTAATTATCTGTCCTTAAAAAAAATTGAATACGAGCAAGGTCATTGACCCCTTGAGAAATCGATGTGCCAATAAACAGCGTGTAGCTCCGCCATTTTTTAATATTTTCTTCTGGAAAAAATTTAGAGTATAGTTGAGAGTTTTGTTAACATCGCTGCAGAGAACCATAATTTATCGCTCATTAATTGTTTCTAAAAAAATTCGAGTCGGTCAAGGTGATTCCCAAGGTCACCCCTAGGAAAAATTAGTATTTTCATCTGGAAAAAATTTTAAGAATTGTGTTAACACGAGCAAATTGTACCAAATAATAATTAATCGTTTAACGTGTCACGAATTCTAACTTGAATTCTATCGTATATTCGCTATTTATTTGCTATTGGTCGTCGATGTTTATTGGCGGTGTAGGGCCGACAAATTATTTGTATATCGGCACTCATTTGCAAGCGAGCGAATTCATTACTCGTCTGTGAATCCCATTGACAGCGGGCTCGTTAACGACGTTGTTACCATTGGAAATTACGTAAACACGGTGTGGACGCGCCACGGAAAAATAGGATACGAAAACGCGGGGTACGTATTGTTATCTGATTAAATGCGATTCCGTGGGCGAATCGTGTGTTTCCATCCCGTAGCCAGAAATATTGTCGCTAATTGGACGACCTCCTATCGCATCGATACGCGAATTTCACGTGTTGCGAATACGCGGTCGCGAAAATTACAGCCCCCGCGTTATTTCCGAAGAAACTAACAGCCTAGCATAATCTACCGATACTCGAAATTTCTGTTCTGTTACTTCTCCGCGAATAAAATAGGTTTAGTTCAATAGCCTTGTTGGAAAATATTTAGTTTGCCTTCAACAATGTTTCAAGTTCAACAGACCGTTCGGAAAATATGTAGTTCGCCATTAACAATGAATCAAGTTAAACAGACTGTTTGTTTGTTGTCAATAATTGTTTAAACGCGACACTGTGTGGGAAACATTTACCTTGCCACGAATAATTGCTTAAGTGCGACAAACTGTTTGGAAAACATTTACTTTGCCGTTAACAATTCGCCAAGAGTAACGAAATACTTGTATAAAATTTCGCTGAAAATGTTCGGAAAATAGCGCGAAGGGAAATCGGCTGTAATGCAAATTTTCTGCAGAAAATATAACATCACGCAGCCGCGACACGAATGAATTATTAAACGCGATATTAATTCCTGTTCTCGTAAGAATGAATTGAAAGCCGAGCGATGCCTTTCACAAAGTCGAATAATAAATTCGTTAATGTTTCCGTTGCTTTATGGCGAGCCGTTTCCGCAATAAGGGATAAAAGGAATTAAGATTCTCGAATCGAGGATCCAGAAAGCGTATCTAATTTCGCGTAGAAGCAAGAAAAGGGTATGAAACGCATTTCCATCTTTACGGCGGAGGCAGTGTCGTGCTACACCGAGCCCGTTTCCAACGGGGCTGAGAGCTGACGAAGCTTAGATTATTTTTCGTAACGTCGCAGAGAGACGCACAGCTACATTTATTATGCTGTGACGTCGCATGGAAAATAGCGTGTGACCATATATTCATGCCGTTCACGCTGCGGAAAACTTGTAAATGAAAATTAATACTAAAGAAGAAGAATAGTAAATTCATTGGAAAATTTTGATTCCTCGGATCATTTGAAGCAACTTTTTCCTTTACGAAAATCTCCTCCGAGGCTTCGTTACGAAGTTATCAACGAAAAACACGGACCAATGACAGCGCGAGCGGACTCCGCCCACTGTTGCTGCGATTGGTCCGTGTATTTCGCTAATAATACCTGAACGGGGCCACGGGGAACATTTTCGCAAAGGGGAAAGTTTTTTCAAATGACTTCAGGGATCATCTGTGTGAAGTACAACAATGTACTGAAGTACTTCCAAAATTTCCAGTGAATGCATAAAGACCCATTCACAGCGCAAATCCTGCACCCGCGACTGATCCGCGCGATTAACCAAGTTCCAACAATGGTTATCATCCGGAACAAACAAAGCACAGCTAAACCTGCTTAATAATTGGCGATGTCCGACTAATCAGTTCGCAAAACTCTAAACCGAGGCTTTCGGGCAACGGTCGGACGTTTAATAATTCGCGGAGTGTTTCGAGTGGTTGCATTCGTAAAAAGCGATTTTCCGGTGGCATAATTAATACCACTCCTCGGTGGATTGTGCCCCTCGTAAAAGCGGCGGGCAAATATTTAACGCGTCTCGAGTTCGTTAGATGACCGACTCTCGAGTAGGAAGCTTGCTTCTTTACCGGTTTCTTTTCTTTCTGCTTTTAGGCTGAGCCAGCCTTGATGTACGACAGCGTGCAGGTGTTTGCCGTGGGATTAACGACCCTGGAACAGTCTCACGCGCTAAGGCCCGCGAACATCTCCTGCGAGCTCGAGCACCCTTGGGACGGCGGGCTGTCTCTCATCAACTACATCAACTCGGTGAGTTTCTGTGTACCGGCGGCGTCTGTGCACCTCTTTAAAAAATCGCTGCGAATGTAATCCAGCATAACTCGCGGGAGACCCGTCTGCTGGCTGCATAAGGCTGCATCGGCTGCGGGAGCGTGTCGTTGCTCGGTATTTCCATATTTGATGACGTGATTCTTGGCTAATGTGGCCCGAGATGTGCTTCGTATTTGCGAAAGATTCAGCCCCTGTACTGTGTAGAACTACTCGGAGGATCGAGGAAGATCGAGATACATCGTCTTCGGTTTTCATCGAATTTGTTCGTGAAAGTTTCACCATCGTATTCCTGACCTTTTCCCGATTAAAATAAGTCCAAACACGACCTAGTTTGAAGTGTTCTTGCCTGTTAAATCCACGATTTAGTGAAACCTTTACTATAGTGCGGTAATCTTTGCTATAGTCGGTGTTCCACTAAATCGTGGATTAAACAGGCGAAAATTCGTCGAACTAGGTCGTGTTTGGGCTTATTTTAATCGGGAAAATGTCAAGATTGTGCTTATAGTCTCAAAAATAGCATTAGAAACAATAAATTATTTATTTAGTAATTTAATTTTGTACTATAACACCAGTACAAATTCATTAATTTTACTATTTCGTCGAGCGTAGCTGTCTCTTCGACGTGTTTTTTTAAATTGGTACAGGAACGATGTTATACGTTACAGAGCGACGAATCGAACTGATCAATCAATAGTATAGAACGTAATATAAAACAAAGCGACAGCCATAGTCGCGCAAATATCGTGTCACAAAATATTTCTGTTTCATTTAATACGCAGTACAAGGATCGGAATTGAATATGATTGAAATAATTTAAAACGTCGGAATGAATTCGCTGCTTTCAGATGTCCACTTGAATAATTATTCGCCAGTGACAAGGTGAAATAAAGTATCAAAGGATTAATTAAAAACGCACAATGCCGTTCTTTCAATCGGGATTTCAATTTCGAGAGAAACGACTGTTAGATGTTCCTACGTTTAATAATTCAATTCCCACCTAATGGATATCGCTGTTAACTGTAATAATATATTTTCGCTCAGCGTTGTGTTTATGTGTCACGTAAATCCCTAGTCTCTCATTCGCTCGCTTGCTGCCATAATTAAAGGACGCTGGTTTCACTGAAATGAAATCCAACACGCCTGAAAAGAATCAGGATCATCATAATAATTAACGAGATTATTAAACCAGCAGTATCATATACACAGAAATTAGGACCAAAAACTTGGCGAATTTCAACTGCTATAATTTCGTAAAAAAATAATTGTCCGATAATAATCATGGTCTCATTTTGAACCTTAAAGCCTCTACTTTCACATCCCTCAGTTTATTTTTTCCGAAAATATTTTTATTCAATATGGCGGATGAAAGTCGCGAAGTATCGATTAAAGAATGGAGTTTCCGATATAATTTCTATTACAATATTTAAAAGTTGTGAATCATAGGAGATGCATATGCTGTTGTATGGAATAAGATTCTTCTCGCGGGGTACAGGCGAGATTAATGTCGCGGGATATGGAAATTATTCCGTAATATATTCAGAAATAGTTGGACAGAAATGCAGCTAACTCCTGTGAACGGAATTTAATGTAATGCAAAATATCTTCGCATATAGTACCAGGAATAACGTTGCAGGAATAACCGAGGGAAAGCGGCGCTCGCGAGAGAAGGATACGCTTCACCCTTCTCGTTTCCGCTAATCCACTTTCTTCCGGCTCGGTCATTACACGTTTGTCAAATAATACGTCCAATTAAAGATCAACGTTGATCCAACGTGTTTTGGGGTATGTTGAAGCGCACCGGTCTTCAACTCTTACGGCCGCTTTTAATTAGTTCTTATTATTTATTAAAAAATTAATATTTCCTTCTGAAAACAATTCGAAGGATTCTGTCAGCATAAACAACTGAATTTATGAACCCCAGAGGATAAAATTTGATCGAGGCCACGAATTAAGGGCCTACGCCACCCTGAGATTTTTAAAAAATGTTTCAGGGAATAATTTAAGCCATGGTACATGCAACAGCTCCCAAAAATAGCGAAGTTACATTGCTTAGAAGTTCGTGCATTTCCAAGTCACACTTCCCCTTCTTTTGCATTTTTCTCGAAACTATTGTACATTGTTAGAACTGGTGTAACAAATATCTCGGAAACTATACATCCGATTTACTTCAGATTTGATACACATGATTCTGACATCATTATCTATCATGTAGCATAGGATTTTTTTTGATACGACACCCCAATTGTTTGTAACAATCGTTTAAAGTTTGACTTTTTTGGTAAAAATTTAATGTTCATTTCACTTTTCTCGCATTTGTACAAAAATGGTTTTTTTCTTTAAATCCCTATGCTGCATGATAGATGCTTTATCAATGAACAATCAAATCATGAGTTTTTGACCCATCGCGTCCTGACGGAGGAGTATTTCAGAACAACGGATAACTCGGCCATGTGTAAACATTTTTTGTAAACTTTACACACGATATGTCCTTTAATGTATGCCCTAGCCATATATGTATAATAATAAAATAATTGTCACACATTCATAGTTTCGTAGAAAATAATTCGTAAACTTTTACGATAAACAATTACGTTTCGGAGCAACAATGCGTGTTTAGGAAGTACGAATATTTTCGGAGCCAGCAACATTATTTGGACGCACATTGATCGGCGTGTTAGCTGCAGAAGCAACACGATCCGGGCCAGTTTCAATGAGGACTCGTGGCCGTACGGTTTCGATAATGAACAATCTCGTTAAAATCGGAAATGACTAAATCAAACAACTACAAATGCGATAGTGCGCCTAATTGGGTAACTGGTTGGTAACAGAATAATCGCATAACAGGGCTAACGCACAACCCGTATAACCGATTTTATTTTTCGCGTTGTGCGGCATTGTTCGCGAGTCAATGGGTTCGCTAATGTCGACCGACTCTGATCTACCCTGGCCTTTCAAATCTAGATCTATCAAAGCGCATAATGCGCCGAGCACGCGCGCTTTTGTTGTCCAAGCTGAAAACCAGTTTCTATAAATTTCCATCGATGTTTTATAATCGCGCGCCACCTCGCCACCTCCGGATAAATCATTCAACACAATGATGTGTGGTCGCGGCCTGTTGTTGTTGTTAATCTGCGAACCCCTTTTGTTTCGTTGCGCCTTCAGTCTCCATGCAACTCAAACGTCACCCTTCGAAACAACAATGGCGGAAAGTTGTCGCGTAGTCCGCGAATTATTCAATATTTCGCGGTTCCAGTCAGTCGCACGAGTCCCCCCA
The DNA here is from genome assembly GCA_028455605.1 of Lasioglossum malachurum. Classification (NCBI taxonomy): domain Eukaryota; kingdom Metazoa; phylum Arthropoda; class Insecta; order Hymenoptera; family Halictidae; genus Lasioglossum; species Lasioglossum malachurum. The sequence continues at coordinate 13,359,724 of CM052312.1, read as the reverse complement.
GCGGACGAAATTATAAACTATTTTCTACAGAAAATTCATCAGGTACTGTATTAACAATAATGCTGTTAACATTGAGAATGCAGTTTCAAGTTGGTGCGGCACGAATTAGTTCCCACGATATATTCAGCCCCTTCGGATGGTCAGACAGAAAAGTGTTTTTTACCAAAGTTACTTTTTTTAACAGAATGATCATGGTTCGAACATCGTCAATAAATAGACGAGCATTTCCAATTTTTGTTTCACGTTTCCGATCCTGCTTCCAAGTTGAAACTGTGCCTGTGTCAACATCAGCTTGTTTAATTAGAAGTTGCTCGAGGGAGCCGGCCAGCGAGACACATAGTTGAAAGATATATATTTAATTTTCGAGCTCACTTGATTCAAGAACCTTCGCACAGTTCCCTCGGATTTCTTTTAATTAGATTACTACTCGGAAGACATTTTCCCCAGCGACGCTCTTGTTTGTGGAACGATATTTTTACGTTACGTACGAACAGAGGAAATGGAAGATCGGAGATGGTAAATAGAAAGACGAAAGTGCACAGCAGAGTTGCATTAAGTAATTGATGTTATTAGAACTATAATTCTAGATTTACAGATAACAGACGGACCCGGGGTCGATGTAGTTCCTTTGCAAAATGTAAGGCTTTCGTACTTGAAAACGGAGTCCTTCGAGAGCGCGGAGGAAAATGGGGGATTGCAATCTTATACGTCCAACAATATCAAGAGAAACTGCAGACTCTCGAGCAAAACGCGTCTTTCAGTAGGATCCGGACGCGTAGAAATTGTGTTATATCTGAGAAACAAAGGAATTTTCGTACAGGAGCAGGGAGACGACTGGTCTCCTGATTATAGAAGTTATTGATTATACATATAAGAAAAGGATAAACTTTACTTTACCGGACTCAAAAGTGCCTTTCTTCTATAAATTATTATATATTTGGTATGTAATTCAGTAGAATTTTACCCGGGGAACCTGCAGATCGAAGTATCAATCCTATAGCAACAATGGTTCAGGAGTTATGATTGCTTAAAGTTGAGCAATTTGCAGTGTTTTTGACAGGTAAGCACTCCGCCATATTGGTTTGTAGTGACGATCGCGCGCCGCTTACCGAGCAGAACCGCTAGAAGGCAGCACAGGCGCGCGATCGCCACTACAAACCAATACGGCGGAGCGCTTACCTATCAAAAACACTGCAAATTGCTCAACCTTAAGCGACCATAACTTCTGAACCATTGATCCTACAGGATCGAAACTTCGATCTGCAGGTTCCTCGGGTACAAATCTACTGGATTACATACCAATTTAATGATAATTTATAGAAGTAAAGCAAAAGTTCTGAGTCCGGTAAAACAAAGAGCAGCCTAAGAAAATAATTATCATTCCTGGAAATCTTTCTCTATTAATTTTCATCGAATTTTTAAAACGCGATTGCTGCAATCACATCCCCCGATAGTTACTTCTAGCTCGTGGCAATTACTTCAGATTCGGTTCAATTAAGCTGCTCGGCGGAACCGTAATATCGCGATTCAAGATTTAGGATCGCGTCGAAATGCCCCATTAGAGGGCTGAAACTTAGTTAGACTGTCGGAAATCCAGCCACGACTTCTCGCGCACCACTCCGGCCAGCTAAATATTGATCAGTTAATGACGCATCTGGGAGAGAGATCCTCCATTAAATAGGAATCGATTTGTTAGTAGTTCTTTCTTTTTGTAGGTGGACGCGTAGAGGACATTTGATGGTCGACTCTGTTTTTCAAGTTAAACGATATACAGTGACTCGGATTGATATTCGGACGCTTTAAAAAAGACGATAACTTTTTAAATATTGTGCTATACGATTTGAACTTTTTTGAGAAGCCAGATCAATTAGTTCGCTACAAGATGCGAAAGAAAATTTTCAAAAATTACAATTGATCGGAATTGTAGAAAAAAATACTAAAAATTGCACAAACATTTTACAATTTCTTTTTTGTGGGCCTATATTAAAAATTTTAAAAATTCGTTATTTGTAAGGCTTTTGTCACACTTATGGTGACTTTACGGTAACCTTACAGCAACTACACGATCTAAGAAAAACAGCACGGGTCCCACCGGTTTTTCTTAGATCAAGACATTAACACTAAACCTACCACGAGGGATGAAATGACCCATTTTAGATTTTTTATTTGACAATTATTGAAATTGTAAAGCCGTTTTCATAGGAATTTATTAAATATATTTTTTATTTATTATAATAAATATATTATTAAAAAATTATTATAATAAAAATAGCAAAAAATATATTAAATTTAATCCTGTTATTATTATAATACTATACACACCAGTCACTTTTGAAGGTCGGTAGGTTTAGTGTTAATGTACCAGGCCAATTCACGTAATTCGGGGACATGTAGCATCGATTGCAAATTTCTTAAATCAAAGAACCGTTTTTAAAATTGATCCGAATTCGACGTCGAAGACACGATCTTTCGAAATATTGGACAGGACACAATTCTGTAACATTAAATTACACCGTGTCCGTTCGAATTTCCGCGCGATTCGGATATTTCGGCGCAGCTTAATTTTAAATACGGATTAAAGGCTGAATGCGATGGTAATGAAGCCAAACGATGGAGAGCGTGCCCGGAGGGCGGAACGGACAGTAAAAAAAAGTCGAGTCCCCGGTGGATTAAAAAAGAGGAACGCGGTGGAACAGGGAAATATGCACGCGCACGAAAAAACGTGAGGAAAGCCTGGCAAGCCAGCAATTTTGGTAACCGTTCATCCAAAACATTGCACGTTCCGCCAGGTGCGATGACGGTTTGCCCTGAAGATAACGTTTTCCTCTGATGAAAGGGCACGCGTACAATTTCAACGCTTTGTGGTTCGATCACCTGCACGAGAACGTTTTCCGAATATTCTCTCCTTTGCATTTTCCTTTCGTTGGATTCTGCGTTGGCCTGTTTGCTTTTCCAACTTAATCTTTTTCCTCTGGTAAGTTTCACCTTGGTGTCTTGATGTCCCTCGTAAGGGGGCTGAATTTTTTCCATTTCATGGAAGACTCTCTTCATAGTTCAGGCCTGGGCAACTCCTCTCCCCACTCCTGAATCCTCCCCACCACACTTCTGTGGAGTGTAGACGGAGGTTGGGGGGATATGAAATAGTTGATAGCGGGTGAACCATTACTACAATATAATAATGGTGGGGGAACCGGTACGATAACCCCTTGCCGTACCTTTTCATTTACAGTTACAGTGATTAGAACGTCTTTATCACGAAAAATGTCGTAGAAGAGAACGTTTTACTTTACCGGATGCAAAATTTGTGCCTTTGTAATTTAATCGAAGTTTCGATCCTGTAGGATCAATGGTTCCGGAATTATGCTTGCTTAAAGTTGTGCATTTTTCAGTGTTTTTGGTTTGTTGTCGTTGCCCTCTCCTCGACCTAATCACCAAGCAACTAATCAATTATTCTGCTCGGTAAGCGGCGCGCGACCATCACTACAATCCAATATATTGGCGCCCTTACCAGCCAAAAACACTGCAGATTGCTCAACTTTAAGCAAGCATAACTCCAGAACCATTGATGCTACAGGATCGAAACTTCGATCTGCAGGTTCTCCGGCTACAAATCTACTGGATTACATACCAAATACATAATAATTTATAGAAGAAAGGCACAAATTTTGCGTCCAGAGTCTGGCTCGTCAAAATACGGCAAGGGGTTAATACTGGGAGTTCTGGTACACAGTGAGTGGGGGAACCGTTAGCACGGGTTACCTAAAATTTATTATTTCAGCCCACGACATAACGAACAATAGGACAATACATTCAGTTTCCCTATATCTCTCCGCGTTCCATGTTTCACCAAATTTCCCCGTGAATGCTAAAAAATCCGCGCATTGATTAGGATTGATATTTCGGATTGTCCAGGGGATCGTTACAATGTAAATCTATTGCAAAACCGTGTTGCGAATCAATTTCTGTTGGCCGCTCATTATTCCCAGCGTCGAAATGGCGTTCAACACGCAAATCGAATTCCGGTAACCAACGACGGGCTAGAAGCATGCACTTTGTCATCGTGGAATCCGACGGAGGCGGGGACAAGCGCAAATATCTGGAGACTATTAGGGGACCACCGATATTGGAATTTAGCCATCCCCCTATTAAATTAATGGTGGTCCATAAGTGTCCTCTCGGGAGCCTTCGTGAAGATCTTCGGACACTGGCCTCTATCGGAGACAGAGAGAGAGAGAGAGAGACCTGTTCGGATTACCAACCTACGGAGCTGGTTTACTAAGGAAATTATCGAACGCCGCTTTCACTGTAATTGCAAGAACTTCCTAATTCCGCGAACTAATTCGCGATACACCGGGAGCGGTCTAATTAAATAACCGATCGACCATTCGCGAAATTCGAGAGTCGGACTGAGGCGCCAAGATACATTAAACTGTGCACTTTAAGCGTCTGGGACGGGAGCAATGCGATCCGAAACGAAACGTTGAATGACAACTATTCAAAAAATGTTCATTCTTAATGTTCGTTGTAAGTATTTCCATTTTTGTTCGCGAGAAAAGTTGTACGTAAAATGTTCCGATTGTCGTTGCCATTTTCAAGGTCTTTCGAAGGTCATTGATGATCTTGAAACGGCACCATGTACATACTAGGTTCATGAGGGAAAGTTTTGTGATATTTTAAATAATACATTTGGTTAAACTTTACTTTACCGGACTCAAAATTTGTGCCTTCCTACTATAAATTATGATGTATTTGGTATGTAATCCAGTAGATTTGTATCCGGGGCGGCTGCAGATCAAAGTTTCGATCCTGTAGGATCAATGGTTCAGGAGTTATGCTTGCTTAATGTTGAGCATTTTTCAGTGTTTTTGACAGGTAAGCGCTCCGCCATATTGGTTTGTAGTGACGATCGCGCGTCCGTGCTGCCTTCTAGCGGTTCTGCTCGGTAAGCGGCGCGCGATCGTCACTACAAACCAATATGGCGGAGTGCTGTATCAATCACAGCGCGTTTACGCTCGCGAAGGGAGGAAAGAAAAGGGGTTAAACGGTGCCCGGTGAACAGTCCCGAGTCGACTTTTAATTACCGACTTTAATTGCAATCGTTCGCATCGCTATCGCGGAATATGATTACACGGGAAAGCGCGTGCAAATGAGATTTCCTGCCCCTTAGCTCAGATTGAAAAACACAGAGTGGACGGTGCTGCAAGTGTTTCCCGCGCTGTGCTGCTCTCGCTTAAAAGCGAGCCACCACAAAGACACTCGAGGGATGGAATTGCTCGACAAAGAGCCCTCGACGATTTCCACGTTAATTACGTGGCCGCGTATAAACCGCGGGATATTAACGTTGTTGCCGCGCCCGTTTTCGCCTCGCTAATCGCTCAAACACACGAGCCCTTTCGTTCCCAGCTATTCGACGTGCCCGTTGAACGATTTCTCGAATCCGCCAGAACCTCCCAAAACTATCCAATTATTTATTTCGTTACTCCGCGACCGAGGAAATCGATTTTCAGAAATTAATTCAGGAAATGTCCAAAAGACATTTCTTTCAAAAGAGAATCAAATAATTTATTTGCTCTTGCAGAAAAGCAACAGCTCATTTTTCGATTTATTCTAATGTTATCCGTCACTTTGCTTGCACAATCTAAACAGTCCTAATATTATGGGGAAAAAGTTTCTTCGTATTCTCTCGATAGATGGTGTTACCATGTCATAACTCTCTTAATGTTAATCGAACCTGACATCACTTGAGCGCGTTTGAAAGGTGATATTTGTTTATTTTGTCACAGAAGTTATTACGTTTTGAAAATTAGTGAAAACAACAGGGACAAGGAAAGAATGCGACTCAAGCTGCTAAAAAAATTTGGGATGTTTATGGACGTGATACAGTATCAGTACGTGTCGCACAAAGTTGATTGAAGCGTTTTGAATCTGGAAATTTCGATATCAAAGGTAAACCTCGTTCTGGTCGACCCTTCACTGAAAAAGTTGATGAAATCATGCAAACATTGAAAAATTTAATGGATCGAATTTCAATTTGCGAGTCGTGGATAAACTTTACTTTACCGGACTCAAAATTTGTGCCCTTCTCCTACAAAATGTATTTGGTACGTAATCCAGTAGATTTGTACCCGAGCGGCTGCAGATCGAAGTTTCAATCCTGTAGGATCAATGGTTCAGAAGTTATGGTCGCTTAAGGTTGAGCAATTTGCAGTGTTTTTGACAGGTAAGCGCTCCGCCATATTGGTTTGTAGTGGCGATCGCGCGCCTGTGCTGCCTTCTAGCGGTTCTGCTCGGTAAGCGGCGCGCGATCGTCACTACAAACCAATATGGCGGAGTGCTTACCTGTCAAAAACACGGCAAATTGCTCAACTTTAAGCAACCATAACTCCTGAACCATTGATGCTATTGGATCAATACTTCGATCTGCAGGTTCCCCGGGTACAAATCTACTGGATTACGTACCAAGTAAATCATAATTTATACGAGAAAAGCACACATTTTGAGTCGCTGCTAACACGAAAGAAAATCGAACCTTTTTTGAAACGCCTCATTGCAGGCGACAAAAAATGCATCACGTACGACAATAATGTTCCAAAATCGTGGTCGAAGCGACGCGAAGCTTCGCAAATCGTGGCAAAGCCAGGATTGACATCAAGAAAGGTGATGCTGTGCGTTTGGTGGGATTATGGTTTTACCTCAAAAATGGTAAAAGGTGGTCGATCAAAATGGCACATACTTGATTTAATAAACTTCATTTCAAATATAGAAAAAGCTTGATTCATTTTTCTGCATTAAAATATGAATTTCCCCAACCTAAAATTTAAAAAAATTGGAAGATTCAGGGGCAGCGATTGGATAACAGTATTGGTTGCCATCAACATACATATGTCGGTAAAGTGGTCGCACGGTATAGTACACTTCGGAAGGAGAAGCAAACAGGGTCCGTTGCTCTCCATAAATCATCGCGATTTCGTGGCAAATCGCACATCGGGCTGTTTATACTGCGCTCCGATACGCTTCGAATGCTCCGCAATGTTGTTGAATGAAATGTTGAGGGATAAGGAGCGCGCGTGTAACAGGATGACGAGTGACGGATTTTCCTGGGTTTCCTCGCCGTTGGTTCTCTTTAGCGTGCCGCGCCGCGCCGCGCCGCGCGCCGTTTGCTTTTTGGTAGAACACTCGTTTCTCTTGATCTAGGGCTTTCGCGATTTATCTCCTTCCGGGAGAGCAACTTTACGAGAGGTTACTTTGTAACTATTTATACCGGCTCTCATGTTTCCGAAAAAAATGAGACTCGAGAGAGGGAGAGTCCAGATAAGAAAACGTTCTTCCGGATTTCGTGCGTTTGTATTCTACATCGTGATATTTAGAATTTTGCGAATTCTTGTTGATCGTAGAACGGTCTTTTTTTATTATATAAAATCTCATATGACATTAACGCGAATTGCGTAATCGCATAGGAAACAATTAACGATTTTTAAACAAATTAAAGTGAATCCTCTATAAACGCAAAAAAACCACTACTAAAACCACTACTAATGCGATGCATACTGCGATAAGAGTCGCAGTCGTCGGCACAGTTCAAAGGCCGTCCTCACAATGTAACAATCTTTTTTATTATTACTTATTTTTTTATGAAACTTTCACCAATATATTTGTGACATTTTTCTGATTAAAATAAGACCAAACACGATGTAATTTCATCTGTGTTTAGTGGTTTAATTGACGATGAACGTTGCAGCATTGAACAATAATAAATGGCGTTTCAGAAAGTTTCGACCTTGCGAAAATACAAACCGACACGACAGTCGAACATATCAAGTTAAGCTAATTGTATTATTTATTTATCCGAAACATAATTTCTGAAATATTAATTAATTGGTTAATTAATGCTAATCGTTAGTTAATTGGCGCTTGATTCCGAAACGGGAAAAGAAACCGACGGCCTCGGTCCCTGCCAAAGCGGGCTAAACAAAGAAAGGGGCGTGTGCCAAAATTCGCGCAGAAAGATGCTCGGCAAAAGCAGACAAACAAACGCGGAATAGCTAATCCTCGGCGATAAGCGTGTTTGGAGCGCCGCCAAGTAGTTTTACGGCTTGGAACACGTTATCGCGGCCGCGCTTTCGAACGGAAAAGGCCCCGTTTATGCGCACCGGCCTCGTTAACCGCCGTTACGGTTAAACCGTAAACACCAACGACGTTTAAAATTGTTACGAATCTCTGATGCGAGATTGCGGTTCAAATCGGGAGCGCGACGTAATCCCCCCTCCCCAATGACCGGCTTTGAAATTAGTAAACCATTTCGCCGTGCGACGAGCGCTTCAAAGACTCGGTGCTCGAACGATTTTCGTCGACACAGTCGATTTTGAAAATAAATTCGATGGATCGTTGGAATTTTTAACCGACTTCGAAAAAGGAAGGGGTTACTCAATTCGACAATCTAAATGGAAATTATTTCATACCTTTTAGTGCGTTTTCTCGAAGTCGGTTTAATTTTTTTTTATAAAATTTTTTTATACATCAACAATAAACCCAGACCCGCCAAAACATTATTTAAGCGTCATTTACCGACTGAAACGTCGGTAAAATGCACTTTAACATTTAAAAAATCGGAATGATTTTAATTCTTTGCGGAATGAGAAAATGTTTTTCAGAAATTTGATTTGCAGAAGCTCGTAGACGGTTAAATACTGTTCGACTTTTGCTTGTGAAACATTTTGTGCTTCCACCGAAAAAAGCTAGAAAATATTATTCCTCGAATCTTTTGTATTAACAAAACCGCTCGAAACTCTCTCAGATACGGTTCGAATATGAAAAGAGCGCGGACTGGAAAATCTAGGGGGAGCTTTCGAACGGCATCGTGCACGTACAATCCGCAGAGAATATTTTAGCATCTGTATACTTCTGAATTTTTGATATTTCTGTACGCTTCGCGCCGTGAATGGAAAAAGCTTAAAAACGTTATCGAGCTGGTTTTTCGATGAGTATTCCCGGATTCCATTTCCTCTCGCGATCGGGCCACTTGTTGAACTCGCATAGTCAGCGATTGAATTCAAATTGCTCGGGAATTATAGGTCGGAACCGTTGTCGCTAACTGTGTGCCGCTTCCTTCTGTGCTGAAACGAGCATATTCGCGTCGGGTTAATTCCCGGGCCTCCGGACCGTTTTTACGTGCGACAAAGTTGCTAATTCGACGACGAATTGGAAAGAGGTAACTGGGGAGACAGTGACGGACTTGTTTAATCGTTTTGCAGTTTCTAGTTACAGCTGCTCTCGTTCTTGTGAAATTATTAAAAGCTCTTTAAATTTCGTTAAAAAATTGTTTTGAAAAAATTGAAGCTTCTCGAGAGTTTCTTTTTGTTCCGACCGATGCAAGCAATGTTTATCTTGCAGAAGAATCTGCTAAAAATAATTCTTTCGAGCACAAATTGAAAAATTGTTGTGTGTAGAACCGTCAGGGGTGGAAAGTTGTTCCTCCATTAATCAGGACAGTCGCAAATACTTTGTAATCAACGAAAAAATCAAAATGATTGAAAAATGTTAGGGGTGGAAAATTGCTCCCCCGATACAGCCGCAAATAATTTGAATAACCAATGGCAGACCAGCGAAAAAATTGAAATTATTAGAAAAAGATTAAAGTGCCTAGAGAGCTTCGCTTCGATACAGGAAATTTTCATTTTGCAGAAAAATCTGTTCAAAATAATTCTTTCACAAATTGGAAAAATGTCAGGAGTTGGGGGTGAAAAATTGTTCCCTCAGCACAGTCGCAAATAATTTCAATAACCAACGGAAGACCACCGAAAAAATTAAAATTATTAAAAAAAGATTGAAATCCCTAGAGAGCTTCGCTTTGACACAGGAAATTTTCATTTTGCAGAAAAATCTGTTAAAAATAATTCTTTCACAAGTTGAAAAAATGTCAGGAGTTGGGGGTGGGAAATTGTTCCCTCAGTACAGTCGCAAATAATTGTAATAACCAACGAAAGACCAGCGAAAAAATTAAAATTATTAAAAAAAGAATAAAGTTTCTAGCGAGCTATTCTTTGATGCAGGAAATTTTTATTTTGCAGAAAAATCTGTTAAAAATAATTCTTTCACAAATTGGAAAATTGTTAGGGGTTAGGTGTGGAAAATTGTTCCTTCAGCAATCAGTACAGTCGCAAATAATTTTAATAATCAACGAAAGACCAACGAGAAGCAAACTGCGCCCTCGGCAGAACTAACTTTGAAAAATGTTCGAACTCTGAAAACTGCCCTCCACTCAGAGCACACAGCTTTGACTTTTAACAAGCTTCGGCAAAACGCAAGCTCCAAGTGTACTCTTTCTCGTTTCAATTCGACTGTTGAATTTAACTGTTAATCCGAGAGACAGAAATGAATCCCTGGAAATGTTAATTAACGTTAATTAATTCCTGAATGAGTGAGATCGATCGAGTCGATATTATACAGGGTGTCCCAAAAATATGGTTCAACGAAACACCAAACAAATTTCTAATAATGAAACAGATAAAAATTCACAAGGCAATAATTATCTACTGTAATTGTTCCTGACAATCAATAACTGACTGAAAGACTCTGCAACTCAGTCTGAAAGCAATCACACGATAATTCAAGGGCTAATAACAATCCGAAACCTAATCGCAAAACTATCAGAATTCTAAGCCGCAGCAAAGTTTACGTTAAGAGGTAATTAAAGTTTCCGCGGGTTCGACACTCATTAGGAGGAGTCTTAAACCGTCTCATTAGAATGCATGCGTCAGAACCATAAAGGAAGCCACGATCAATTTATGCCAACCATTAATGGAAGTAATTATTACCAAGAGAAATAATCCTCGCAGAAAAGTTCTCCAACGTACAAACTGTTTATTTTTTGTTGCGCTGATTAGGTACCGCCGCCGGTTAGGTGTTCGTACGTGAAAACTTTTCTGCGAATTCGAATCATGTTGCTGGATCGTGCTAGGTTTCCGGCACGTGCCCGCCAACAGAAACATAATAATAAAAGCACGTTGCTGCCGTTTCGACGGCGAATTTCAAGCGAATCGCGCGTAATTTTTGACGTGGAAAATATTTTCGTACGTGCGGGAAAAGAAAAACGAAGGCGAGGTTTGTGAAGCTGCATGAAAAATTAAATCCAAAGAAAATTCCTGTGGATTTACGTCAACCTGCGTATGTCATAAAATTTATTGAAATACATTTTCATTCTCTGTGCATCTTGCATAATAGAAACTATTTATATCCCAATACCAATAGTTTCTCTGCGAAAATTGTCTCCATAAAAAAAAAAAACGTAGTCCACGCAATTTTTAATATTTTTACTTGAAAAAAATCACACATGTACATCAAATGCCAGTACATACGCGTGTGAAATCCCAATTCAAAAGATTCCATAGCTCTTTCGGAAAAAATTCTTAAAAATTGGCAAAATTTAGCAGTCAAAGCCAGACAACCCTCTGAACCGTGCTTTATAAAAAAAAGCGTAGTTCACGCAATTTTTAATATTTTTACTTGAAAAAAATCACACATTTACATCAAATGCCAGTACATACGTGTGTGAAATCCCAATTCAGAAGATTCCATAGCTTTTTCGGAAAAAATTCGTTAAAACTGGCAAAGTTTAGCACTCAAAACCAGACAACCCTCTGAAACATGCTGCATAAAAAAATGTAGCTGACGCAGTTTTTAATATTTTTACTTGAAAAGATCACACGTATACTGGAAAAAACACCAATAAATATTTGTGTAAAATCCCAATGCGAAAGGTTCCATGGTTATACTGAAAAAAATTCGGGAAAAAATGGAAAACCCCCTCCTTAACGAGACCATAGAGAAAGCGACTAAAATCGATTTAAAATAAATTTGATGTCTAAGTGGATTGCCAATGGCATCTGCCGGACACCGAAGCGTTTTTCTCGGTTCCGGTAAGAGACAAGGGAACTAATGGCAATTAAGTGACCACGCCAGAGTACTTCGGGTAATCCGGTCGTGCCCGGGACCAGTTATTGTCCTTTTAATCCGACGCTTATACCGTCAGAACTTAACGAGCGTTGCCCGAAACAACAGGGGAAGTTATCCACGCTATAAGATCCGAGTTCCGCGTTTTAACCAGCGCAGGAGCTGTCCCATTAATTTATAAAATCGCGCGCCAGGATGTCTCGGTGTTTTCGCGTACTCCGCGGATCGCGTCGGTGTTAGTGGATCTCCAGTTTATACGTGATTCGGCCCCAATTAATTCTGCACACTCGATCAAAAGTTTCACGCACGGGGCGGATCGAGGGCTGAACAGTTGCGTATATTCTCGTGGATTCGTTTGTCAAGCGTGATATGTATCTTGGCTGCGCCCGCGAATCGATACCGCGCGATTTCTTCCTATAAATATGCATTCCCACTATTTGTTTCTACTTAATAATCACGGTGCGGCGCTGTTTATTCGACGGCAGAGACTCGGGAAGAATTTGAAATTCGCTTGCACGCGGTGACCGCGTATTGTTCTTTCGTAAACTCGATTTTGTTCGGGAATATCGATAATGTGTTCTACGATTGTCCAACACTAAACCTACCACTGGTTCATATTTTTTATTTTATAAATCTATTCAATATATATATATATATAAATTTTTTTTATAACATTTTTTAGCTATATTAATTGCTTTTAGCGGTAGGTGTCCTGCTGAAACGGTGTTGGTCATTTTTATTTTGTTTTCACAGTCATACAGAGGACGCGTGGCCGGAAGGGTGGTTCCGGGGGGGGGGGTGATTCTACGTTGTAAAACGCGTCGAAAACAAGTGTAACATTTTCTTCGTCCGACGTCTCGTTTCCGAGAAATTCGAGTTCAAAGATCCGCCGGGTTCGCGTGCTACTGTGTATGCAGTAAGTAGAATAGGTCAGCCATGATCAGACATTGGTGTCAGCTTGAACAGGAAATGCATTCTTATGCGAATTCCTGTTCTCCGAGATCGTAAACGTGACTGTATCATCTTACGGTTCTGAAATGCACTACTGTGCAAAAGAAAGAAGTACCCGTCATATTTAATATAAAAGCGTAAGAAATCAAATAAGAACACAGTACGTTTTGAAAAAGGATTCAATTCAATCAATCATTGTAGACTACAATTTCTACATAACGATATTGTACGTCATTATATCTGGTATATAATTATACTGGGTGCTTCTTTCATTTGCACAGTAGTGTCCAGGATTTCTATAAAATATGCAAAGCTCTCGAGACAGGAAATCCTCGAAAACGATTGAAATCCTTCGCCCGGTACTTTCGATGTCGATGGGCGACCGATTTCAATCAGCCTTGGCGACTTCTTTGTTCGATACTAATTAAGAAAGTTCCTTGAAATTGCCGACCGATGACAGAACGACGAAACTTTCTCGATAGCCATCGCTACGATCAAGCCTAATTCCCGATCTCAAATTCAGTAGGATGGGGGCGAACTTACCCTTTGACATGCTGGTCGACGAAGGAACGACAGGAAATGTTCTCGAGTCTGGATTCATCGCATTTCGTGGCTATTTTAATTGTTGAACGTGAGAAATCTTTATGCAAAATTAAATTTACACGATACCTTGTATTTCTTCTTCGATATTCTTGTAGAGTGTGAAAATACGAGTCCAACGACTACCATGACCACACCATTGCGATCATTCCTTCCCGAGATATACATAACTCAAAATCGTGTCTCGTTCATCRTGTTACTTTTCGRACTGGAATATCTCGAGATCGAATGATCGTAATGGCACGTTCATGGTATTCGTTGGATTCGTATTTCCTCGCTCTACAAGAATATCGAAGAAAAAATATATRYAGTATATAAGTTGTCTTGAGACGATATCTGTTTGAACGCAGGTAACAGTGAACAATGCAATTGCGCAGAAGAAATCGCCTAGATCATTTCCCCAGAATTAAATCCAGGCAGCAATCATTTCCTAACGATGAAACGCGCCGCTCGAATATAACGAAAGTTTCGGAAGAAAGAAGTATCACGAGCGATATAAACATCAAAGAATATTCTTTTTAATCAGCGGAACCTGTTACCGCAGCGACCGTCGCAGTTAAATCTTCCTCATCTTCCCGCTCTCCCCGCGGAACCCACATCACGACACTTCGAACATCGACGTGTCCCCCTTTTTATCGCCGAGGCGTCACAATATCAGAAAGTAAATTTCATTTCGTTCCTCCCGTTCGTTTTATTCATCCGGCCGTGGAGACAACTGATAAAAAAAAAGAGAGAGAGAGAGAGAAAACGCAATTTCGCCGAATCGTAAAGGGCGCAGGCAACAAGCACGAGGAGGTCCAGGTTCAACGGTAGAAATCGCGGGCATAAGTGGATCATCATCGCCTCGTATTATATCGAAGCTGGAACATCTCTCTGGGAGAAACGGCTCGTAATACTTTTACACCCGGCGATGTTCGTCCGCCTGGATTTTATTACAGCTGTAAAAAAAAAAGAAGAGCGGCGTCCGACTGGGTACGCGTTTCGCCTAACTTCCGTACGAGCGCCCGCGTGTCTGTCTCTCGCGAATACTTAATTAACGTTTTCCTCGGCGTCCGCGTTGCACAATGCGCCGCCGATGAACCTCCGGTTAATTGCTGCCGTGAATCATCGTTGACACGCTTCAGCAGAAACGAAACGAACATAAGCGAACTGCGAAAGGTATTGCCGTATATTTCAGTGTCCTCGCGACGCGACGCGGCAGTTTGAACGATGCAGAATGTTATTCCGACATTACTCTTTTTTCTTCTTCTGGCAAAAAAAGTTTGGGAACGAACGGTTTCTGTTTCTGTGGTACACTGGTGTCTGACCAATGCTGGACGTTTCTACTTAATGTACAATGTGGTACCTGCCGACTGCAGCAAGAGGTTCCTTCGATTAAACTTTTGCTTAAAAGCTGTCAGTATGGAGTCTTAGGCACCAGTAAGAGCAACCTGGGTCGTTCACGTTCACTATTTTTTTTTCCAGCGTTCCAGGTTTCCAAAATATTTCAAAAAATTTTTAATATACAGTCTCGTTATTGTTACTTGTAGCAAAAAATGTTTCAGCGGAGGCTTGAAGGGTATCGAGTGGAGCATATTATTATATTATTAATATTTTCGTGAGTGGGACACGTAGAGGTCATATCAAGGTCAACTTTGTTTTTTTAAATGGAATGATGCGTTTGTTCAATTGAAATATCTCCTAAACTACTAATTTTGCGACGCACACAGGTTAGTACTTTTTTATAACGAATCTCCGGCTGCATCGATTGATATATTAAAAAATACCTGATTCCATTTAATGAAACAAAGTTCACCTTGATTCGACCTTTACGTGTTCACTTACAAAAAAGCTAATAACATCAGAATATGCTCCAGTCGATACCATTGAAGCCGTCGCTGTAATATTTTTTGATACGAGTCACGATTTCGAGAAAATCAAGGTGTAAAAATCGGGTGAGACGCCCTATATATATATATATTTGCTGGAACGTCGATAGTTTAAACAAATACTAGAAAGAGAGAAATTGAACGACCCAGGTAGTTAATACGCAGACCGGAGAATAAATTGAAGCGCAAATCAGTGTTCTCGTCCGCAAGAATCCGCGATGGAATTGCGCGATGGAACGAAGTTCCGCAGGAATCCCGCACGCCGAACAGAATGCGGCAACGAGCGCCGTAGTCTCCGATCCTCGAAAAAATCTTTTCACGATCGTTGAATGATAATTGGACGATTTGCATATCCCGGTCGGTGGACCTCGTCGGCGAAAAAGTTGGCACGAGCCGCCACGGCGCCGAAGGGATTAGAAAGTCCCTCGGCCCGTCGACTTGTTTCTCAAATTTATGCGTCCCACGAAACTCCGTGCCGGCAAGTTACGGACACCGACGCGAGAGCTTCTTTCATCATCCCCGCGCACGTCTTCAAAATATTTTCGCGAGCACGAAGAAAGCGCGGATCAACGCTGGCCGACTTCCGCTCGGACTTCCGAGCTCCGCAAAGCCGACAACCGGCCGTAACGACTTCCGGGGACCTCGCGATAACGACTTTCTAAGTGGGGAAATTTTTAACGCCCCTTCGGGATCCGTCCCGTCGTCACATTATGTTTATACACCCGCGGATGAATCGCTGTTCCCGAGTTATCGCCTCGGGAAAACTCGAGACGACCGGATTTCGAGATCTTCGAAACATTCTAGCCGGCTCCGAAGTTATGACACCTTCGTGTGGACGGTCCATCTTGCATTCTTTCTTTCCTGAAATGTTTGCCACGTGAGAAATCTTTATGCAAAATTAAATTTACACGATACCTTATATTTCTTGTTCGATATTCTCGTAGAGCGTGAAAATACGAATCCAACGACTACCATGACCATACCATTGCGATCATTCGTTCTCGAGATATACCTAAAAATCAACTAAAAAAAATCGTGTCTCATTCGTTATGTTACTTTTCGAACTGGAATATCTCGAAATGGAATGATCGTAATGGTACGTTCATGGTAGTCGTTGGATTCGTATTTTCTCGCTCTACGAGAATATCGAAGGAGATATATAGGGTGTCGTATAAAAAAGTATTGAGAATTGCGAAATAAAAACTTATTTTAATATGTTTGGTAGATTGATTATCCTGACAGATTTGGAATATCCTCGAATATCCTGAACAGAGATACTTCCGTGATAAAATGGAGTTTCAGTGGCCATCTTGTCTCTTTCCAGGTGGAAATGAAGGGCATCTCCGGTCCACTCGCGTTCAAGGAAGGACGCAGGATTCAGTTCAAGCTGGACCTGTTGAAGCTAAAGCAACATTCGCTCGTCAAGGTACGTTCACAGTCGGAAGAGCTCGTTAAAATTTCAAAAATTATTCAATTCTTTACCATTTATTCGTTGTAAAATATTCTAAATCAGTCTTTGGTACAGGGACCTGATTTCTAACGCTGCAGGGTTAGCTCTCTGTAGGTGAAAAATGAAAATCATACGTAAACTCCGCTGAAGATCTTGATTGCTGTGGACTACCGATTGACATTGCAGCGATACGAGTGACACTGTGTCCTCTGTGACAGGTCGCAATTTTTTCCGCCATCGAAGCCGTCGACTGGCGTCAATGTCACGACAATTCCAGTCAGCTATGACATCTAGTCTCTACAGTGTTGTTAACATTATTTATATTTTAATCGCACAGGTGGGCGAATGGCGTCCAGGTGTCGGTGTCAACGTGACAGACACGGCTGCGTTTTTCGAACCGGGCACCGCCAACGTCACTCTTTTGGTCATCACTATACTGGTGAGTGTCAGCCGACATTTTTGATCATACTGCAAGAAAAACAAAGAATTCATTGGAAAAGAGAACGCATTGTTCTTAACACGTTCACTGGCACCGTCACAATCCTCACAGACAAAATTAATTTGGGCTGCACTGCACCTTGGGTAACCAGAAATTTTTGCTTCCTTCTCGTGCAATCCTGCAGATTATGGCGAGAATTTCAATCCTAGGAGGTCAGTGGTTTAGAAGTTATGAGTGTTTAAACTTCAGCTACACTTAAATGACTACACCTAAATGACTAACTGAAATGATTGAACTTTAAACACTTTGAACTTTTGAACCATTGATCTCCTAGGATTGAAACTGGAATTTTTGTATTTTCTGGACATGATCTACAGGATTAGATCAGTTTAACCTTAATTTGACTAAAAAAATTAAATGTAATTAATTCTGCTAAATTGTTTCGATATTTTGTGCAGGAGTAACGTTGCATTTATGAGAATATTTCAATAAAAATTCTGCCAGCTAACGTGTTAAGCTGCGTCCACACTAGACGGTGGTTCGGTGTGGACGCAGCTTTTTCCCACAATTCGCACGCATGATCGAGCCCGCCCGGCCGGCCGCCTTTAACAATACCACGCGAGGACGAGGCACCGGCGGGGAAGAATTTAACGAACTCTGAAACAGCGACAAGGCAGCGGCGTGATCGGCAACGTGTTCGAGAGCCATATCGAATCCGCAGTTTGCGAGAGCGGTCTCGCCAGAGACCTAACGAGATAATGCTGTCGCGAGGTCTGAGATCAAGGATCCCAACGATATCGGACATCCGCGACGCAACGTCGGGGCTAGAAATATTTACGGGCCAGTAATAAACGGCGAGACTGTCCCGAATCTCATACTTTATGTCCGGTATCCGTTATGCTAACGCGCCATTCCGTCCGGAAATCGAAGTTACGGAGGCATAAAACTTGGACGTTACGGGGACACGACTGTCTCGTTCCGTCGAACATCTTTTGTGTAGGATCGATCGAAACAATTTCCAATTTTACGTGTCCATCCGAGCACAGTAATGCATCGATGTATGCACTAAAATTCCTGAAATATTGCCTGTAACATGTACAGACAATATTCTTTAGTACAATGCTGTCCTGAAACGTAGAAAAAAGGTGGATGAAAGTTATGATTTTTATTGTTACATTTACACTGGCACATTCGCGACGTTTTTCTGATTAAAACGATACCAAACACGACCCGGTTCGATCCAGTTTTACATTTGTAATCCACGATTTAGTAGAACCTCTGTTATCCGAATTAACCTGTGAA
>CM052312.1:13321499-13340665 GCA_028455605.1 Lasioglossum malachurum | reverse complement strand
TTTGCCCTTCAGACATTTGACGTATCTTTAAAAACAACAAAGATATTTGAGGTGGCAACGTTAGGTGACTCACCCTGTATAAATGCTTAATCACGTCTCCGAATAATTACATTACATAACTCTCATAAATATGCATCACTTAAATCATGTTTAGTCGTTTCAACAATTGCTGCACAGACATTGGTGATACTGTGTCTCCAACACCGCAGGAATCACGCAATAAATTTAATCGTTTTATCGGGCAGCACTATTTTTATCGATACCGAGAGGACTACGTTTATCAAAGTCGTCCGATAAAAACGGTTTGCGGGGTGAGAGTGGAAGAGTGGATAAATAACAATTTGTTATTTGTTTTTTGAGCTTGCTATGTTTCTACAACCTCGTCCGAGCTTTTAGACCATGCTGTATTTTTTCATTCCTGGAATTATCAACAAATGCCTTGTAGTCCAGATACTTCTGCGAAGCTTTTATTATTCCATCCAATAAATATTCCGTTTCTGTCGATGACTGCTTCACCAAGTAACATTGTCGGACTCTTGATAAACTGTGAGTGCAATTCAGATCCGCAAAATTATTTCCAGAATTCATAATCAAACAATGTCAAATTATTTACAACTCGATACTTGATAATGCTAAAATATTTTTAACCAACTGAGTGCAATCCGGATCTGCAAAATTGTCAGAATTAATAATCAAAACATGTCAACTTATTTACGACTGAATGCTTAGTAATATTAAAATTATGAAAATAATAAATTTTCACATTAACGTTATCGGATTTTTAATCAATTGTGAGTGCAATTCGGATCTGCAAAATTGCCAGAATTAATGATCGAACAATGTCAAGTTATTTACAATTAATGCTTGATAATGCTAAAATATTTTTAATCAACTGTGAGTGCAATTCAGATCTGTAAAATTATAGAATTAATAATTAAAAAATTATTTACAACTTGCTATAAAATGATTACAAGAATACAATTTCAACCGAGACTGACTCAGAGAATGTTCGCTTTACCTACATGATAGAGATAATAAATTTGCAATGCAAACAATGGCTGAAATGCCGTACAACGCACACACGTGCGAGGTTCACAGGGCTAGCGAAGAAGCCCCTTGGAATTTTGGAGGAAACAGCGTACCGTGGAGATCTCTCAGGAAATCTTGCTTGGCAGACGGGGTTAAGAGCAAAAGCGCGTTCCGTTGTTCTGCAATCCGTCAGTGCACGGTCAATGCAACTGGGGAGAACGATCGACTCGCATGATCGCGAGACGATACACGAGGGGGTGCATCCATTTGTCTGCCGTGAGTTGCACTGGCGAACAAGAGCCAAGAAAATCGGGGCCAAAATTCGAGTTTCGCGGGAGAATAATCGCGCGTTCCACCATCGACGAAATTCTCGTTGAAACGTATAAATTTTCCTAATTAACATTAGCTGTACACTGTGAATTTATGGGAAAAATAAATGCAAACAAAATATTATTCTACCCACTCTCGCGTTCTACATTTTCACGAACATATAAATTTTTTAATTAACAGTATCTGTACACTGCGAATTTCGGACAAAAAGAAATGATCGATTTATCAAAATAATTGAGACAGAGATAATGAATTACGAGGTAGACAATTTTAGCTGAAAAATTCGGATCAGTTATTTCCAGGTCGATTTTCAATGTAGAAAATATTTATTCACACTGGGTAAGAGAATTTAATTAGGATTGTCGAACACACGCGATTTTCCATCTGATCAAAAAGTTCCTGTACAATAGTACTCTCAGCCAGGGGTAGTAACTGCAGCGAGTATAATTCCAGAGAAACGGAACAATCGAGGATCTAATCTAGTAGGTGTGTGGGCGTGGCGGAGCTTCGAAGTAGTTCAAGATAAAAGAAAATCTAGAAAGAGAAAACCAGTGTACGATAAAATGCGTAAGATAAATCCTAAGAAAAAATTGCGGAGGGTCGGGGGGAAATAGAGGGTGCAGACGATGGAGCTAGGGTATTCTCTTCTAATAAAAAAATAATCTCGAGCACTATAAAAAGGTTAATGAGAAGGAGAATGAGGGGAAAGAAAGGGGGAAGTGTAGAAATTGCGGGGTAATAAGTGGGAGAGGCCGTGAAAGAAGGGGTAATTCTCGGAAGATGGTGGTCTAGAAAGCGACATTTCAGCGTGGCCAAAATTCAAATCTGTTATCCTTCAACATTCTCACAATTTTTTACGATTCTACAATGTTTTTATAATTCTACAATTTGTTAGAACTCTACAATTTTTTAAAATTCCACGATTTCACTAAGTAGACTGCGGATCTTTATGCAAAATAAAAACTGCCTGCATCGCGATTGCAAGAAGTAGAAATTAAATTGAATTTAGTTATGATTCTTAAATGATTTTGATAGAGAAAAAATCGTATATTGACATCTTCAACTTTTAATATTATCATCTACTAAATTTTGCTATTACTAACCAAGTAAAAACTCTGATCTTCACAAATAAAAAACAGCAGAAAATCTGGAATATCACGCCCTTGATGGAGGACCCTCTATAAAGGACAACGACCAAAAGACAGCAAAAGGACATACTACACACTGAGAGTACTAGACGAGGAGAGGCGAAGGGAAAAATCTGGAGGGTTCCCGAAGGGTTTTGACAAGGTTCCAAGGGTGGGTGGGAAAAGATCAGGTTTCAGATGGAAATTCAGAGGTTTGATTTTGGCCACGGCCGCTCTCCAGACCACCGTGTGTTATCCGGAAATAAAAGGATATGTAGAAAGAGATCGAAGGTAGAAAGAGAGAGAGAGAGAGAGAGAGAGAGAGGGGGGAAGAAGAAGAAGAAGAAGAGGAGGAGGAAGACGAGAGGTAGTAGTTCCTTTTTATGGTCCCCGTAGGAGCAGCCGTACGTAATGCTGAAGAGCAGAGGGAATTTCAGCGGGAATGCACGTTACGAGGGCTTCTGCATCGACCTACTCAAGGAGATAGCTCACATGGTGGGCTTCGCGTACAGGATCGAGCTCGTGCCGGATGGCAAGTACGGCGTTTACGATTACGAGACCGGCGAGTGGAACGGAATAGTCCGGCAGCTTATGGACAAGGTTAGTATACGCCTATTCGCGAACTGTGTCCGAAAACACCGTGGAATTGTCTCCATTCGCGATCCTACGCGGGCAACGGTTCCGCGACGCGACGTTCTCGTAAGTATCCCGAACACTTTAACTGTCCGGAACAAGTACGGTGACCAGTACGCCGGATTGATGGTCATACGGGGAGGGGGTCCAAGAAACGCTAGGAATTTTGTTCACACCGACAGAAACTCGCGACGACTATTTAAACTCTGATTTTCGCTATGGAGTTATATTGGTGTGCTGCTATTTCTCGATGTGTGTGTGAGACATGTGCAGTTTCGTTTGTGGAAGTTGCATCGTTGCATTCCTGAGATTTTCCCGAGTAAAACGAGTACCCACACGATACACTTTCATTCGTGCATATTCGTGTAATCCACGATCTAGTGGAGCCTCGACTATCCGAACGGATGCGAATACGATTAGAAAGTGTATCGTGTGGGGTATCGTTTTACTCGGAAAAATGTCGGGAATGCTCCGACACAACTTTTACGAAGAAAGATGTACAAAAATGTGAAACCCATCACTATTAAAACTGAGAAACGTTGATACCTGAGAGAAACGAATGCGAATCCGAAGAGGTGACGGTGGTTTCGTTGCAACAGTAGCATTTGGATCCGAGTAGGGCAAGTTTCCGTGCCGATAACGAAGACACGTGTGTTACAACGGATACTAGGGCAGGTTTGCAATGCAAATCACGAGCCAGCGCAGCGAAACGCGTGGAAATGCGTGCACCCCTAACTAGGAAGCGCGAACCCAGCTCCGCTTTGGCATAGCTTTAGCTGTCAACCACGTCCCACGTAACAGCTAATACGCGCATAGAGCCAATTGATTCAGTGCGAGCTTAAGTCGCGAATCCCCCTGGGCACCGGGATCAAATATTCTAATGGAGTTACTAAATTAGTATAATTAACACTAGAGAACATCCGCAGTTACAATGAAATTCGCACACTGAAAAAGACGATTATGTTCTCACTATCAGCACAACACAAAAATGTATTTCCTTGGAAGGGATTTTGATTTCTGACGTGATTCGAAGCATCTTTTCCCTTTGCGAAAATGTTCTCCGCGGCTCCGTTCACGAGTTATTAACGAAAAACACGCACCAATGGGCGTGGCGTCGGCGTTGGCCGGGGCGGGCCGGAGTCCGCCGGCTGCACTGTGATTGGTGCGTGTTTTTTTTTCTTAATAACTCCTCAACGGAGCCTCGGAGAAGATTTTCGCAAAGGAAAAAGTTGCTTCAAATGGCGTCAAGAATCATCCTTTAAGTTTTCAATATTTCTTTCTCACGCAATCGTTCTAACTTCTCGGAAAAAAATCCAAGTCTTATGGCCTAATGTGGAGAACGTTGTACGAATATTACTGTGAGCGACTGTACACCCCGAATACGATTCAGCTTTTTATTTCTCCTCGGCGGAAGACCACGAAGTTTGTCAAGATCCGTCCAGTTTCCGGTGAAGGATCTCGGAAAGGATGTCGTTCGGTTGTTGAAACGCATAGAAGTACTATAATCCGACGGAAAGCCGCGGTTCTAAATGAAATCCCTATTAATGGCAAGTTCACGGAAGAAGCGAGGGAGGGAAGCGGTCACGAAACGAAAGGGTGAAAGAGAGTTCTTTCAACCCCCTTATCGGTCGTGGCCACATGTACGGTTTCCGAGCAGAAGCGACCAGAAATAAATCTGACTAGGCTGCGGTTGCTATGCCGGTCAGTGCTTCTCGGTTTCCAGACGATGAAAAACGAGTTGAATAACATATACTACTTATTCCGGCATTATGTGGGTCGCAGCGCACCCACCTCGTTCCTTTTTGCGAGACGGAATATTCGGTTGGAGTGTCGTCTGAACCTCTTTGATCATCTGTAGAGGCTCTCCAGAACTCCTCCGAGCAATAAATCCTGCAATAAACATAACTTGTTTAATAGAGACCATTTCGAGGGAACGATTATGGGTGTAGAATGATTTTGTGAAGGCTGGGATTGGGCTGATCGACCAGGATCGATCAGAACGTGGAACTATCTTGGATTTTCAAAGATTTATTTAGGGTAGTTAGAATGGATATTAGGTATGAAATAGCAACGGCAGGTAGCTGTGAATGGAAACACTGTAAACAATAATCTAGCTTAGCTAGCTAGCTATAGACATTACGTTGATTGGTGTGGACTACATAGTATCATTGCTGTTCCAACCAGTGGCGTGCTACCTCATGGGCAACTTTGGTAAATGCCCGGGGCCCCAAGCGAAAAGGGGCCTCGAACACAAACCAAGATCCAAGATCCAAATTCTACGTTTTTCTCATAAAGTTATTTAGTTGGGGTTAGGGGCCCCGAAACTCTACTTCGCCCAAGGCCCCAACCAGTGACGCACCCAGGATGTAATCTTGAGGGAGGGGCTGAGTTGAACCCAGCCCTAGGTCTTGAGCGATGACCTTTTTTTTAGCCAAAATATCTGTCAACAGTATCCAGGGCTATTCCGCGATTTTAATTTTGAAAGTTGAAAGTTAAACATTTTTTCTTTGGGGGGGGGGGCTTGACCCCCTGGCTCCCACCCTGGGTGCGCCACTGGCCCCAACTAGTTATGACGCGCTACTGGTTGCAACGAGTTTATGTTACAATTTAGTCAAATCTGCTTCCACAGCAATGAACGTTAGCGTAGATCAAGCACAGTCTCTTTTAATTGATTCACCAGATATTATTAGAGTATAGTTCCAGCCTACCAAAGCAGTAGTATACCGGACAATAGAGATCTAGAACAGTTAGTTAGAATCCCACACGATATAGTACATACTGCTTGTTCACACACCGCGATCACGACAGGTAGGAAACACACGAAGCAGACAGGTAGGGGACACAATCATCCACACTTGCAGAAGATTTTTCATCGATCATCTGTATCTACGTGTCCGGAACAATGCTTTTCAGATAACTTCATTCCATGTTCTTTCTCTACCCGGACACGTAGATCCATCGGTCGAAAATCGTTCCGAAGCACACAAGAAAAATACACGCGTCCTGGCTACACTCGTTTCACCATTCCCGGAGACTAATTGACCAATCCATCTCTCTTCGCAGAAAGCAGATCTGGCGGTCGGCTCGATGACCATCAATTATGCTCGCGAGAGCGTGATCGACTTCACCAAGCCGTTCATGAACCTCGGCATTTCGATCCTTTTCAAGGTAAGACACAGAAATTAAGGAATCCCCGAGATCTCCTCATCCTCGCAGCTCACTCAATCGTCGCGTAGAATATGTCAATATACAATCGGCAATTTTATGCTTACTTCACCAGATTGTACATTCCTTATTTGTTCACCAAGATCAGGACTCGGAATTATTTACGATTCTCGATATTCTCAGAGGCTACGCCCCCTTGACCCGGCAGCGCGTCTCCCTACTTACCCCTCCCACTATCCTATTCCAGCAATGCGCACACTCCAACGTCCCCCACTAAGACCGTAGACTGGTCGCGCAGTCGCGCAACTGCTCTGGTCATCAGAGAAGGGGTACACATTTTTGCGTGACTCCCCTCATCTGGACACATTGGTTCGGAGCTGCTCGTGCGTGAGCCATAGGCGCCATTCGTGGCCTCTAGGCGAACTACGACCGTCACGGGAGGGGGTCGAGGGGGCGTATCCTTCGAAACTCGGCCGTCGCGAGTAAATAATTCCGAGCCCTGATCTTGGTGAACAAATAAGGAAGCTCGCAGCTCACACAACCGTCGCGTAGAATATTTCAATACACAATCGTCAATTTTATGCTTATTTGACTAGATTGCACATTCCCTATTTGCTCACCAAGATCTACCTGTGATTACCTACTTGTGATACCGTGCCGACATAATGGTCGCACACAATTGTACGCACGATGAAACAGCAATTAAACTCGCGCCGTTTTCAATGCGATAATTACTTGTATCTCACTAATTCACTTGGATTTTATTTCAATCTCGTGGCTCGCCGTGGTGTCCAATTTTGTCTCCGTTCCTGCGAAATTAATTAATAGTTCGTCAGTAACACGCGGGCAACGATACCGGCGAAACAATGCTGCGGTCCGTCGTTTGGAAGCTGTCTCGCTCGTCGTTTATTTGCTACGCTAATGCGTTTTATATTTTGAACGTTGTTATTCAACGGTAAACCGTTTAACGGTAAAAAGTTTAGATGTTATACAAGGTTTATAGGAAACTCCTGTAAAACTTAATCTCGAGGCTCGTTAATCTCGATTAACATTTTTATTTCATTACGTTTTTGCGTGCGCCAGCCGCGAGAAGAAATTGCGGTAAAAACTTTACGAACAATATATGTTTTTATTCCGAAAGGTTGATCAAGAATTTCAGACTTTTCTGTACTTTATTGCGAAGTACGGGAACAGACGATTGTGCCAGAGTTTAAAGCGAATCTCACGAACGGAGGATCTTCGCAATATCCGGTCCCTGCAGAGTGCCAACCAGCGAACTCTCTAATTAGTGTAATGCTGCCGTTTAATTGCAATCAGTGTCGCCACTGTCTTCGCTCCAAATATCCTTTAATTATTCGATATCGTAATTGATCGTCCGGCGGGATGCGGTACACCTGTCGCGCCCCTATCAAAGCACTGAGACATTACAATCTGTTACACAGGCTCATCGCTATGCCACTGAAAACGTTTATGAAACGGTCGGAAGCTGCCTCGACCTCGCCATATTGCTGTCGCGGAATCTTCATTTAAATTCTTTTCATTTGATACAGTCTGCGTTTGTAAGAAACTGTGTAGAGAATTTATTTCTTCGTCTCTCACCGAGATTCACCAACATCCATTTTTATGGCGTAACCATTTTGTTTCTAATTATTTGGGTGTGACACTTGATCAACGCATTCCTCGCTCTTTTCTGAATAGAATGATACCCAACATGATAGGGGCTGGCCCACCTTGATAAATAGTAGGTCCAACAGAAAAACAAAAGATGCGAATAGGCCCGAAGAACATGGCCGGCGTTGCTGATATGGAGGGAACTCCGAGGTGCAGCATTCCTCCCTCGAGGAGGATCGCGAAAACTAAATGTACTACACTGTACCAGTGAAGGTTACTATACTGTATCAGTTCCCCCACTCTTGGCAAGCTCGCGCGACCCAACAAGAAATTCTTCCTATAACTCGCTTTTTGCGCACGTATCTTCTTCGATGACAGATCCGAGACCGATTCCTACTTGTATCGCTTGGTCTCGGGGAAAAAAAAAACAGAACGGACGGGACGCGGAAAATGTGAAACAAGAAGAGAAACGGCGGAAAAGTGGAACTGGCACAGTCGTCTCGTAAATTTGGCCGAGCGAAACGCCCGATTGAGTTTTCTATCGATACCCGGCGCAAATAGAAGGCGAAACGTGGAAACGAACCTGAAACTCCGCGAAGCACGACCGTCTGCAAAATTTTATTTAGGATCGAACGCGCGGCCGTTTGTCTCCTCCTTTCAATCCTGTCCTCATTATAGCTTCGCTCGCTATTATTCCTCCCGAGGATAGTTACCCCGAGACAACATCCTCTTGTCGATCCGCACGAGCTTTCCAGACGAACGTCGCGAAATAAACAACTCGCGAAACTATCGGAGACTTAATATTATTCCATTGTCCTAGATCAGTGCGATAAAGTCATGTCCTAGGACATCAAAAAATTACGAAAAAATTCATGGACATTTCATCTCATAGCACGCATGGCAGTGAATTATTTCAGAATTTGACAATGTACCGCTTTCAAAGAGAACTGAATTTTATGGATTTGCGGATTTTTTAAAAATAATTCACTATCGCGTGGGGTAAACTTTACTTTACCGGACTCAAAATTTGTTCCCTTCTCCTATAAATTATGATGTAATTGATATGTAATCTAGTAGATTTGTACCCGGATTTCTAGTAGATTTCGATCCTGTAGGATCAATGGTTCAGGAGTTATGCTTGCTTAAAGTTGAGCGATCTGCAGTGTTTTTGACAGGAAAGAGCGCCGCCATGTTGGTTTGGCGCCGGTCCTTGCCGCCCCCACTCGATCTAATCACCAACCAACTCGGTAGGCGGTAACCAACTCACTACAAACCAATATGGCGACGCCCTTACCTGTCAAAAACACTGCAGATTGCCCAACTTTAAGCGAGCATAACTCCTGAACCATTGATCCTACAGAATCGGAACTTCGATCTAGTGGATTACATACCAAATACATCATAATTTATAGGAGAAAGACACAGATATTGAGTCCGGTAAAGTAAAGAGCAGCCGTTGTGCGTGCTATTAGGTAAAATGTTCATGAATCTTTTCGCTATTTTTTGTCGAGCGGAACAGAAGAAATAGAGCATAATTAATGAAACCATTCGATAGGAATCTCAAAGACAATCTTGATCACCTACGGCAAAAATGCGTGGGTGGAATTTAAAACAGTATTAAGAGAGAAATTCATATATGAAGAGAGAATATAAATTTCTATGTCACTCCACTTTGTTACGCTGTTTCTGAATGATGCATCAATGCATCCCGGGACCGAGAAAAAAGAGCCCGATTAAAGGAACGCGAATAACTTCCGTTCAATTGCTTGCCGAGATCATAACTTCCGGCAACAACAGTGAAGCGTAACGAAAAATAGAAGCCACCTCGTAAATCCTGCTCGGTAGACAGAAGAGATTACGTGCCGGCGAAATTTCGGTATCAAGCCACGTTGTGGATCAAATACATCGCGAAATTTACGACAAGCGCGTAAATGAGGCAGCGCGCGGTAATGCATTTCCCCGGGCCGGCGAAAAACGACGAAAATAATGCATATTATCCGTCCGGTTGTTCGTCAGTCGCCAGCTTCTCGTAATCTCGATCGTTCCGGCTGTTATTTCATCTCTCGTTCTTTGGGGACGCTGTTTTCACTGTTTGCTGCAGCTGGAATTTCATTCTGACGCTCTCTTCACCGGCTCTGAATAAAAAATATACAATAACAAATGTCTAATTGAAAATAATTGAAAGACTGCCGTGCGACGTGACACAGTGTCTTCAAATTGTGATTGATAGACTGCGGGGCTTTATGCGTTCGCGGCTGTAGCGGAAAATATTGTTGCAATATTTATTAAAATCCTTGCGGTTGACTCGCAATTTTTATCTCGCGTAAAATCCCGCAGTCTAATGCAGGGCCGGATTAAACCCCGTGGCAGAAGTAGCAAATGCTACGGGCCCCGCGCTGGCTTAATCCGGCACTGGTCTAATGGTTGAAGCCAAAGAATTTTGGCAACAAACGAGTCGAACATCTTGCAATATGTTTAAAGAGTACAGATTTGATTCCCGATTGGCAAAGTCGGTTGTCCCGAAAGTTTGTTTCGTGTTCGATGAGGTGCGGTACCGGATTTTTTAAAAAAGAAAATGGCGAAAGAAATTTTCGGGACAACCCGGTAAAATGAACTTACCGTTTCGCAGTGTTTGACTCCGATGAATTCCATCTTGCCAGGTCGGTATTTCAATTAACACGTAAAGTGATTCGCAGGATCTGAAATTCCAGGTGCCGACCAGTCACCCAGCCCGTCTGTTCTCGTTCATGAACCCGCTGGCAATCGAGATTTGGCTGTACGTTTTGGCAGCGTACGTCCTTGTCTCGGTAACGATGTTCGTGGTAGCGCGATTCAGCCCGTACGAATGGAACAATCCGCATCCTTGTCACGTTGGCTCCGAGGTTGTCGAGAACCAGTTCTCACTGGCCAACAGCTTCTGGTTCACCATTGGCACCCTGATGCAGCAGGGCAGCGACCTCAACCCGAAGGTAATTAATCGGCTCCCGCAAATTAGACGCTCTCGCGCCGCCCTTCTAATGAACCTTCAAAGTACACGCGTCCCCTCTGTTCATGGATAGCTCTTCCAAACCTGGCATCGCTCATTTATCGATCACCTTCTTTTCATGAAAAATTTCCTGCGATCTCACTCTGGTGATCCTCTTGGTTTTCTTGGGCCATTGTTTGCAAAAGCCTGATTAATATTCCTAAAACAATGCAATTTATATGGAAGATTATTCAACTGTTTCATTTCAATTTTATGCTTTTGGATTGTTTTTAAATCTACGCTGCAGTCGAAAATTATGAATTAATTCACTCGCGTATGTGCTATTACGTAGAATGTTCATGAATTTTTTTGGAATTTTCTGTCGAGCAGAACGGATGAAATACAATCCAATTAAAACTTCATTTGGGGACATTTTTACCATATCACTTCAAAGTAGTAATTACGAGTTAATTACAAGTTGTCGTGATTGTTCATCAGGCAGCCAGCACGAGGATCGTGGGCGGCATCTGGTGGTTCTTCACGCTGATAATCATCTCCTCGTACACTGCCAATCTCGCTGCGTTCCTCACTGTCGAGAGGATGATAACACCGATCGAGAACGCCGAGGATCTTGCTGGCCAGACTGACATTGCCTATGGCACTCTGGACAGTGGAAGCACCATGACGTTTTTCAGGGTAAGTAGGATTCCTTCAGGGTGCCTTTCCTAAATAATTTCAATGAGTTTTTCTCCTTTCTAAAGAGACAAACGAATAGGTAGACCCAATGTTCAACAGATTTATAATGATCTCTATTCCATGCTCGAAGGACTCGATGATCGAGACGTACAAGAAAATGTGGCGGTTCATGGAGAACAAGAAGCCGTCGGTGTTCGTCCCGACCTACGAGGAAGGGATTCAAAGAGTCCTCCAAGGTGACTACGCTTTTCTAATGGAGTCGACCATGCTGGATTACATCGTGCAACGAGATTGTAATCTAACCCAGATCGGTGGACTTCTGGACAGCAAGGGTTACGGGATTGCCACGCCTATGGGTAAAGCAAACAGCGTCCATGTTTTCCAATTGTTGTTTATTCAGCGGCGAATTGTATAGACGATCACGATGGCACTTTCGCAGGCTCACCCTGGAGAGACAAAATTTCGTTAGCGATACTGGAGCTGCAAGAGAAGGGCGAGATTCAAATGCTGTACGACAAATGGTGGAAGAGTCCCGGCGACACTTGCATGAGGACCGAGAAGGGCAAGGAGAGCAAGGCCAACTCCCTGGGAGTTGACAACATAGGCGAGTGTCCATCGAAAAGCGCAGCGCAATCGTTCGTTATCGATAGACTGCGGATTTTATGCAGAACAAACGTTCTCTGCATTAATTGTGCCCGTAATTATGAAAGGAAACACCACATTATTTTGAACTATATTTATTCAATGTAATTTTTACGGTATTGTTAAAAATTAACCGCTGAACAGCGCGCTTGTCATTTGCTACATACTGACGACGGATGCTGGTGGGAGACAGTGGGCCCTACGGTGGGGACGGTCTTACCTAAATTGAGGCAAAAATGCCCACGCCTGATGTAGATTATTCTGTCGGTAATGTAAATTTCTGTTGTATAAATGAACGTCAAATCGTACGCGAAAATGTTATCCCACATCTGAATAAAATTTTGAAGGACTATTTTCCAAGTTTATGTTCAATATGGACCAGCCTGTACATCCGCCAGTGTACGTGTTTGAATTGAACAATAAAATCTATCGATTCCAAAAATGCTGAACAGCAACTCTGTTCAAGCCGTTCGCGTGAACCGCGACAGTTTAAATATCTTTCTTGAGAACGATGTCTTGCCCGAGAGGACAAACGAATTTTTACGTATGCCTGAGGATGAACATGTTCTGTTGCCTCGTAGGTGGAGTCTTCGTTGTTCTGCTGTGCGGTCTGGCGTTCGCCGTGTTGATCGCGATTTTCGAATTCTGTTACAATTCGAGGAGGAACACGCCAGCGGAACGGGTGAGCTAATGAAACGAAAAGAGAAACAGACATCGCCGTTAAGTATGTTCTTGCTAAATCAGCGTTAAGTATGATCTTGCGATGAGAGTATGATTTTGTCGAGATTTTATAGATCTTTTGCGCGACAAATAGATAGACGCTTTTTTTCCAGACTGAGCGCGCGGCACCACGCACGATACTTAAAGATTGCATGAGTTTTTCTCGATTTTGTGTTCCATTTGCGTCGGCCGGGGCTTTTGTCAACGCAGCATGAACTCATCTTCCACTGAAGCATGCCGGCAGACCACAAACGCACGAAGCTCTGTCGTGAACCAAGGTCCGTTTTTTTGGCAACACTCATTTTCTGCTCACCTGGTCGTTCATTTTTGCGATTTTTTCCTAGGTGATCCTTCCATTTTTACGTTGCGTTCGGAACCACACCACCGACGAGCTATAAGGTACTTTTGCGGCCCACTTTTGTGGGGTCCTGTAACCCCATTACTCATTTCGCCTATTTATATGCAAATGATTCGATCCAGCACGCGAGACAACAACTCAGAACAGAAATAGACATATTTATTTACTTGTGGCACGAAGATTCTGGGATAAACGTAATGGAATTACGTGGCCCCCGAAAAGTGGGCCGCAAAAATACATTGAATGATAGGTCTATCCTTATATCTAGTCGGTCACCATACTACACCATCAATTCGACCTTCTGGAGGACATGGCTCCCAGAGTGTTAAACATGTTCCCAAAAACGTCCAGCTTTCACTACCAAGGTCTCGTTGAAACTGTTGTATTTCGGTTCAGAGAGCTCCAGTATCGACGCCAACCGGTTCGGGTTCTCTGCAAGGGATCTCACAGTCTGTGCAACAGCAACAACAGCAGCAGCAGCAGCAGCAACCGCCTGGCCAGCAACAGCAGAACCAGCAACAGGAGTCTCTGTGCTCGGAGATGGCACGAGAACTATGCCGAGCATTGCGCTGCCATGCGTCCTCGCGACGCCGAAGAGCCTGCGAGAAGTGCACCACGCACGTGATTGGCTATCCGCCGGATAACCCCACTGCCACCCCCTTAAACGGCATGAGATCCCAGGTATCATACTAATTTACCTCAAATTGCAAAAGTGGCGTAACAAAGTGTCTTTAGATTTCTGCGGCTGATTTTTAAATAAATGTTTGACCATGTTAATACCGGAAGAATCGTTTTCTTCGCAGAGAAGCAGCCTGGGTGTTCCCACGGTCGAACTGCCACCACACATTCACATGCACCATCACGCACCACCACCACCCCATGACTATGACGGTTCTTAACCACGTGATCCACGTTTCACATCTTTCCTACCACCTTTGGTAGCGTAAAAGTGAAAAAAACGAAGATGGAAGGACAGAGGGGGGAGGGAGAACTAAAAGTATCATGAAGCAAGTACAAAGCGCATTGAGTGGCACTGGATGACGAGAGAAAACCGACGATGAAGAAAGAAACAGAAAGAAAATCCGTTTTACTTTTCCTAGAAGTCGACTTTAGAACCCCGCCGCGAGTGTCACGTGTCGCGAGACATCACGAAGGTGCTGCACAATTGCTATACCGACGTTCGCCCATCGGACTATGTCACAGAACTTGCACCGATTATTATCCGCACATCACGATAGAGGACCGATTGTCTGGAGTCAGGACTCCAGCGAGATGCAACGTGTTGTTACGATGCTTGGCAAGATTGTCCTAACTCGTAAGGACACGTCATCAATGACCCAAACATGTGCAAACTCATAGAGGATGAGTTGTGGTTCTGAAATTGAATAATGATCTCGGACCTGAGCATAGCTGGGTACAGCAAGTTCTAGTTCAGAGAATTGACACAAGTGCTGCTCTTCAGGACATGTTCAGGATCCGTTGTTTCTCGTTCCATCAGAGTATACTTATCTCTCGACCTATATCTCGAGGAGTCCATTCATGGCACTAATGCTAGACTGTTTTCTGCAGTATCTTACTTCTGTCGAGTAGAGACACGGTGCAGCTATTCGTTGCAGAGGCTAGCATGATCTCGAGGAAATTGTACCTTGATGAATCCTCTGAGTTAAATCGCTCAGGAGCCTAGCCCAGAAATTTGTTTCGGAGTCTAAAAACAGAAGGAGAGAAAGTACAAATGTAATTGTCACACGAACAAAGGTTTGAAAAGGTTTGAGGGTTGCAATTGATCTTCTAGTACGACTTCCAGGAACTCTATCCTCGAGCATCAGTTAGCCAGCGATCATTCTCTTGGCCTGTGCAACCGGGTTCCGGATAGGTGACTAATTAATGGAAGATTAATAGTCATCGACTATTTCCCGAATTGACGAGAGATTTCGGATGCGAGTTCTCCCACGAAATCGAGATTAAATCGGCGTGTATACAACCACACTATTTGCGTCCACACAGATACACACATCCATACGAATTGCACATGCGAATGCCACAAACACACACACACGGCCACCAAACACTAACTAAAGAGACACTCTGTGTAAATACCGCGGCGGTACGCGCGAAAGTAGAAACGATTCGAAGTATTTTAACTAAACGCGAGGCAAACGAGTAAGTGTTTAGCGTTAAACGAGTACAACCAAGTAGACGTTTGGTGTCATTTAACGTGTGTATATGCAGATAGACGGCGAATAAATTTAAGACGTGAAAACCGATGTCTCTATCTGTTCTCTCTCCACCCTGTTAGCAAAATGTGAGAGTGGTGCATGCGATAAATGTGAGAAATGTATTTGTGATCAGTGGACAGCGGATTTTATAACGACACGGTGTAGCTGCAGTTTTAAACTGATAATTGACCAGGAAGATTTTTATTTTGTATGAAAATTCGCAGGTCAGTGATCAAAGATTGTTTATCTATTGCTGAAGCGCAATCATTTGTTTCCACACGTTAGACAAAGAACAAATCGCTAAATAACTGTCACACATGTAAAATCATTACTGTTGGTCAACGTTTCGTTTTCACTGGGTCGAGCACATAACAGTAAAATATGAGAAAGATGAGCTCATCATCTGCAAAAAGAAAGATCATAGATTATTGTTCCTGACCCGAACCGAGGATTGTTACTCTGTTAACCGGATGCACTTAATTACCATCGAGAAACCCTCGTAACCCAATTCGTACAAACCAGCGAGGTTACAGTGCATATCTTTCACGCAATTCATCAGCATGAATAATAATATTTTCTGTGACCGTAACGGGATACAGTACCATGTCGAACAGCATCTATTTTCAAAGTTTTCATAGGACAGCAATATTTCATTATTTATCTCTCATATATGAAAAATGAATTACATGTTTAAACAGTTAGACTCACATTTTATTGAAAATGTACGAGCTAGTGTCTATCAGCCTTTGTCCACTTAAATTGTTCAAATACATGATCACAAAGTGTAATAGAACGTCGTTCAGGGAGAAAAAAACATTCGAGAAGTCATCCATTTTCTGGACTGCCAAAAGAAGCTTCATGTATGTACAAAAAAATAGAAATTCTTTCATTGCGTTTCGTTTAACAGAAGTGCTTTGTCGCCGATTTAATTCGCGAATGTTTTCGGTGATGCTTACACGGAATAAGTTTACAGCAAACGAAATGATAACTGCGACAATCGCTATTAAATACGGTATCAACATTGCATTCATCATATCAGAGAGCGTGCTGGAATCAAGATGGAAAAGATATAAAAGTTGTAATACAAAATACAATAAAACAAACAACAATGTTGTTGCAATATCTGAACGATGATACCAACGCAGCAGCTCGTTTGTGTAGCTCCACAATTGGTTGTACTTGTATTAGCTCTGATGTATTTGAGTGTACCACGTTGTCGATTGCTACCTCAATTCGGTAACTGAAAAGAATTAACACACACTTAAACCTCTTGCAACACGGTATACGGAACATACGGTATTTAACAGCTCCACCAGCTGCTAAGAAAAAGAGGAACGCTGCGACTATTGCTATGGGAGGCACAAAAAGTGACTATCCGCTGACCTAGGAAGACCTTTATAAACTATCTTAGGACCTAGAGGACTTACATGATGTAGGTAGACCTCTGTGTACCCCTCTAGGACCTAGACGCAGTGTGGCCAGATGAGGACCAAATGGTCCTTATTCCCTCTCCACTTTTTTCCCCTTCCACTATCCTATTCCACTACATGAGCACACTCCAGCGTCCCCCACTAAAACCGTAGAGTGGTCGCGCAACTGCTCTGGTCATCAGAGATGGGGTACTTGTATTTCTCCTCGATTACCCTTGTCTGGACACACTGCCTAGACGGGCCCCTATAGAGCTCCCTCACTGCACACCACACCACCCCAAGCCTAGAGGGACTTCTCCCCCTCCTCCATTAGGACCTACAAAGACCTCCATGCAGTGATGCCAAATGATATCCAAACGGATATCATATCCTTTTCCGCTTCCACTATCCCATTCCAGCACCATGCGCACACTCCAACGACCCCCACTAAGACCGTAGACCACGGCGCCCGTGCCGTAGACTGGTCTGGTCATCAGAGAGGGGATACATCATCTCACCGTGATTCCCCTCATATGGCATCACTGCCTCCATGGACCCTCCCTATGACTGTGCGTAGCTCTTCCCCAAAGGAGCCTAGCAGTTCAAGTCTGTTCATCAGCCTAGACAGTTGTGATTTGATCCGTGGTCACCTATCTTCAGTTTCTAGCCAGATTTGCGTCTCTCAAGATAACGAAGATGTGGTTATGCGACCACACAATAGCAATTTATTACGATATTCATACCCAGAAGCAAAAAAGTCCTTGGTGGTACTATCGAGTGAGCAATCACCGATGCCAATCATCAGTTCTATGAGGTCCGTATCGTACAAGCGAAAATGAGATTGCTGAACATGTGTTTGGAGAAATGGTTCCAAAATACCTGGCGATTTCAAGCATCCCACACAGATAGGCAGAAGTCACAGCGATTGACGATTCCGTGGTTGCTATCGACAGGAGACCCATTGTGTTAGAAAACGCGAAAAGAATGCTAACCAAATCAGTTTGCCGGCTCATCTCAGGATAGAAGAATCCGAATATGTGTAGATATTGCAGTTGCACTTTGGAGCGTAGTATCGTGGGTATTACTAGTACCACAAGAATGTACCCTAGTAGCGATGCCGTTAGGCCTGTAATTCAGGGTTTCATTAACTGATTTCTACGTTGGACTTATTTTTGGGACCGAGGCAAGACTGGAATCTGTTCAGTATCATTACCTAAAAATGCTAAAAACACGCGTTCCGCATCTATTTTGTGCCTCGCGAATATGTCCAATTCGACAGGATCTTTCGTCGCGCTATAATCGTTTACAAAATTATCGAACATAACTCTTACCTAGAAGCATATAGGAGGACATTTAAGGAGATGTTAAGATTATGCAAGTTGGTGTGTTGCTTAACGAATATAAAAATTATCTTAAAATTACGAAACGATAGTTAATGTGTTCTGTAACTTACTGTTGGACGGTTGAGCGTAAAGCCAACGTACCGTAACAAATACAGTGTCATCGGACAAGTCAACGATAACATCATCAGTATATTGTACAGTGATTTTTCGACCCATTTTATAGTCGATATCTGAACAATAATTCAGTCGTTTTAAGCAAATATCCAGGACAACAGTGAATATTAATTTTACATGAAACCAAAGAAGGGGGCTGGCTAACTTA
The DNA here is from genome assembly GCA_028455605.1 of Lasioglossum malachurum. Classification (NCBI taxonomy): domain Eukaryota; kingdom Metazoa; phylum Arthropoda; class Insecta; order Hymenoptera; family Halictidae; genus Lasioglossum; species Lasioglossum malachurum. The sequence goes on along the minus strand of CM052312.1, from coordinate 13,322,099 downwards.
GATCAAACTGAATATGACAACGTTACAGCAGTAAAACCGGCAACGCTGGAAAATCTAGCTGGTCCCACGTTGCCGACAACTGATGCATTTTGGGCCGAAATGGAAAAAGCACGAGATTCGAAAGATTTGTACGAAATTCTATGAAGTTATTACGGAATGTGGTCCCGTAGAAATTTTCAAGCGTTTGAGGGATCAGTAGAGGCAGTCGGGTTAAAGAAGAAATACAGAAACCGTGCAGAAATGTCTGACGAGATTTTGTCATTTCCGTGTCGCATTCGACATAAATTCTTCATAATTAAATTGTGGAAATGTCTCCAGTGGCACAAATCTAATAATAATTGAATCTTGATTACCTGTATGACTAAAGTGCTGAGAAAAAGCACAGGAAGTATGACTCTCTGAATCTTTCCTAGTAGAGACTCGTCATACGGCCAGAGCGCAGTAAAGCACAATACAGAAGAGTATAGACCGAACTGCTTCCGAAACTCCTCCATCTCGTAGAATGTTGAAAAAATGTCTGTACGGAAAGTTTGCGATAGCACGCGACTACACCTCGGTAGCATTAAACTTTCACGCGGTTTCGCATCGGCTATAAATTAG
>CM052312.1:13219506-13321399 GCA_028455605.1 Lasioglossum malachurum | reverse complement strand
GTTAAATAAATAATTCCAACAATGTTGTAGTAACAATGTTGCGATCAGTTCCATACCCGACTCCGAAGCGCAAACTCCGTTTTGTAAGCACACAGAGACATTTACACGCTTTCGATTGTTTTTCCCATTGTTCTAACACTTTAAATCATATTTACAAATTTCACGATGTTCTATTATAATAATTGTTTTATTCGTTTATAAATATCCTCGTACGCTTTATTTACAATCGTGATACACACGATCGTCGTCACATAACCATCAATACGGCTCACTCAAAACAATAAAGATCTACCGAAAATTTACTAATTTCTCATTATTATGTCAACAATCTCCGATAATAATGTATGATCTTCAACTCGGGAAATCCTATTTATAAATAATGTTTCCAACATTCTCGAGGATAGCTTTCACAGCACTTGCCTCCGGGAACAAACATGTTCGAGCCAGAGCCGTCATAGTTGACGTCAATTTCATTAATCCTACCGTTCTTAATAGATGAGCTTGGTGAGTCGTTCCTGTTTTACCAATGTACATACTGTGTTGTCGTAACTGCACCTCCAAAGGCTCGCTGTTGAGAATTATAAAGTATAAAAATCATTTCACCCTCGCACAATGTTTGTTACACTCTGTTTACCTTAGTTTCAGTTTCAGAACACCGCCTATGCATACGAAATCTCTATAAAGCCTTACGAGAAATACGGCACTGCTATCGTAAAAGACACTCTTGCTTTCCAGCTTGGCTACTCTTTCCCAAACTTTCAATAAATAGCCCTTAGCTAAACCCTCGAGGAAGATGTAATATCTGTTGCAAGAATCAATTGCGAAACCAGTTAAAATATCTTTGGATGTTTCTTCTACCTGTATCAGAAATTCGTTTGTTAACTGTGTTTCTTAAAAATGCAAATAATTGGATCATATTACCTTTACATCGTTATCCTCGCTAGCCTCAATGTTAGAAAACAATGTACAATTATGAGAAAACACATCTGCAAGGATGCTATCGGCTAATGGATATTCTTCCAATATTAAAAAGATTCTATTAAACGAACGAATACGTTCAAGAACCATGTAGTGAATCATCCTTAGATCATGTGCTGAACGGACTTTGATCTTTAGAACAGTTCCAAACATTGTCAGAATGTCATAGGTGAAGGGAGAACTGTTTAGAGAATCTTCGCCGCTGCAATCATTCGTATTAGTCGGCTGACGCAAACTTCCTGTTAATCTGACTTCCCATAATCCTCTCAAAAGATCAGATAGATCGAATGATGCGAAGCCAAGCAACACAGCTTCTTTTTCAAGCATAGACGGTTCCTTTGATTGTGTTTTTGGTATTGAAATTAGAGACTTGCCAGTATTTGTACTTCTCACGCCTATTACCTAATTTATACAACTCTAATATAGTACCTCTGATATAGTACTTTTACCCTGAATGTAATTATTACTTGAAACATAAGAAGCTTTGTCCCGAGAAAGCTGATTAGTTCCTCTGCTTGAAACTCTTCGCTCATAAAGGATTGCATGAACTCAAAGTATATTGTTTTAGCAATAGCATAGTATGGTGTGACGATTGTTCTACCGATAAAATCAGCTTTCACGTAAAGATAACTAAAACCATTCTGGATGACTATGTCGTCAGGAAAATTGGACATTTGTTCCAACTTGATGGATATATTATTCAATGCTCTTCGTAATTTATTGTTCGATAAAATGTTATCACATTGCGTGTAGATGAAGGTAGATGAGATGCTTGGTATCTGCAACATTCCGGTCCAACAAGTGATCGTACCCATGTCTGAAAATGAGTTTGTTAGTCAAATAAGATAAATCATTACTAGAGTGCGGATTGTTATGCAAAATAAAAATGTTCTGCATTGATTGTTGGAAGCAGAAGTACTTTGTTACATTACAAACATCTTTTACTATTTTATACTTCACCCAACCAATTTTCTCATAAATGCATAAAGATCCGCAGTGTAATTGTTGCAATATCGAATATCTTGATTACCGGAGAACAGATTTCCTGCTGTTAGAGACAACTTTTGTACAAGCGCCTCTTGTTTCTTTGTGTGCTTTAACTTTTTGGTTTTTAGAGGCACTTCAGCAGGAGCTAATTCGATCTCCAAACGTTCAGAGGGAAACCTGTCTTTTCTTATCATTTTCCAAAATTTATGTTGATGTCTGCTGTCTAATAACATTCACGTAACAGTGAGGGATTATATGTATTTTTTTAATAAAACAATGTAGACAAAACAATGTAAACAATTTAATAGACCTGGTATTACATCAAGGTATGATGTGATGCTGAATTCATTAGTTTCATGTTTGACTACTGTTGGTTCTGGTTTGGATCTGATGTTATCCTTCCATTCAGAAGGATATAATTCCAGAAAGTCATTACTTTGAATATTAATTGCTTCAGGATCTGTATAAAATTGTTTCACTTTGTCTTTTTTCGCCCTATATATTTTTTAAAATATTTATATATAATACATATAATACATATAACAATATAATACATATATATATTTACGAAATAATTGTACGAAAAATTAATGACAAATAAATAAAAATACTAAAGAAGTGTACTGTTTATTGTCACTTGCAACAAACCTTTCGGAAAACTTTTTTCTTCCAGGAAAAATTTGGTAAGTAATGACGTGATTAAACAATATTCGTAATTGCATTTCGTTTAAATGAACCTCGTGATGGACGGAAAATATAACCCAAACATAATTATTCTCTTGAACTGGACATGGTATTGGCCTCAAGCACCAATCACCATTTTCTGTGTATATCTGCATAATGAATTCTTGAATTGTCTTATCTAAATGAATACCATAAATTCGTCAGCTTACCTTCGTTGCAGTCTTCCAACAGCGGCAATCGAACTTAAAAGTGTAGCCCGGTAACAGTTCGTATTCGACATGTGTTTCTGTTAATATTCCGCCAGTGTTTATAATATTTGACGCAACTTCCGTCATATTTATTTCTTCTTCAAGTTGTCGCTTCTTTGTAACCTTCTTCTTGGACGCCGTACTTTTCTCACTTCCGGCGTTCTCGTAAGATTTTGTTGAAACTAGAAAGCCAAAAGTGATAACAAAATGCATTCTGGTGTAATTGGGTGTAATTAAAACAAACTCGGAATTATTTTTATCAAATTGCACGCTTGTTAAATAATTCTAGCTGAAAATGACAGCACTACATTGCAGCAACTTGAAGTAATTGTAAAATCTTTTGGAACAGCATCGAATGGCAAAATTGACTATATACTCGCAACTTCCTTTACTTTATTTTTCCAAATAATTTCAAGATTAATTATATTATATACTATAATCCTTCAAGATTAATTGCTAAAATGAAATTACTTATTTCTCTGTCCTCTGTAACGGTAAAAAAATCTCGAAACTTCGAAACACAGAAGTCTTATAAAATTTGGTACACAGCTGGTAGCCCAAATAAGGGGAGTTAGCTCAAAGGGGTTCACCAATATGCTTTTATCCCGGAAATCCGTCAGGATTAATTGCTCAAAATAAATTAGTGGCATACCTTCAGAAATAAGCTAGCCGTTGATTTTTCAACGGAAATTATGGTAGTATATATTATAAATATACTTTCATGAATTTCATCGAAGAAATATGTTCAGTTCGACTTCGAGCGATTTTATGTTGATACAGAGATTAATATATTTATTATTTAAGAACCATACACCCTCACACCTAATAATATACATAATGCCTACTTAATTTAGTTAATTCTATCTACGTTAATTTAATATAATATCGTGATTGCAGCTGCTTATAATTTTGGTCCGAATTTCTTCCATCCTCTACCTATTTCCTTTCCGAATTCAAATAAATAGGATTATTTACAATTTACCATTTGAAATACTATTTTATCTAGCTCTGACAGTGCGCAATATATAATTCCGTAAATATTTAAATACCGATTGTACTTCCCGCGAAAGGATTTTGGGAAATTCAATATGGCGTAATGTTACTGATTCGAGTAGAAACACGACGGCGTCAGAAGGATAACATGTACCAGCGAAGGAAGTTTATTCTACTCTCTGTAATTAATCAATTTGAATAACTAGAGAGAGAGAGTTTCATAAATATTTGTACAAAAAAAACATTGTGTGTATACCGCCTCGTTCACGCGTGTACAGAAGAATCCGTCGTAATCTTTATAGATTATTAAGTGTAATATATTTAAAGGAGCATCGAAGAGAGATTTTATGTTGTGAACTATAAAGAAAATCTTTATGTACGTGTGAAAAATGTCTCAGGACGATGACGTAGGATTTTTATACAAAACAATGAGTAAGTAAGACATATTTTATTTTATTTACGTTTATCTCTAACATGTACAAATAAATATTCAAGTTAAATAACATTAAACATTTAAATTTTTTCCAAAGGTAAATAAACTGCTGCTACTATAAAATAAAATCGTAAAATATGAAAGGATATTCCAGTCACGCGTTAGATTTTGCAAGAGACAGAACGCGATGATTCACTAAAATATAACTAAAATATATAAAATATAAATTCTTATCGCAATATCGTGCGTCTCGAGCATGTGCATAATTAATCGGTAAACAATCCGAATATTAATTCGGCTCTCGACCGGATTAATTGAAAAATCGGTCGACGAACCTTTTAATTGACGCGTGTAAAAATCCGATAAATACAGGATATGTAAAATTAACCTAATTCATGTAGCCGGCATCGTATCTTACGCGTATGTCAGTATTTTATGAAGCAACGACTCGTTGACTTCAATGAGTAGTGGGAGACATTCAAAATCTATATAGTATATATACGAAGTGTCAGAACTGGTGACGGAAAAAAAATCAAGTGGAAGCTGTTCGAACAGTAGAGAATAACCTAATCGAAATTAAATAAAACTGTCAGTACAAGGCTAATATGACAAGCTTCTGTATGTATTCATTGTAAATGAGACACTTACATAACCTAGCATTAGATTTTTGTATATTCTCCTGGATATGCGCTCGTTCGAGCGAGTGCATTACATATTCGAAAATCTTTCAATTATTTCGAATTATTATTGTGATACATTATCATCAGAATTGTTATAGTAATTCACGGATCAACAAACTCTAATATGCATTATTTTTTCAGTCGAGAGGGATCCAAAGAAGAGGAGAGTCAAGCCGATAGGAACAGCACCGTTGCTCGAGTTCGATTTAGGAGATAGTTCCGATGACAGTGACTTCAGGATCGAGGATCACTGCGAGGAATCGGACGATGATTCCGAAGACTCTAACGACATTGGAAAAGGTATGATAACGTTGTGCCTAATACATTCCAGAAATTAATCAATTGTTTTATATCAAAGAAGATGAAGACGCGTCCGAAGAATCCGACGATTCTTTGGAGGATCCGCTGCTTAATAGGAAAGAGAATCCAAACTTGACAGTGGGCGATGTTATCGAACAAGCTCGCCAGCAAGCGATGAAGGGTGGACCTCTAGAAGACAAATTAAACAAAATGTTAATTTGCTGTGGTTGCTTAGGAGATAGGAGTGATGATATTAATGAAATTGTTGAATGCGACGGATGCGGTGTCAGTGTGCATGAAGGTAAGGATGTGGATCTTAATCCACATCCCCTTAGGGTGGACTCGTTTCCAGAATTGTTTTCGGTAGTCAAAAGCGCTAGATAAAAGATTAATCTAGGCTTTACTTTCGAATAATGCAGATTACGCCTTGTATACGTGAAAATAGGACTTTTGAGGGCGACTGTGGCCTAGATTGATTTTTAATCTAGCGCTTTTGACTACCGAAAAAGAAACGAGACTGCCCCCTCATAATGAATTACAACCTGTTATTCGATCGAGAGCGCTGATGACATGGCACACAATCTGTTCCAGGATGTTATGGTGTGTCCGATGTAGAAAGTTTTTCAAGTACTGATTCTTTATGCCAATCGGCGCCATGGTTCTGTGAAGCTTGCAGCGCAGGCATCGAGGATCCTTCCTGCGAACTTTGTCCGAACAAAGGTGGCATTTTCAAAGAGACTGATGTAGGCAAATGGGTCCATTTAGTATGTGCACTTTATGTACCTGGTGTTGCTTTTGGAGAAGTATGGAAGGTTTTTATTTCTATTATACATAAAACAACGGTGTCTTACAATATTCATGCTTATATGTGTGTTGAAATTACGCCAGGTCGATCGTTTATCAAGCGTAACGCTCTTCGAGATGGCTTATAGCAAATGGGGAGCGAAACAGTGTTCATTATGCGAGGATGCGCGTTATGCTCGTACAGGAGTATGCATAGAATGCGACGCAGGAATGTGTCATACGTATTTTCATGTTACATGGTACGACGAGTCGCTGTACACGATTTCAATTAATTCGGCGGGTGTACTAACAATACTATATTCCATAGTGCGCAAAGAGAAGGTCTGCTGTCGGAAGCTCATAGCGAAGAAGTTGACCAGGCTGATCCTTTCTACGCACATTGCAAACTTCATTCCGATAAAACTCTCGTTCGTAGACGTAGACGCAACTGGTTAGCGTTACAGTTACGAGCTCAATACCGACACCAGCTGTTGAAACAACCTAATCACTTAGATACCGAAGAACAACGTAGAATTCAAAGGAAATTAGCGAAACACAGACATAAATATTTAGCTCACAAAGCGTCCCGGCCACCGCCATGGGGTACGTCGTCCGCGTGAAACACGGCAAATATATCGAATATTATATTCTCCTAATTTTCAGTACCGACCCAGAAGATGCCTCGATTATTAACCACGTCAGCCTCTGCTTGCCGACAACTAGCACGAAAAGCAGAGCTCATGGGCGTTGACACGGCCGCGTTAGAAGCCCAGGAAGCACAACTCGTGGCGTTAGTCGATGTTAGAAAAAAGTGGCACATACCGCCCGCTTTCAGCGTGGAGTTTATCGGTTACTATCTAGATCGCAATCTACGAGTAACGTCTATGAAACGGAGGTTGCAGGAGCTCCTCGATGTTAACTCGCAATTATTAAACGAGCAACAGAGGCTAGACAGAAAGTACGACGAGGTGATGAAAGACAATGAGGAACAGATCCGTGTGAATTTAACGTTAAAGGAGAAGATCGAAATGTATCATCAGGTACTCCAGAACAGCGGCTACGGGAAACCTTTGCCGCAGATAGCTGACTTGTCGAAGCCGAGAATAGCGCCAACTTTAGGTAAAACGTGAATTATAAGTTGGCAATTAAAAAAAAAAAGGTTTACGAAATTTATTATAAATTCTTATAGGTACGGGATTAGGTGTGCCAACCGCGGCCGCGTTGAAAATGGGTGTAGGCTTTCCTTTGCCGGTTGGCAAAGGGGTGGAAGGTATACGCGAAGGTAGAGTATTAAGTAGTCAAGCGCAAGATCAAAATCACAAGGGTGAACTGACGTTGAGGCATCAGTGTGGAATATGCAGAAGGTCCACCAACCAGCATCTTCTTGCGAAATGCGACACGTGCCATCTTCATTACCATTTATCTTGTCTTAGTCCGCCTCTATCGCGTATGCCGAAGAAAACAAAGCTTATGGGATGGTACGTACACGCGGATTCTTCTACACTCTTCTTAGCTCTACAAGCTTCTAACATTGAGCTTATAAATTTGCGTGAAACAGGCAATGTTCCGAATGCGACAAGGAATCTTCCGGATCAGAGATAGAACGCGTTGACACGTCGGCTCCACGGAAGTTGAGACATTGCAAGGACGATTCTAATTTAACGTCAACGCCGACACCTACGCCGCCGCAAGAAATGCAAGCGCCTGCAACACCGACGACGCCAAGTACTTCGAAAAACTCTTCTGGTAGCCTTAGTAGTGTAACGAACGTGACTGCCCCTGACACGCCTACAACACCAAAAGTTCGTTGAATTATAATTGTCTCCGTCTTATAGAACTGTAGAAATAGTGATTTATATATTGATATCGCGATACACAGGTGACTATAAAGCCGGTAGGACCACAGCCTCTATCTTCGACTCCGGTTCAGTCAGGAGAACCAATATACAATCAACAACCTATTAACAATGTAACAATAGCGGCAAGGGAAGGATCTCCTGAATACATGGTAGCTTCAGCAGACGGTACGGAATCGGTATCACAAAGGAGCGCGAAGAAAAGGAGAAGGTTGGTAATCTAATCTCCTCGGCAGAATGTAGAATATATAATTCGTTGCTTTCTTTATCAGGGAGAAGCACAAAAGGTATACTCCCGACCCGATTACGGGAGTGAAACAAAGGAAACGGAAACATAAAAGGAAAAGTCTCGATGTGGAGAATCCGGACGGGCAGGGGCAACCAGAAGTTCATAGGAGAATAACGATAAAAGTATGGTCTTAAGATTTTGTCTCGCGTTGAATATACAGGGTCATATTCTGGGAACTATTATTTTTTTCTATTTTTACTTGAAAAAGAGCAGTACCTCGTCACAGTTCCCAGAACCATCCTGTATGTGTAAAGTGTAAAATTTTCATGCGCATGATTAATTTGTATTTTACTTCGTCGAGAAGATCAAGCCGATTCCAAGACCCGAGGGTGAGATAGCCTCCGAGTCGAGTCCGCAAATGTTCGTTGCTACGTCGACCAGCACTGAAATCACATCACCACCGCCGCCGCCGCCGCCGCCGCCTAAATTACTGCCACCACCTGTTGTTCCACCTGTAGTTCCGACTCCTGCACTGGTTGCAGCTACGAATGCAACTACTAATAACACGAGCAGCAGGACGTCCACGGGAAATGGAAAGAGAGGGAAAGATACAGACCTTTTAACCCATTGTAATGTCTGTGATATGCCTGGCACCAGTCAAAATCTCGTTATGTTAGTAAACACGAACGTATCGCGTATACAATCAGTTTCATAATTGATGGCGCACAATAATCTTTTGGAAATGAACCGAACGACTTTAGTTCTTCTGCCACGATATGTAATGAACATTTTGGGAAAATTGCGTTTGATCTGAATTGTGAAATAGATAGAAGTTGATTGTTATTTGAATTTAAAGCGTGCCGCCATCGATTGCGAAACTGGCCGTAGCACTCTTATACGTATTGCGAAATCTTGATATCGTTACTTGTTGCATGTCAGGTGTGATGAATGTAAAAAGTGCTACCACTTCACCTGTCTCGATCCGCCAGTTAAAAAATCACCGAAACGAAGAGGCTATTCGTGGCATTGTGCAGACTGCGATCCTAGTGTAAGTTAACTATAATTTATTACTTGCATCCAATTGCACAATTGAATAACGGTACTTTTTATTTGGTCAAAACGAGGAATGGCAAATTTATCGTTGATTTGTAAAACAGAAGTTGAATTAGAATTCGACGATTGCGGTACACCCCAGCATTCGAAAACGACAAAATATAAAGTACTTTATCGTTAAATATACAATGTAAATCATCAGTTCTCTGAATGATTGTAAACGTAGAACGAACAATCTTATTAATAACTAGTTGCTAACATTAACTAATTATTTTCAGTAAAGAGCCGTGCCGTCTTTATTTATTGAATAATCGAACACAACCGTTCCGTTTACCGAAATATCGAAAGGCAATTAGTTATTAATACGAAAAATTTTAATCTCACTTTTATAAGAGAATGGGATCAATTCTTCGTAAATGACGGATAATACAACTACACTACATAGAATTTCGAAGCAGGCCAAAGTAACAAATTAGCTGAAAACTTATTTATGGATTAATTCTAACTTTGAATCTGAAATTGTGTTACTAGGAACATATTAAAAGCTAAACTAACTCAATAAAACTAAGACTCTGTAATAGTAAAAATATTTCTTTTATTTCAGGCCTCTGAAACTGAGACTTAATATCAACAATTTTATGTCTGCAGCTATAATTCTACGTTTAAATAAATAAGACATTGAATGTCATTATGTTTTTTGTAAAATATACAGAATATAGATACAATTTCTCCTCTAATTAAACAAAGTTTTCTTGACAAACATATACTGTAAATTTTATTTTTACATCTGGTTTAGAACTTCTGTCTTCTGTTAATAAAGTTTCCACTATTTATTATCAATTGATTTTTTTATGCTTGATTTCGATATAGTTTCTTTGGGCGTATACATATTTACGAAGGCAAGAAACAAATTATGAGAACGAAACTCTATATTTATAGAAAACAATCGTATAAGTTCTTTATACATTCCACTTAAAACGTAATTACATTTATTACATAACTTAAATGTTACATCATTTATAAAGCACAAAATCCTTCTCCTTTTTTATATGACAACTTTTTCATGTACGTTTCATTGCTGAATTTTAAAATGAATTCATCAAGAAAACAAAATGTTCGTCTCATTTTTACCAATTATAAAACCGTTGTTGAAGTCACGCGCGGTCATAACAGATTTTCCTTGAACACCTACGCTTTTTACAGAAATGCAACCTGCTCCTTTACACTTTACAATTAATTTGTTGTTTACTTTATCGTACGTTACCATTCCTACAAAGATATTAACATTTAATTAACATTTTAATTCATGCACAATATATTATACATTTACCTGGTGGTTGTTCTATCAATCTTTTGGCAATTGATTTATCAGTGATCATTATATCATACAATTTTACTGTCTTATTTCCTAATCTTGTACTTAACGGATACAATCCTACAAGAGCACGATGTAAATTATAAATATTTGTTGCAAACATTTCATCCCATTTCACAGTAGCTATCTTCGACGTTATCTTCGGGGCTAAATAGTGCAATGCGATTAATCATTTCTATTATGTTTCATCGACTATCAGAACCAATTAGAAGTGTGAAACTTATATTCACCGTATGTCGCATTGGCTTCATTTTGGGGCTTCGCGGATCGCAATGCTCCTGGTAGATCTTCGAAAGTCTTTTCTAATAGATCCGCTCCGAGTTTTGCTAATTTATTATACAACTCAGGTAGCGTTTCATGCTCGCCTATATTAACTTCTTTCTGTACAATTATTTCCCCTATGTCGAACCTGAAATTACAATTTATTACAATACAATAATTCTAAGTTTAGTCTAATTATAACATATAGAAAAATAATGCTTACTTCTTTGGCTTTATCCTCGTTATCGTTACACCTGTTTGATCATCGCCATTCATTAATGAATAAATTATCGGCGCTGCTCCTCTCCATCTTGGTAACAAGCTGCCATGAACATTCAGCATACCACTGCAACAATGTTGATGACAGAGATGACAAAGATCTATTAACATAACAATATACTGATTGTTATAAAATAGCTTACAGTGGGAAAGATTTTATGATCTTGGATGGAATCAGATGACCAAACGAAACAACTATTCCAATGTGGAAGTGGTGTATAGCGTTCTCAAGTGGCCAATAGTTTATAGCAAGTTCTTTTTCTTGTGCGAATTTTATAACTGCATTCTCTTTCGCCGTATTCAGCGTAACCACTTCCAAACGTTGCACGATCTTGGAATTGCTAAAATCAAACGAATAGAGTAACTGTTAACAATAAAGCGATAAGAGAATTGAAAATCATATGAATAATAAACATTTTTTACTATTTTTTATATAAGGCCTTTAAACTCTCTACCGCAAATCCGTTCGTGCCAAAAAATAATACGTTCCATGGTCCACTTTGCGGTAATTGATCAGATTCTTTGTTATGTAGTTTTCTTTTAACATTTAAAGTTAATATTTTCCTTAATTCCTTAAGCGAGCATACGAATTGTTTCGATCGAAATATTCTTACATTAGAAATCGACATATTGGTTGCGTTGTCATTTAGAAAATTAACAAATTCGCTGCCTTTTCGTGCACAACAGTCGCTTTAAAACATGAACTACATGGTTATGTTTGATCGTGAAATATTGCCACAGTGTTTTCGAGCAATAATTATTTTATTGTACGTGCGGGATATGGAAAATGAAAATTGAGGGTGAAAAAATTACAATTCGAGCTTTATTGTTTAATTATCAAAGATTATAAATCACTATTTTGTCGATGTAATAGTTTTATGTGACTCGCAAGGGAAGGACTGGGAAGGACTCCGGCTTGCTCCGACTGTTCTATTTAAACTTCGATAAGCTTCCGTAAGTTTTTGATGATTTAAAAGCCTGTAGATATTTAATGATTATATCAAATATGATTGATAATTCTGCTGTGTTTTGTGCATGCGTTTAATTTTTGCACCAAATTGCAATATGATGCAGTGCATATCGAGCGAAAGAATTCCTGCGCCCCACTGCGCTCTGAACTCTGAATGGCTAACGGGCTGACGATTCGATGGGCATGCTTTCATGTGACAGTGAAGTTGAATCAGTTTATTTATGTATTACAAAACATATGATTTATCGTCCAAGTCAATAAATATTATCTTACAGTAAATGCTATCTTACATTAAATATTATTTTTAATCTTCAACAATCTGCTTCTCACTTTCTTCAGCATTCTCATTTCGAAAAGTGAGATTTTTCCAGTCTTCTCGAAGAATGAGATTACGCAGTCCAAACTATCCAAAGCTTTCGTAGGTGAAACTTCCTCTTCCTTCAGATGATCCTTCTCAGTATAATAATCTGTAGCACAAACATTTTTAAATAGTAATGGACCAACTATACTTTATAAAGACTAGTAATTAAATATTCATTCACCGGTCTCGTCTTTGTAGGGTTCTTCTTTAATCTCAATAATTTCTCCATCAGTTAGACTCGGTAGGCAATCCGCGTAAATCCATTCGTTAATCTGATCTATGGTAACGTTTTTATGGTATGGAATTTTTTTACACATTTGATGAATGTACTTGGAGGTGATACTGTCCAAACTGTTGTCTTGTTCGAGTGGCATGTTTAATAATTCTTTCCAACAGTTAAAAATTGTCTGTTCCGTTATATCGTCCCAAGCGTTGCCTATCAAGTCGATAGCGTTTTTAATATCGAGCGAATTTAATGCTTCGTTATACTCCATTCCGTTGGCTTCAGCATTTATCACAAATGCTAACAGTTTCGTTTTATATCTCCTTTTTACTGCCTCTATAACAAGAGGTTGAATGATTGACGTTACATTAGGTGGGAAGAATATTGCTTTAATTCCGTCAACAGATAAAATGTTTGTTGACGGATGTGTCCTAGCGTTACCCACCAATAAGATAGCTTTTTCTGGTAAGCTTTTCGATCTCAAGAAATTACAGACACGAGGTACAAATTGTTCTCTAAACCATTTCTCGAAAATGGTGTCGCTCATCCAAGCATTCTTCTGGCTTGTATAGGACACAGGACAATTCTTCAGTGCTTTCGATGATTCATGTTCCCCGATAACTAGCAATGGCATTTTCAACGAGCCGCTCGTATTGCAGCAGGCCATTACAGTCAATCTATCCTCGATCTTTTTACAGCTTGAAGCTGAATGTTCTAGAGATCCATTAGGCATCATTTTGAAATAAAGCCCACTGTCGTTGGCGTTAAATATTTGATTTAACGTTAACTGTTCCGTTTCTACTAATTCTAAAATCTCGTTCTTAAACTTGTTAGCTGTTTCGGTGTTGGCAGGAAATTGGTCCTCGAAGTTTGTCATGAAATGAATGCCGTTCCTCTGCTTCCATGTTCTCAACCATCCGTCGCTCGCTTTAAATGTTCCTGTGTCGCCGAATTGTTTAAACAATTCTAGAGCCTTTGCTGGAAAAATGAATTCTATAGTTACATTGAGACTATTCGATAAGAAGAATTTCAAGATGCAATACCTTTCACTTGTATCACTGTAATCGTGTTGTTTTTTTTCTTTTCGTCCTGATACCAAGCAGTTAACGCCACGTTCACTTTCTCAACAGGAGACAAACGTACGCGCTTCGATTTGGAGGAGATACTGTACTTTTCTAGTTTCTCCCTATCGCGAACCCACCTTCTCACAGCGCTGTCGTTAACGTTATACTCCACTGCTATTTTGCTCGTTGGAACACCCGCATCCTTCTTTTTCACTGCCTCCAATTTTTGTTGCAGCGTCAAATTTCTACATATTTTCTGTTTATTCGCATTCGCTTTACTTGTACTTGGCTTGTTTAATTCCATTTTTCCCTTACTTACTGCTTACCAGGATTGTGTTTATTAATAGAATATTTCTTTGGTATGTTCTGCTTAAAATATTCGATTAATGTTATTCTAAATACATTGTGCATTTGGTGTTTCAATGATTGTATTGCACTATTTAATTAGCCGGCTTTAGATGCATCAACCGCTCGATAAGTAGCTGCGCTAACTATCCTATGTGTGGGCTTCTCTAGCTAGCGATTACTTATCGAGCGGCCAATGACACGCGTACCCCCTCCCTCTAATATTTGGTTCCTCATGTGGCCATATACAGGGTGAGCTAGAAAATTTCATCAGTTTTCTTTCGATCGCTTCACGCAAGCAATAAGAACATAATACATATAATTTGCGATTAATGTATGTGGTAGTATTTAAAAGGAATTTATACATACTTATACTCGTTCCTAAACTGCGGATCTTTATGCAATTATCGCTTCTGAAAATTTTCAGAAAATACTGGAACATAAAATACAACAGAATTTAGTACGATTTGAATTTATTTTAGATCTAAACAGGCTATTCATACTACCGCAGAAAATAAGATTTCATTTGATTCGAGATTCTTGAAAGTCGGCTACGAAAATTGCAAATTGCATAAACATCCGCAATATTGAGTCAATATGGTATTTTCTATTTATGTAATCATTGCAAACGATTAAAGGATGCGTGTATAACAAACATGCATTTTTAATTTCCCACGCATTACACAGTTAGTGATAACAAACACCGTCAGACGGTGATAGCATCGTTAACCAAAGTTGACTTCCCGCAGAAGTTTGGTTAGGTAACCTTTATCCTTCGCATTCGAATGTAACAAAAGTACATATCGGTTGAAATCCTTATCGATCATTTATTTTAAGTTGCATAAAACGTACATGGCCATGATCGTGAACATTAAATAACTTTTGTCAAAATGGCATTACAAATTCTTCTACGATAGGTTATGTTGCACTCAAATAAACAAACATAATTTGTATTTTCAGATATGTCTCTCTTAACACACCTGTTTAACAATGCTTTGCAGATCGCAAAGCCTTTTGTGAACACTGCTACCACTAATTTAGGTTTGTAGACATTTTCATAATGTATCTTATTTAGTTAATCGATTTTAATACAAGAAATAATCAACAGCATGCATAAGGTACGCGTCAAAAAAATCTGGTACTAGTACGAGAATTAAACCTGGCCATCCAAGACCGAAACATAGAGGATGGAAGGCTCAGGATGGATGGTTCGTCCAGAAGGGTCAATTACTAGCCACTCAACTTAGACCCAGGTTCCATCCAGGACTATACGTAAGTCCCACTGCATTTACATCAAAAATGTACTAAGAGCATCTTCCTTAAACTATAAGAATTCATGTACGATTTTTGTTATAGGTTGGCATGGGTAGAAACGGGACACTATACGCTTTAGAAGCTGGGAAAGTAATGGTTACATGCGAAAAAATTAATCCGAATAACACCCATGGCTGGGCTATAATGAACTATGCAGGTAGAAGGAAAAGTGTTATATATAAGAAACATTTTAATGTTATTCCCAGGAAACAACACAATCAATATGTAGTAATCGACACTGTTTGAAGTAAAGGTGTGAATACATAGTAATATAAAAACGATAAAACTTTCATTGTATTTCTTGTACAAAATTCTACAAATCCTGATGCTATCGATTCTCGAGTACTCTACTTTCTGCCCACTGAAACGATTCATATACGATATCGGTTTGATCTTTAGAGAAGAATGCGTACACACGCGTTTTCCGAACGTGCCACGCGATGCGACATTGAGCTGATAGTTCAGTTATTGTTATTTCTTCGTTTCTGTCCCTGCAGTGGACTATGAATTGCGAGTGAAACATTATAGGGTCACCTGGAACATAGGGAACTTGAAATGTTTGTAACAGAATCGAATTAATAAACGTTATGTAATTACACACCAGGATATACCAAGAAATCACCTCCAAACTTCTCCCCGCTTGTTATGAAGTATCCTCTCTCCCAAAGATCCTTATACGTATTATATCTAAGTTGTTCTTTAGGATTGCTAGGATACTTCCACTCCACTGTTTCAACTTCGTCTTTATTTGCCCATGGGTATACTAAAAATATATATATGTTTCATTCAGTTAAGAAGCAAATTTTCCTAGAAGAACACTTGTATTTTTATAATACTGTTCCTCTGGTAGGATGTTTATGTACATACCTGTGTGAGTTTGAATTAAAGCTTCAGTCTTATCTAGTTTAGGTATTTTTGCCATTTCCTCCTCCAACAGTTCTTGTCTATTTATTTCAATGTTATCAAGAGCTTCTTGCACTTTCGGATCCAACGGTTTCTTCGCTTTCTTTTTCCTCGTTTCTATCCCAAGTATCTTTCGTTTCTTTCCCTCCACAATCTTGTCCATCACACTGATTACCTATAAAAGATACACGATAGAGAATTTGTATAATAAAGATAACAGAAAGATCATTTTGAAAACCTGTTTCTTCCTCTCGTTCCTCAAACATTCCTCTTGCTCAATGAATAAAGCATCCCTGTATTTCTCAAAAGCTTCTTTCAACGAGTCACTCGGTGGTTTCTGAAGACACGGATAGTGGATAAGCTGCGCTATGTTCTTCTCTAGCAGAAGAGATACTTCTTCTGGTTGTAAAAGTAATGGAAGACCAGATAGTATATCTTGCCTAGGTTTCTTTGGTAAGCAACCTATCAATTCGCCGACAATCCTATGATGTTTTCTAAGGTTTAACCAGTCTAAAAAACAATGAATATTTGCAATAGTACAATATTATGTTCTCAAAAAAACAAAGCGGATTACCTGCCGCACTCCATATGAAGACGTTGTTTCTCGACGAGATTAAATCTATCATTTTAGCTGAGCAAGTATTTCGAAAGTTTGTTTTTATAAGACCCTGAATACTCTGAAAATAATTGACACATGTCACAGACGAGGTATTGGAGTAAACCAATCGCCATGTGGGGGTTTCGTCGTGTCTCGCTGTGACTCACTCAGTGCCCAATGGTCAGTGGTGGTGAGAGTGAGAGTGAGAAGCAGTGAGAAGTGAGAGTGAGAATGGTGAGAATGGTGCAGAAGGTGAGAGTGAGACGTGAGATATGTTTGTGTAAGATTTCTCGCGCATGCGCGGCGATTTTAGCCTCAGTAAAGTAAAATTCTCGATAAAGTAAAATATAAAATATCGGTACTTTCCCGCCAATCCGTTCTGTTTTTTATTACTTTGCTTTTTTATCGAGATACGAGGGTCGTCTTCAATTTTTTCAATGGAATTTAGTTTACTATATCTTTTCTGAAATTCGGATAGATTATGAAATTCTACGTAAGGTATTATACAATAGATAAGTGGGAGCTAAAACCTAAAATGAATCTCGTCCACTCCTATTAGTGTTTACCCTCTCTCTGTGTACTGCCAGAGAGTATATCACTCGAATGGTGCTGAAAAATTTCATTATTGAAAAGCAGTTTTGATATTATTAAATTCGTCTGCTGTATTCTATAAATCGTAGAAACCTTAACTTTTACATGAGAAAACAAAATCGATTTTTTAATTGCAATTTTGCAGGATATATATTTAAGGATATTGTATATATTTGTTTTTTAAAGTCTTAAAAATTTTTGGGTTCCACTTTCTAAAGGGTCGAGGTCTTATAAAGAGAACTGCGTTTAGAAAAATCCTGTAAAATGAACCGTTAAATAAATATATGAGCAAATCCGTGGTCTGAATTGGCCGGGCGAAGCAAGCAATGCGATAACACGTTGTTTGCCGTGGTAGCCCAGCCAGCAACCAGCCAACACCAGCACCAGCCAACACGTTAATTATTGCTTGCCTCGCCCGGACAATGTCCCAGTCAGATCAGGCCTGGTCTGTAGGTAAAAACCCCGTCCCCGTCCCCTGGTAAGTTTCGCTCCCTTCTGGAGGGGCAGATTCTTACGCGCGGGTACGGTTATTTTTCCCCGGGTACGGGTATTTTTCTTATGTAGGAAAAACGTGAAATGGCCGCGCGAAATTGCTCTGTTTATATATATATATATATGGCGAGGTACATATGTATCGACCTTGATTTCGTCGTTTCTTCGCGTAAGATCTAACCAAAATTGTTCAATAACGGAGAACGAAAGCAGCCGGGGTTGGCGTTCAAATAACCTCCGATAGTTCAAGTTTCAGTTAGTACTGGTAACCATGACTACACAGCAAAGTATGGCCGCTCGATTAACAGTTTGCGAGCGAGCGTTGCGCAGAAAGGTGATCAAGCACATACGTGAAATGCTGGCGATTTACGACACGATCCTTCCTGTAAGTGGACTCCGAATTAACTAAAAATGTAGATTAACGCATCCCGCGAAATTTCGGCTCCCTGCGAGCGATCTTCCCAAAATGATCGTTGCACTTCCGGTCCGGCAGCTGCGAGGGAAGCATACATTCAGGCGTCGGCTTCATTCGACCGCTATAAATCATTTATCACTGTCGCTATCGCACTGCACACACCGTTATAATCATTCCTATCGCAATCCTAAATTTTGTTCACATCAATTATTATCACGTACCACCTCTATTTTGATTTATTTGAACATTTACGGCTCCATTTTATTTTTGTTTATATCCCGCACGGCTTTTCGAAAACGCGCTCTCTGCTTCGTTGCGTATTTTCTCGCAGCCGCACGGAATGTTTAAACAGAAACAAATAACGCGACAATTGGACTGCTAATGTTCGTAGAAGTTTCTATATTTTGTTAAACGTAAACGTTCTGCCCTCGATTAATATAATTACTCTGAGAATAATGTTTCATGACATTCCGCTGAAAGGGTTGCGAACACCAGGGGCGGATTCGAGGGGTGGAAAGATTGTAGACATTTTGAAGGTAAAGCATGGTGAGTCAGAAGCCGACAGAAGGGAACGAAATCGATGGAACTTGTTCGGCCCTTTATTGTCGAATCGATGTCGAATCGTTGGCAAAATCACGGAATAGAATGCTTCTAGATAATGCACTTTGCTTACACATTTTGTTGCATTTTTTTAGGACTGTATTACACTAAAGCAATCGAATCAGGAGCGGATACGGTTAGATTGTTATGCGGACACGAAGTTTATGGATTTTTCTTTGTACACGATTCAAAGAATTTCTGGCTACGCTGGCATTGCGAGGCACAGGAAAATCTATATCCTCGCATGTCCGACTGGTCAAGGAAGATCGTCCGGCATGCGAGCGTTAAGAAAATGCTAATCTTAAGCCCTGCCGTTTCGACGCCTTCTAGGGCAAACCCATTTGTTAACCCCTTCTGGACGTAACTGGGTTAACGTATGTGTATAGCTGGTCGAAACTTCCTTTGATGTATCGCTTTACGTCACACAATGTCAAACATATCGCGCACGGCCACTTTTGACAAAGTCGCCATCGACTTTAATAGTAGGAACAATTAATTTCGAGTCTTTAACCTTCAATTACTCGCACCCCACTTTCTACATAACTGGTTACATGGAACTTTGCATCGCTCCAACATAAATTTGGTCAATGGAAAACTATTTTTCGTGCCGAGCCGTTTTTCCTCGATTTTTTGTTCAGGCCATTTGCTTTGACTTGTTTTCAAATAGAATTTTTTTAGCGCACTAGATCAAAATGAATGGAACGTGTTAATGCAAAATAGATATTTTCTGGTGTAGTCGACACCTTTGTTTACGCTTGAAATACTAAAAAGGGTTTCAGATTGTAAATACAAAAAATGAGGGTAATTCAAAGTTAAAAGAAAAATACCAGAACAGTTTGGCAGATTCACATAACTGCGCATAATTCAAACTCTTCAGCTTCGACAGTACACGAAAAGTTTCTCTCTACAAGTCTGCGTCGAGGATGCCTCATTGTTTTTTCGAGTATACTCACGCTACTTACGTAGCATACAATACCGTAACGGGGAATGATGAATCGATCGTCCCCCGCGGAATAAATCATTCCTTAATGAGGCTGTCGGGAACCTTTCGCATGCGACGAAGTATAGCGTTCTGGAAATAGAATAATAATTCCGCTTTCTTGAATATTCCAGAACAAATGTACCTATAAAACACGATATTCTCGAAGCCGTTGCCATTCCGTAGGGTTAAGGGGGTAGACCCGCTTTCCAGGATTGCAAGGGTGCGGGATTCGCCTCGCGAGAACCAGGAAAAACATTATTTTCTCCTTTTTAGTGCATTTTAATATAAGCGTGGTTTTTAAAAAATTCTTCTATATATTTTTCGTTTACGCGAGGCGTAATTTGCATTATAATTTGTATTAGTAAACGAAAAAATAGGACTTTTGAGGTAGATAGCGCCCTAGATCGATCTTTTATCTAGCGGTTTTGACTACTGAACAACCCCGTGTTTGTGCTATCGGGAAATGAGAAGGCGAATCCCACACCCTTGCAATCCTGGAAACGAGTCTACCGTCTTAATGAATAAAACAAGACTTCTTCTAAGAATCGAACTTGCCTTCAAACGACTGTATTAGACAAGGAACAAGGGTTGTAATGACGAGAGTGTGCTCGCTGGGCGATTCGAACGACAGGCAAGGCTACACGTGTCTTTAGAAAAATCCGTACATCGATTCTGACATGGCTAGTGTCATCGTTTCGAGGAGTTAACTGAAATTCAGTTATCATCGCGCATATCGGAGCGACACGTAACGGGTTTCGTTGACCATGCGGGCACCGGCGCGGCGCGGCGGCGGCCTCCTCTTTTCATATTTTACGAGCTGTATGTCAACGTTCACCGCAGTTAGCGTCGGAATTAAAGTCGTACAAGCGAGTCTTTAATTCGTTTCTATCGATTCCTCCGCCACGGACAAAGTCTACGCAATCGTCCAACAGGATATCGGTATGGTTTCAATGTGGTGAACGTCTAACAAACACGATATTATCAAATCGATATCTGTATTAAGTTAAAAGACCTCGAAAGATGTTCTCGTTCCTTGAACGATCCGGTTCGTAATTGTTTGCACGGTGTGAGGTCAATGGTCCACATTTCAAAGTCGCCGAAGGTCAAACGTGCAAACCAAGGTACTTACCATGAGTAGTGTGCTTCCTCCGGTCGATGGTGTGTGTATAGACACTGCATAGCATAATTTACGAAAATTACCGATAAGATATTCCAACGCTGAAACTTTCCAAACGTTTAATTTATCAAGATAGATAGATTAGTAAAATAAATGCATTAAACGCATTATTTATTACATTATTGAAGTGAAACTGCTTTTGGCAGGATGTATTTTGAAGTGAAACTTCTTTTGGCAGGGTGTAAGCCTAATTCGCGTCACGGAATTCGCGAAAGCGTAACGGTCAATAATAATATAAGTGGGGGAATATATATTTTACAGCACAGAGTAAATATAAAACGTTACGCGTTCTCGTGTCGCAGCCGGTTGTGCCCTATACCCCCCCTTCTCTCCGTTGAGAGCGGTGAGTGCGGTGAGTAAGGCTAGCGCGCGTTAGGCCGCGCTCACAGTGGACCCATTTCGGTCGACGTCCGACGTTGTGTCTCTTTTTCGCACGCTTGAAAAAAGGGACAATGGACCCGTTTTCGTCCGATTTGGCCGATGTTCGACGCATCTGTTCCTTTTTTCAAGCGTGCGAAAAAGAGACACAAGACACGAAAGAACCGTTGCAGTAATAATGTGCATACCAATAATTTATTTATTTATGACAATTCAGCATTCATCACGAAAGGACCGTTGCACTAATAATTTGTCTCTATCTACACCCATTAAGCAAGAAGTTTCACTTCTGTCGCGCGTGGACTCCATGCACACGATTTTTTTTTATTTAACGCATTAAATAAAACAATGAAATCAAGCTGGAAGCTTGTATTCGTTATAAGTGTTCAAGATATAGGTATAAGTGTCCGGTGACTAAACTTATAAATGGCACCGGAGATATAATTCGGATCGAGATTCATTGATCGATAAGGTCCGCTCGAGTATATTTCGAGTAGCAGTGTTATTTTCGGAAAAGGCATAAATGCATGAGCCGTGGAAAGCTCGGCTATCGTTCGAAATCAATATCGGGCAACTTGTGGATCGACTGCGAAAGGTCGGCGCGCATTCCGTATTAATGACAACAGGTGGAGATGTTGATATACGATCGAAGATAACGATGTGGCTGGAGCGGATAGAGAATTCATTGGTTTATTCGTTGTTTTTCAGAAATTAGTATGATGCACAGACAGGGTCTCGACCGTCGAGCCAGCTGAGAAGTTGAAGAACTCGCGAATACCCTGTGGAAGTCTACATTGATGAAGATGAACCGATACATCACGTTGAACCAGCTAGGCGACGGAACGTTCGGTTCCGTCGTTCTTGGGGAGCGTATCGACACGGGGGAGAAGGTGGCTATCAAGAGGATGAAGAGGAAGTACTATTCCTGGGAGGAGGCTATGAACCTACGGGAAGTGAAGGTAGGGGACCGTCATTACGCTACCTAGCTAGGAAGATACTCAAAAAGAATAATATAATATAAAATAAACCTGTATATCATGAAAACTAAAAAATAGTTTGCAATAAAAAAAAACAAAATAAAGTGGGCGAAGTTTCCGATAACGTCCACGCTCAGAATTGGATGAAATTTTATGGTTTTCTTCATGGTTTCCGCTATAAAAATAAAATTTGCCAATTTTCACTATCATATTCGTAATCAGCACGTCAAAATACGTAAGAATTCAGAGTATAAAAAAAATCGGAAGTACGTCCTTTCCGGAAGTACACCCATAATAAATATAATAAAACAAAAATATTGTAAGTTGAAAATACTGTACCAGTAATGTTTCTTCTACATTGTATTCACCTATTCATTTTTGCCGTAAATATGGAATCAGCGGTCTAATGAAATAAATTAACGTACTTCTTCTGCTGCAGTCGTTGAAGAAACTCAGCCACGCGAATGTGGTGAAGTTGAAGGAGGTCATACGCGAGAACGACGTTCTCTACTTTGTTTTTGAATACATGAAGGAGAATCTGTACCAATTGATGAAAGACAGGTAACGGACCATTTCAGAATTCGATTGTTGGTTGTTGTTGGGAACCGTCGCAAACCTCTGCTTCTGTTGCGTAACAGGGACAAGTTGTTTCCGGAAGCGGTGATCAGAAATATAGTTTACCAGGTGCTGCAGGGGCTGGCGTTCATGCATAAACATGGGTTCTTCCATCGCGACATGAAGCCGGAGAATTTGCTATGCATGGGACCGGAACTGGTGAAGATCGCCGATTTCGGACTGGCTAGAGAGATCCGGTCGAGGCCACCTTACACGGACTATGTGTCCACAAGATGGTAACGATCATTGTGACCGAGCCAGCAAAATCTTCAAGATTTGTGCAAACAAAACCCGCCCGTTACTGAATTTAGTAATAGGCGGGTACCCGAAAATTTCGTATAACAAACAATTTAAATTTTCGGGTCCCGACCAGGGTTGCCATCTGCGAGTCTCTCCAGGCCCCTTACCCTTCCACCCCTCGCCCAGCCGCGCCACGGAGCCCGCCTTTGCTTCCCCCACTCTTCCCACTAACGCTGAGGCGTACCACATGGAGCAAGTCGTACGCGTCAGCGTTAGTGGGAAGAGTAGGGGAAGCAAAGGCGGGCTCCGTGGCGCGGCTGGGCGAGGGGAGGAAGGGTAAGGGGCCTGGCGTCCCTGGTGTCCCGACCCGAACCCGAATTTCCAGGTACCCGCCCACCCCTAACAAGAAACGTGTACGTCTTCCAGGTACAGAGCGCCGGAAGTGTTGCTCCATTCGACAACGTACAATAGCCCAATTGACATTTGGGCTGTGGGATGTATCATGGCTGAACTGTACACTTTCCGGCCGTTGTTCCCCGGTAAAAGCGAGATCGACGAGATCTTCAAAATCTGCTCCGTAATCGGCACGCCCGAGAAGGACGATTGGCCGGACGGTTACCAGCTGGCTGCTGCCATGAACTTTAAATTCCCAAACTTCACGCGCACGTCTCTGAACGTACTGATACCGAATGCCAGTCAGGAGGCAGTGATACTCATGGAAGACATGTTACAGTGGAATCCAATTAAAAGGCCCACGGCACAGCAGTCCCTGAGGTAGTTAAATTTCTTGGAAACGGAAAACCTGCATAGAATCTACGAATTACCGGAACATGTATATTCCTCAGGTACCCCTACTTTCAAGGGAACGTACCGCGTCTAGTCAACAGTAAAAAGATTGGGGTTGCGTCTCATCGAGATCTGGTGCTGAATAAAGTGAATCTTCCACCTGCCATGCCTAAACAGTATAACTATTCGCAGGATGCCCTGGACGACGCCTTGGAAGTCAGGTATATTATACGTATATGATTCTTCTATTAGCGCATCTCAACCAGCGTTACCATATTTTTCTCTCACCAGGCTCCTTACTCTTCCGCCTCTCGCCCAGCTTCGCAGCATAGCCCGCCTGTGCTTCCTCCACTCTTCCCATGACGTGTACCGTACGCCAGCGTTAGTGGGGAGAGTGCAAAGGCGAGCTACGCTGCGAAGCTGGGCGAGAGAAAAATATGGTAACGCTGATCTCAACAATTGTTATCGTAAATTAAATTGTCAATTGTCCTAGGGCGCAGGAGAAAATAATGCAGTCGCAGCAGCAGCAACAACAACAGCCGATACTGCCGTTGTTGAACCACAACAACTACATCCGCGAAAATAATGTCCCGAAGTGGGACGAGGATGAGTTTGCCGAGCTTCTGGGGTGCGTTGCCCGAATTCCCTAATCAAAGCCGTGCAAACCCGGGCTGTTTGTAATCTAATCCTCTGATTGTCCACGTCAGAAGCAAGATCGTTCCCGAGAATGTGAACGTAAAGCTTGCCCCGGACCGTGTGTACAAAGAGAACCGTGCCAATTGGAACGCCACTTACTTGCCAGACAATCTGAAGCAAAACAACTGGACGTTGCCGACGTGGAACGAGCCGGCCCCACTGAACTGGGAGCAGTCACAGTCTACCCTGAAGAATGGTAGGAAAGTCTCCGCAAAACAACACTACCTCAGCGTGGCCCGGTACGTTGCTGGGCCCAGTACAAGTCTGTCGTCAAGGTATCGAAAGTTCCTAAAGCATATCCCTATTCGCTGCTAATATTGGGAGTACACGGTAGACTCGCACTCCTAGGTTTGCAAGGGTATAATTGATAAGGACAGGCGTGGTTTTACCGGAGTATAAAAAGGGTGGTACAGGTGTAATGCGGATAGTAGGTCCCTGTAACAGACGTGGTAGTGGGCCTCGAGGGACGAAGAACTAAGGAGCAATGCGAAAAGTGGAGGCCCTTAGTTCTTCATGAGTTCGCGCATCACCTGCTTAGTAGAGGGGCGGTCCATTGAACGTCCCGGGGGTGGGTGTTTACGGGGGTTCGCCCTCGGTTTTAGCCACCCCCTTAACAAAAGATAGGTCCCTGTACACCACTATCCCCGGTCAGAAGGTCGAAGGAATAGGGTGTGGAAGCTTCGGGCGGTGGGGTTTTAGTGGGTATGGCTAGGGGTTAAGTCCCGTTCCCCCAACTTACATCTTAGGGGGAGGCTGAGCCCCACACTACCCCCCAACTTCCGTCTAAGGGGGCTGTGCGTAATAGCATTTAAAAAAAAAGGTTTGCAAGGGTACGGCCTGCGCCTTCTCATTTCTCCATAATGTCGTCAAAAGCGCTAGGTAAAAGACCAATCTAAGCCGCGTTCGCTCTCGAAATTTGCATTATTCGGCAGCATGTAGCTGTCGTTTTTTCAGGGCGGTGAGGAAATGCTGTCACGCACACCCCCCCTATGATAAAATCTGGGGGGTAGTGTAGGACTCGACTCTCCTTAGATGAAATTTGGAGACACCGTCCAAGGGTTGAAAAATCCTCCTCCCCCTTCTATCTATCCAGGAAAAGAGAAGTACAGTGACCCACTTTCCGTATTTACTCCTGTACGCTCTCAGGTTCCCATGGTAAATCCTCGCATGCTCAATAGAGCGATTGCGGCCCAGATTGATCTTCTCTCTAACGCTTTTGGCTACTGAAAAACCCCGTTATCGCGTTATCAAGAAATGAAAAGGCGCATCCCGCATCCTTGCAATCTTGGAAAAACGAGTCTACCCTCTTAATCGGCTGCCTGCTTCGGCAAAAGCAGTTTCGCATATCGAGATCTTCGCAGAGGGATCCTATAAAACATTAGCTTTGACATATGTATTTGAAAATTATTATGCATTTCTGGCATACATGGGAACGTCAATTAAGAAGGATCTTCTGCTTAGCAAATCTTTGGAACTTTCTGTCACGAATCGGAAGAAATTTCAACCGATCGATAAAACAATCGCAACATTAGAAAACACGATTATCCATTGTTCTCTCTGCCGCGTGTTTCTAATAATATCCTTCTTTCCTTTTCGTTTGAAGAAATGGCGACTCAGATTCGAACCGACCCAAGCTAATAAGGAATTTGGTGGTTGGCCAACCGATGGAGAAGTACGAACAGTTCACCGATTCCTTCTGGGTACCTAGGAATTCTATCGATAATCAGGCGAAACAGTATTACCTTCCAAGAAATCGTTACATAACAGACCAAACGTTGAGATTGCCTTATCCCAGTGTTTATGGCACGCAAAACATCAGTGAGTGTCTGAAGTTCACTTTCGATACGCTTATCTACATATTTACAGCAGCGGTTTCCAACCTGGCAGGCACGGACTATTGCCAGAGGGGAGGCGTCGGAATTCTTAAATAAAACATTCATTTCCGTACCATAATATCTACAAATAGATAAAACTTTACCATTCTTAAAACGTGACTATATTAGGTAATTATTGCGAAAGGGTCACTGTCCTCCGATTTTGATGAAATTTAAATATGTAATAACGAAATTTTCAAAAAGCTCAATCGAAAGCATATACATAGTATGTATCTTTTGAATTAAAAAAAAAAATAATAAAAAACATACGCGTGGAAAACCACGCGCAATGATTCTAAAATTGAAACAATTGGCTTGCGATAGCTAAAATATGATATAAATATTCTTGATTCAATTTTGTCTAAATGTCTTGCAAATACTGCATCGAGAGTTGTTCCTGATATTGTTGTCGCTTCATTAGGATTATTTACCATTTTCAATCTTAATTTACTTCTAAACATTACTAGACGACTGCAAGAAGTTTCACTTCTGCCGCGCGTGATGTTTTTGTTTGTAAACACGTTGTGGGGATGAGAGAGAAAGCAGGGTCTCACTCTGGCCATACATATATATATATATAGGGTGGGCTTTCAAAAGTAAACAAACGCCGCGCCGGAGCACCTTACGTTCCTACGTAGCGCGCAAGAATACAGAAAATTCAATACAGTATTAGCAATAGTTTTTTGCGAATATGTATCTCGAAAACTAAAAGCGACCCCCTTATATTGGAAAAGGAAAAAGTTGTTCAAAACACACAGTGACAGTGATCCTTTCGCAATAATTATCCTATATTATTATATCTACATTAACAATATAAAAGGTAGTGAGACGCGGAAAAGAATTTTTTTCCGGGGAATCATAGTAGCATAATGGTTGGAAACCGTTGATTTATGTATTGTACGCGCAACATCGCGCGTTATTAAATTAAACAATTCGTTTTCTAGAGTCTACAAGCAAAGTAACGCTTCAACCGGGCGTGTATGGGAATTCGGTGAACCCGAAAGGCAGTGGAAGTATTCATGGCCGGATCGACTGGGCTGCTAAGTATCTAAACTAATTTTAAAACAGTTCTATATAGCCTTAAACGAATATATATATATGTATATATATATATATACTTGTTTTCTTAAGGTAACATTAACTGTGATAGAATGATATTTGTCATTTCATTGCATCATATCATATAGGAGAGATCTAAGCGAATAACAGAGATTGACGTGAATGCTATATATAATGAGAAATAAGTAATTCCTAGTCAGAATGTATTATAATTATATATCACTGATTAATTATTTTTCGAGCTATACAAAGTGCGATCACATATATTTGACGGAACGAATTGTATCTTTTAGCTTTCTCGATAACTATATTTGTTGAATAATCAATATTTTATAGTAATACATCGAAGTATTTGATAACTATTCTCATTTTTCTCCCCCTTTAATTCTTTTTTAAGTGAAAATATTTACGAAGGTATAATGACGAAAATGATAACGCGCGGTTAAGAATGTAATGTTTGATTCATGTATGTACTGTATATACAATGACTCGAATTAATATTCGAATGCTCTAAAAAAGACGATAACTTTTTTAATATTATATTATACGATTTGAACTTTTTCGGAAATCTGGAACAATTAGTTTACTACAGGATGTGAAAAGAATTTTTTTCAAAAACTGCAAGATTGATCGGAATTGTAGAAACAATACATTTTTTATGTGGGCCTATATTGAAAATTTAAAAAATACGTTTTGT
Organism: Lasioglossum malachurum; assembly: GCA_028455605.1. NCBI lineage: Eukaryota > Metazoa > Arthropoda > Insecta > Hymenoptera > Halictidae > Lasioglossum > Lasioglossum malachurum. The sequence continues at coordinate 13,292,903 of CM052312.1, read as the reverse complement.
AGATCTGTGTCAATTAAACATATTCTGAATATTTCGTCGAAATCGGTCGACGTTGCAACGAGATTTCACACTTTCTGGCCCTTAATTGCAATAAATCTAAGGATTCTTAGATCTTTCAATGCCTTTGGTTTTTTCCTACATCAACCGATTTCGATGAAACTTTCGCAGTGCATATAATTGACACAGATCTACAAAACGTATTTTTTAAATTTTCAGTATACGCTCACATAAAAAAGTTGTAAAATGCAAGTTGAAAAAATTTCTTTTCACATCCTGTAGTAAATTAATTGCTCCAGCTTCCCAACAAAATTCAAATCGTGTAGTACAATATTACAAAAGTTATCGTCTTGTTTAGACACAGATAGGCTTGAGACATCTCGAAGACATCTGTAAGACGCCTACCGCAAAACATTCAGACGTCTGGACGGCTCCCGAAAGTCTCCCGAATGTCTTGTGTTACAAAACGGTACGTCTTGGAGACGTCTTTTAGATGTAGTTTAGGCGTCTTTCAGGTGTCTTTTTAGGCGACTTCTCCCAAAAGACGTATTTTGAAACAACATCTCCGAAAAGACGTTTTTTGAAACATCTCCGAAAAGACGCCTTTAAGACGTCTTATTTCAGACGTAAAAACTACGTCTCCAAATAGACGTCTTTTTGGGACGTGCGACGTTCAAACCTACATACGACGTAAAACAGACATCTGTGAGACGTCGGGTGCTATCTGGGTAGCGTCCGAATATTAATTGGAGTCACTGTATATATAGAATAGTAGAATAAGATATTAATTAAAGAAAATAATATAAATATATATATATATGTATATACATATTTATTACTTGTACATATTAATTCATCGCGATATGGAGTAGTTTTTAAATACATGACGATATTAATTCTAATAATCAATTACAGCTATACTCTCCTGTATTCATAATTGATTGTAGTATTTTTACGCCTCGAGTCCATATACATATATAATCATATATTAATAGTTTGTTCAAAAACTGACTCCGTAACGCATCCAATACAACGTTATTCGCGGAAAGAATAATACTAATATGAAGAAAAAATATGATATACATATAAAAGAAAATCATTTTCCATATTTTCTACACACGATCTTCAAGCAGCATTCTTATACTGTACATTCGTAGTCGTCAACCTCGCTCATTTCGTTAGTTTGACTACCATCTATTTAGTCATCTTACAAACGAATATATATTCATAATATGTTTTCCTTCGTAACGGATGTCACGCTTGGAATATTCTTTTTATATTAGTTTTGATAGATATATATATTTTGGAACTCATATGTTTATGATGTAAGTTAAAAAGTAATAAAAAGTATGCCGTGTCGTATCGCATAAGAAACGACAAGTGAAGTATCTCATCTCCCTGTGACTTATAAATCCGAATCGAGTTATTCATAAAAATATTTCATCAAACAAACGTGTCATAAAAAATTCGTTTAAAAATTATTATTCGCTTGCAAGAATTTGTACACACATATTATATATATTCTTGTCCTTAAACATCGGTTATATACCCTTAAATTTCATCAAAAACCTCGAAATCTATTATAAGGATATGTAAAAGTATAATTAAGGTATACTTATATATTATATAATGGATATTATCGATATTCTTTCTCGTGTCTACAGCAAGCGTCTACTCTTTTCACGTGTTGTTTTAACGAAATAGATGTTGGAGCATTATACATATCAAACGAACGGAAATCTGTGACGATGTTGTTGATAGTACAGTTGAAAATATTGATACGCACAAGAAAATCACTATGCCGTTCTAAATGATCTCTAGAAATGTACGAGAAATATGTCTGTAAGCAGATGAGTGGTACATTTGGTGAATATTACGCATATACATTTATCCTTTAATGTAATACAATTTTATAGGTAAAATAATGCATCGGAATGCTCGTAAAAAGGCTTCCGACAATAATAACGTATTCGCACACGTACGATTCATCGGTTATTTTAAGTCCATTTAATTCACGAGCTTGGATGAGCTTCATTACATGATTTATGTTTCAAAACAAACAATCAAAGAATCACCTTCCTACCCAAGTTTTCAAATAATTCCCGTTTAAATTCCATCACGTCGGCGTGATTCGTAAATTTCAATGCTATAAAGATTTGATTATAAATTTCCCACAAAACTGCGGATTTATGTTCCGGGCATATATGTGTATAACGTAGGCAAAACTACACGCTCAAAAAAGACAAATGCTTTCTCTTCTTCGTTTTATGCGGAAGTATATAAGTATATCTTACAATATATAATTATATATATTAACTATTTACGCGGAAATATAACAATTTCGTACAGAATATAACTGCGCAGTAACTGCATCACTTATACACACGCTACTTCCCGATCACCGACGATCTAACAATTGTATCGCATGTCAGAATTGCCAAGGAGAACCGTCTAAGAAATCGAAAAATATTCTAAACGGTTCTAGAAAAATATAGCTTAAGGTAACAATTTTTAACAAATAAATTTACCACGCTCGTAAAAAATTTAATTTAATCCTTAAATGATATTTATCTTGACCCCTAATATTTATTTGATTCCACGTCATTCCTCCATTTACTGGACAGAAACAGTATAGATAGAGTATTATAATATACTCAACAATACAGATTCGTAAGATGACTAAAATTTTAGTCATCTTACAAATTTGTATTTGTATAATTATATATAAATCACTGTATTATTTAAGGATTAAATAACATTCACTCCTTTGTACACATGCAACATATTCGTCTAGATATACATATGGAATTTTCTCACCTTTAACAGTAGTATTTGACAAGCAATGAACAATACAAATTATTCACAATCGTATGAAAGGCACGATACCTTTTAAAGAAACAACATACAACAACTAGAAATTCAAAGAATATCTACACGTATCGTTCTATATTATACAAGATCTAGAAGCTGTTTGTTTCAATAGATATGTTTGTAGAATTTCAAGAAAAATTAATACAATGAAAACTTCCTGCTCAACTTCATTCAGCGTTACTCTGTTCTTTTTTTTGTTTTGTTTCTTCCTATTGACTATAGATCATTAAACATTTAAAAATATCCCTTGCCCCGTCGTGTTATTTAAACAGTCAGGTAAAAGAATGTCTAGGATCCATGGAATGACAGTGGTAGAAAATTTCAAGTTTTGTGTGTGTGCTCAATCTGGCGACGTTTATTACAGCTGTTTTTCTAAGTTTCAATGTTAAAATTTCATCAACATGTTTCCTATAGGAGTACTATGCTTTAGGAAACGAAAAGATACATATATACGAAGAATGATTAATCGATGAAGAGAATGTTTTATACAGAAGTTTCGAGTTTAGTACATTACGATTAAGTTCTTTCGCGAAAGCACCAGATTCAACACAGCACACAAACGTGCGTGTCCTAGTGTTGGAAAATTGCATTGTTAACCGAGGCATTGCCGAACAATCTGGGGGATACTGTGGTAGGTGTCTCCATGATACCATTTGTGAAAGTGCTGACAGTATCGTTAGGCATTAAAGTGGACGCGAGTAACGTCGTCAATACGCTAGCGGTCATTTTGACTTTGGGTAAGATAGTTTCTAACAAGGGCGTAGTGGAAGACACAGCGTTTATCAAAGTGCAGTTTGTTGAATTATTCAGAGGTGATTCTGTGTAATGTCTTGTAGCGTGTAATGCCTTGAAACATATATCTTTAGTTTGTTCTTGTAGTCCGAAACATGTGTCCATCATGTACGCCAATAATGAACCAACAGTCAGACCCATGATGTACGACAGAGTCATGATGTTCCCTGAGAAATGAACAATCTCGTATAAATTTGCTGAAATAAATTAGAATTACTCGTAGAAATACCTGCTAGTTCACGATATCCCTCCGGGACCTTGGTGGGTGCTTGCATCATTGGTATTGAGCCCACAATACCGTTTGTAACGCCAAGTAAACAAGAAAATAATAATGGATACTCTTCGCCGAGAAAGATCGGAGCACCTCTTGGAAGTACACACAATAAAAACAAAGGTATCAGTATAACACGGCCGCATGAAAAGTGTAGTAACTCGGTGCGTTTCCATTCGTAGGGTATCAGTGCGAGAAGCTGAAATATAAATGATTTTTCAATGATTTCAACCAAACACATACCATACATATGTACATCGTTTGCGACGAAGAATAACATAAATTACAGTTACCTTGCCCAATACGTCAGAAGCATTAAATGCAGCCATTAGGATTACCGGCATCCACGACTCGAGTCTACAGGAAATTATTTCTGACATGATACCGGGATATAGGGAAAGCGTAACAAAGTACGCGATACCGATACTGGACATGTATGGAAATATGATCTTGGCTACCTCGAGTCTTGCGAGCAAACCTCCTGCAAACATTGGATGTTACTGAAAGTTGTATTTTCTATGAAGAACTCTTAATAGATGGAATAAACTAACATACTTTTAATTTCAGGCCACGGTTTACTAGTTTGTGATCCATAAGATCCTCTCATAACAACAACATCTTCAACCTTGTAAGTGGGACCGGCGCTGCCAGGAGGATTTGTCGGTGCACTGGGTTCGTAAACAGGATTACTGAACGAGAACGCTGAATATTGATTCATCCCTGAAAACTAACACGAATTAATAATATTCTCAGAGATATTAAACGATCCAGAACTCACCATTCAAATCGTTATTTCCACTTGCAGAATCAGCGCCTAAGGGGCTAGTCTGAATCTTCAAAACACCGTATTGACCCTTCGCAGAGTCCCCAACTGGATCCATGGGATCCATCTAGTAAAAAACAATCCTTAATAAAAGTTATCCGTTATTATTATTTCGATAATAAATACGATGCGTACCAGGCCCACATCTTCGGTTGGTTCCAATGTTATTCGGTTTCTCTCCTGACATAATGTTACGTAGAATTGCACGAAGTCAGTCTTGCGAACCACTTGGTGTAGCACAAAGCACATCAGGATCGTTACGGTCAACAAGCTAAAAAACAGAGCCGTGCTCCTGCGTTCGTCGTCGAGCAGTAACTTTGTAAATATGCGATCGGTGGACACCCAGAGACCAGCGATACCTGTACCAGGCAATGGGCAATTGTTCTACGTTCTGTCAATTTGTCATGTTAACACTAAACCTATCACGAGGGGTCAAATGACCCATTTTAGATTTTTTATTTGACAATTATTGAGATTGTAAAGATGTTTTCATGGGAATTGATTGAATACATTTTTTGCAGAAAATATAGCAGAAAATATAAATAAATTCAATCTTGCCATTTTTATAATACCATACACATTAGTCACTTTTGATGGTCGGTAGGTTTAGTGTTAAATAAGAATATCGCATTACTCACTTTCTCCAGTCATCACTGCTTGAGTATACCGGCTGGGGAGCATAGATGTATATCCATAGAAGCTTGACTGTTGAACTACAATTTATAAACGTTAGCAAACTATCGATAAACAAAGAAATAACTGCGAATAAGGATTGTTACCTGTACACCCAAGCGATACAATTGCAACAGCAACCAAATTAATCGTGTAAGAAGTAGGATCGCTGAACCAATCCCACCAGATCTCGATGATCACGACAAAATTCAATGTGAAGAAAGACACCAGGTATCCTAAAATCGTTACCAACGTTATTTTATTGAATTAATTCGCATTATATATCTGTGGATCTTACCAAATGTTATCCTGGTATTCAAGGAGAGTGTTTCAACCAGAATGTTATTCGCGAATACCGCGAAGAAAGCCATGATAATGTAAACGAGGGACATGTCAAAGATGACTGTGGTGCCAGGATATTTTGCTTGGAAATAATCCACTGCTATAATGAAGCTGTAAAGAATAAATATTTTCAATCTTTCCTATATGTACTATCGATTGAAAATAAAATATATTGTTACAGCATTTGAATCCCGTAATCGTCGGCATTAAAAAAAATGTACGTTTCCTTATCGGGAAGGTCAAGTTCGCATCGCACAACTTCCGGTCGGTAGCGTGTCTAGACGCATAGCGGTGCAACGATACATGCTACGAAACAAAAGGCTTATTGTAATCGTTCGAAAGAAAATATATATAAATATACAAATTTTAAAAAAAGATCTTCGACATTCTGAATGCCGACGCGCAAGGGGTGAAAATAATAGTGTATTTATGTAATATTGTAGCGTGACCTGTAATACGGCAGAAGGAATCCGATGCCGCCAAGAATCAGGGTAAAGTAGACAAAGTTTCGTTTGTCTACTGGCGGCGAAAGATGCGTGAATCCGTTCGAAAACTTGAACTCGTTCATGCCCCTCGCCTTGCCTAACTGCACGTATCCCCGGCTCAAATTCTCATCCATGTTTCGCCGCTTTTTCGCAGGTTTCGGTGAGAATGGTCTATGTATTAGATGGAACGGAAGCTAGCAGACGCTCGTTATTAGTCCATCATAGACGTTCAACGTTCAACCCTTCAACGTTCGACGCCCGCTTCTTTCCACTAAACTTGACCGTGCAGTATAGCACTTGACACTTTTTACCGACCAGTTTAATCGCACCTGATCGCACACCGTATTTATATTTCTTCAAGCGTAATACGGAGATCGTGATCCGCCACCCTCTCTGGCGCATGCTTTAAATATTTGCGGCATTGATTTCTGCGCGCGCTTTCGTTTCCCCCGTGGAACACGATCTACCGGAAAATTTGACCGGTGAATCGCGTCGAACCTCAGCGACACAAACCGGATCATTTTGCAATGTTTTTCTTGGCTTTTGAACGTCGCTTTCGAAAAATCGATGGGGTTACACAATTTCGAGACCTGTAGACGGGTCATACAGAAAATTGTGTATCTTTTATGTATACACTCCCGTCCATAAATCACCGCGGACACTTATATATATACACACATGCATATTACGTAGTATATTTTATACTCTATAAGAAAGAAAAATGATTCTTTTCTACGAATTCAAATTACAAATGCGTTTTTATTTATTCGGACATTCGTTCCAGCGAGGCCACCATCTTGTTCTTCCAGAGATACATTTGTTATTGTGTTCAGCTAATACCCTTATTCGTCCTATAAAGTTTTCTCTCTATACCTAAAGAAACAATGAAAGGCTCTTCGAAACTCTTTCGAACCTCACGTTCATCCTCGTACGTTTTGTATCTTTTGTATCGTAGGAGTCACGTGATCAGCTACAATTTCCTGGAAACTGAAATATATAACTCCGTTCTTTTAATCTAATACCTGCTAATATACGCGTATTCTACTTATTCTACGCGCTACCAGTGACGTAACGACGAAGTGTGATTTAATATATACATATGTATACATATATGTAGCTTTCCATATATTGTAAAATCAAATTGCGACATATATATTTGTCGAACACCATGTGAAAAGAGGATCAAATGTTTACAGATAATTGTTATATATGAATAGTGTTTATAACGGTTTTCTCGGGACACTCGGTATACTTTACATACTGTGTCACTTGCTATACTATGTTGTGATAAGTATACGCTTGCGCACTGCGTCATACTTATCACTTATGAATCAGCTGATGAAGAAGACGAACAGTTGCAGTTACAGCGGTATTTCGAGCAAAAGTCGGCAAATATGTCACTAAATACGGCGCACGCAAATGGCGGCGTTCTTATACACGCCGACGAATAGTAAGTTGAGAAGTTTATACCATCATACGAACAATTGTCAATAGTATCTTGGTACATTGTCGTTCGTGACATTTGTACAACGTAGTTCACCGTCGTGGCCTTCCGAAGGCGGTTTCCTGATTATGCGAGTTAATCTTTCCTTTATTAACGACGCCACCGCCTACGGAAAATTACCGTCTCTCGATTTCTCAAATAATTTCAACGTTCATACAAAGGATCGAACCTCAGATTTTCTCAATATGATGCAATCAATGCAATAAAAAGATCAACAAAAACAATATTTCTTTCCTCAGCATATTACTATACTGCGACAATGTTACCATGGAGTTCCATGGACCGGAACAACCCGAGTTTCTCGGGAACAAGCGAGGCCTGTTATACCTGACCACGCATAGAATGATCTTCAATGCTAAAGATCAGAAAGAAAAGATGCAGTCGTTTAGCTTCCCATTCATAACGTTGAGCGATGTCGAAGTGGAACAACCGATGTTTGGTGCTAATTACATCAAAGGCAAATGTCGTGCCCAGCCGAACGGTAATTGGATCGGAGAATGCAAATTCAAACTGTACTTTAAGAGTGGCGGCGCGATAGAGTTCGGACAGGCGATGCTGAGAGCAGCGGCAGTAGGTGAGATTGCTATTACTTGATTCACAGGATGATTCTGGGAACTGGGTCACGTTACTGCTCTTTTTTTAACACGTTCTGTGTCACGTGTACACGGTAAACTTTAAAATGCATGCACCACTGGTGGTACACACTGATATATTTACTTAATGCGCTAAAAAAATATGTTTTATACCAAGTTTAAAACTATACAGTATATTCCCACTAAAAACAAATGAGCCTGAAAAAATGGAACGTATTAAGTAAATATAGAGACAAAAATCATAGGCCATAGTACATCCTAACTTGCTATGACCTTATTTTTTATGTGGACGCACTGATGCACCCACCAGGCGCAACTGCACTTTATTCTTTAATGCAACTCAATTTTTTTGTTAAACCAATCGATCCCTTTTATCGTCCTACGTATAAAAGTACTAACCCAAGGTCATCGAAATGTCAGTACTTTAGAAGATACTTGACAGAGTTCGAATACTTCTTGCAGTAAAGTATGTTTCTGGCACAATTGGGTTAGTACTTTTATACATAGGATAATGAAACGGATCAATTGGTTCAACAAAAAAATTGAGTTGCATTAAAGAATAAAGTGCAATTGCGCCTGGTGGGTGCATCGGTGGGTCCACATAAAAAACAATGTCATAGGAAGTTAGGACAAACTATGACCTATGATTTCTTCCTCTATCACTTTTTTCCATTTTTATTGAAAAAAACTGTCCCAGTTCCAAGAATCACCCTGTATAATTCGCATTCATTTCTATTCGATTGTCGAATGTACTAATGGTAATTATACTTGTACACAGCTCAACGTAACGGTCCTGGATACAATGCTCCACCGCCGTACGAACCACCAACATCGAACTGGTATGCCGCTCCGCCACCTGCTTATCAAGCACCTCCCGGATACTATGGATGGGTACCGCCTACCAATGTATTCCCAGATATGCCACCAGGTTAAATGTTTTTCTTCTGAATAGTACAAAAATAGTTCTCTTGGTTTTCTTTAATAATATACATAGTATTTTGTGAAAAAGAAACTGAACAAAATCACAAGAATGGTAGTCGAAGTGTTATTCAATTGTCTGCTTAAATTTAATTAGTTTATGAACTAGTTACGGTTAGTACGATTGTTTAAACATCTTTTTCTATGTATGCAGCGAACAGTGTATACATGACGGACATGCCACCACCGTATCCTGGCATTAACTCGCCTTACGCAAGCAGTGCACCCCAACAAGGTGCGTGGGGAGCTCCCGGGCAACAAACAGGATGGGCTCCGCCTCAACAAAACGGTGCACCAGGATGGGCTAATCCAAGTTATAATAGCCAACCAATGTCCCAAGCAGGTGGGTATCCAAATTACCAGCAGCCATCTTACAATGGTTATCCACAAAATCCACCACCGTACTCCCAATATCCTCAAGGCAATAATTACCCGCAACCTCAATATAATCCGCAACAAAATTCTTACAAACCATACCCACCCGGTTATTAATTGTATAATAATTACGATAATACGTACTTTTATATGCAATGTACATATATACATGTGAAATTGAGAATTATTCCTCGAGGCAATCGAACTTTAAAAAACAATTATCTGAAGTTACATACGCGACGTATTGTTAAGACCGAAGTGCAGTGTACATTCTTTATTCGAGATATTTAAAGCACAACGAATAAATAGCTTTTTTCTTTCTTTTCGAAACAAAAGATACAAGTATATATGTACTAATATATTTCATGCAGCATATATACAGAAGGCACACAATAATGTAACATACACAATATATACATACATATAACAAACGCTAACTTTCCAATACCTTTTTTTTAACAAATGTATTTATAAAGAACAATATTGTTAACTGTTACTTTAGAGTATTACACTTTTGTTGTTTGAATAATACAATAGCTTTATAATAATTATTATTATATATATATATATACATCAAGCATACTATGTTATTAAAATTTAGACAAATATAACTTGCTGTTTTTATTTAAACCCACCAATTAAGGACATTTATGCTTTTGCAAAAACGATAAAATTATTTTCTAGAAAGGAAACTTAACATTGAGATGCCATACAATTTTCTATTTCACTGATCAAGTCTGAAGGTTTTGAATATTGTGCAATAATATTGCATAACAGGTTTGGTTGACCTGAAGTAAGGTTGACTTTCACTATGCTCAGTTATTATCTCATAGTTGTCAGAGATAGTTCAAAGGAACGCGACGTGCTATTACGTGTTCTTGATTAGCCCTTTGTTTATTAATCGATTCATTTGAGTTACGAAAAGTGTGTCGAATTGATTCTACATAGTTTTTCGAAAAAGTAGAATTCCAAAAATATTATTTAAGTGTACTAAATGAATAACTTAATCGAAGTATGCTGTGGCACAGAACTTTGTATTATTAAAAGCAATAAAATTGAATGTGTGTATGATTTTATTGAAATTTTCTAGATCAAGTATTTCCAACGTTATATTAAACATAATTCATCTTACAATTCCACCTTATGGAACAATTATTTGGCATCATAATAACACAAGTTGCCATTTAAACAAAGAGAATCGTATTTCAAATTATTAGGACAATTGATTAGTTTAAAAACTAAAAGAAACAAAAATGCCAGAACATTTCAAATTTACTGCATCAAACATATATACGTGTATGTAATTCTCTATACATTTTAATATAGTATATTTGTACGATAAAGTTTGTGTCGTGTTGCTTGTGTTTCATATTTTTCTGCTTTACAGATGCAAAAGCAGCAGAAGCTGCGCAAAGTGCGTATTATGATCCGAGCAGGCCTCAATGTGCCTATGTTCCACCACCTGCATACTATGTAAGTGTTCGATAATACATATACACATACACCAATATAGATTTCGCAATGATTTGGTAACATAGTATATATATATATACAGGGTGTACATCTGAAAACTTTCCAGCCGAATATATCGAAAAGTATGAAAGATATTAAAAAAGTGTAAAATACGCGTCCAAGGATTTCAAGGGGGAAAGAGGGGGGCAGTATCAGTTTTTTACTTGGGTGGCGTTTTCAAAGTCATTTGAAGGTCAACTTTGTTTTTTCAAATGGAAACCTATGTTTTTTATTATGGGATCTTATTGTACGTAAAAAGACCAGCAATTTTCGTAGGATACTTCTTTTTATCCGCGCACTAGTTTCGGAGATATTTAAAGAGAAGTAGAGCGAGTCAAGAAATTGGACTTGGCTTACAGTTTTCTAAGTCATTCATTCCTCTATTCATCCATCCATCCATCCATATCCCATGCCACATCACATGTCTTATTGTCTAAGAAGTATACATACCAGTGTCCATATATATACCAGTGTATATATACCAATTATAACAAATTTTCAAAATGTTCTCCGTTGTTTTCTAAACAATAATACAGACGATTCTCAAATTCTGAACGAACATTTTTTAAACATTTTAACATTCCTGCATAATTCTCCGACGCAAATCGTTGACGCTTTCTGGTTGTGTTTTATAAACAACAGACTTTAAGTGTCCCCACAAAAAGAAGTCGACAGGGAGTTAGATTTGGTGATCTTGGTGGCCACTCAATGACACCTCTTTTACCGATCCATCTTAGTGGGAATCGATTGTTTAACCACTGGCGAACTGGTAACGTGTAATGCGGGGGAGCACCATCATGTTAGAAGTACAAAAGTTCTTCATTTAATAAAAAATTGTTATCTACTTCTCTTTAAATATCTCCGAAACTAGTGCACGGATAAAAAAACGTATCCTACGAAAATTGCTGGTCTTTTTACGTACAATAAGATCCCATAATAAGAAATATAGGTTTCCATTTGAAAAAACAAAGTTGACCTTCAAATGACCTTGAAAACGCCACCCAAGTAGAAAACTGATACTGCCCCCTCTTTCCCCCTCGAAATCCTTGGACGCGTATTTTACACTTTTTTAATATCTTTCATACTTTTCGAGATATTCGGCTGGAAAGTTTTCAGATGAACACCCGGTATATGTATATATATATATATATATACGTTGTAATATTATGCTCTTTTATCTTAGGAAAGTCCACCAAGTTTCCAACAGGCAACAGAAAAGAAGGATCAGTAAAATTGCATTCACGAATTCCAGAAAAATTAGTGATTCAACGTCACGCTGTTGTTGTCTGAATAGTATTATACGTGTAATATACTGCATAATAACAGATATATGCATTCCACTTTAGGTTTTACTATAATGTCGTTTTTGGTGTGCGCATTTCAATAATACAATATCCTATCTTTTCAATATTATCCACGATTTTGAATGTATACACTTTTATTGTACTTATCGTGTAGGTTGTATAAATATTCTATAAGAAATTCTATTGTATTTTGCGCAATTAAATGAATATATAAATGAATAAAAATTACTGCATATGAGCATGGAAAGGAAACGTGTTACCTGTATTCGTACATTTTATTATAAACTATTGAAGGTACACAAGATTTGTACATATGTAAGAATACAATCGAGTATATATAATATAAAATAATCGGCATTCCAGTAAAATCTATACAAAAATTTCAATCGTGAAAACACATTTAAACTTGTGCGTCTTTCTTTCGATCGAAAGTAAAACATGTAACATGTATATTTAAACGCATGTATAAAAATTTCAATATATGTATATAAAAATAATTTTGAACTGTTGATTACTGGCTGTATATTAAATTACAGATGGCTAACCTCTGTGTGCTAATTAGCTGCCCAAAGATCCTCGTTTCGACTAGCTTTCAACCATGGCAAAAACGGGTACACAATATAATTTCAATGTGTACGAATAGCTTTATATACAATTCAATGATTTATAACAATTCGAATAGATGGGCAGTTGTAAAATGTTTAAAAATGCAATACTCTATAATTCGCGATTTGTTTCTTAGTAACTGTATAACTTTCATCTACAAAATGGCACCTCTATCAATATTGTATCAGATAAGAATGTTTTACAAAACTAATTGAACACTTAAATACTGTACGTTAACAGCATTTACATTGATCTGAGGTTCCTTATAGATATAAAAACCTTTCATTCAACAGTTTACTAAGATCTTCGATTACATAGAGTTGCTGTATCTATGTAGTTTATCAAAATTGTTCCAAGACAATTTCTCATAAATAGACTGCAGATCTTTATGCAAAATAAAAATGTTCTGCATTGTGATTGTGGGAAGCAGGAATAAAATAAAAATTGATTTCATCCCTTAATGACTTTGTTACATTAAGAACATATTATATTTCACCCGACCAATTTCTTCATAAATGCATAAAGATCCGCACAGTCTGCTCATATAAATAATGTAAGAACAGTCTACCCGTACTCAGAAGTGACCGTTAAACTGAAGTTCCCATCTATAACGTAAGTGCTGTGGTACCAAATTCTCGTATCTAAAAGAATAATGTCTCCAGCACGAACGGTAAAGTTAAATCGTTCGCAAATATTATCGCATTCTGGTGTTGGAGCAACGGTCCATCTTTTATCGCCCAAGATCTGTCCTTGCCACATAAGACGAGAAATGTAGTCCAGCTGCGAAAAGAGAAACCAGTGAAAAAATCAGTTGTTAGTCCTCAGATTAGTTTAACAGAAGGCCAGCTTACTATTAGGTTGTCGCATATGAAATGTCCGATAGTTTGATGGTAAAAAGAACTACGAAATCAAGATAACAATCTTGTAAATGAAATCTTATTTTTACCATAATACAATCGAGAAACTTAAAATTTCTAGATAGAATACATTGGGTATATACTAAAATTGCGTTTGTTGTAAAAATTGGACATTTCATATGTAAAAACCTAATTATTGTTGCACATACATGCATAATGGCACCTTCCTCGTATCCCAAAAAAACATAATTGGTATATGGGACCTCTGCATCCTCTGGCAAAAAATGAGGTAGATTGTAAAACTGTTTCATTGCATCCAAAATTTGTAGGTGACAATTTTTCCAACCAACATACCATGGCTCTTGTCCACCGCGCTGCAGAGCTCTGTCCTCGCTCATGGCGAAAACGTCTCTTAAACTAGTGAAATTACTTTTGAAATGTAAGAACTGGCATTCTTCCACTGAATCGTACGCGCCGTCTATGTTTTCGTATAGATTTTTGAAAAATTTCCAGCTGAACACTTTGGAGGCTGGCCAGTCGCTGGCAGCATTTTTAATCACCATCGGCCGAGAGGAGTACGCATATCGTTTGAACTCCTCTCTGGTCAGATTTGGTAAAGTTAAAGCTGTCGTAACATCTCTACAATAATCGCAATTCGATATTGGCCTGGTGAATTCCCATATAAGATAATTATTTGGTACTAAACATCTAGTTCCTCTTATACTCTTAACGATATCGATATATAAATATTTCAAAAATATAGTACAAAATATCGGCATGATCAAGACGAGGAATACTTTCTTGGAACGTAGACAACGGAAAGCATTGTTTCCTTCGTGTCTCGCGTTATCTCTTGTACTGACAGATTTCAATTCTGACAATGAAGCACCTTGTCTCAGAAAGGTCTCTGCTAAAACTAAAAATGCTCCTTCTATATTTTCGAAAGTGTTCTCGCTTCCATCCATAACTACCAACAAGGGTAAATAGTAAAAATTTCCTTTCTACAATTTTAAGTAACCATTGGAGATTCTGTGTTATGTCTCTTCTAATTCATTTGGTATGTTAATGATGCCTGCTTGTTGATCCCACTACCGACATAACGCAGTAATGCCATTTCAATTTAATAATGACATCGGTCTTGTCATCATCCGTAAGCATTTAATAACATTTACAATACTCTCCTGTTTGTTTTGTCTGCTGTAAATACATGTGAACTTATAATTGGAGATTCGGTGTAAAGTCTCTTCTAATTATTATAATTCGTTCGTTCATCCCACTACAAACATAACGCAGTAGTGCCATTCGAATTTATTTATATACGAATTAATTCGAATTTAATGATGACATGGGTCTCTCCTGTTCGTTTTCTCTACTGTAAATACATGCGAACTTATAATTTCAGTTCAAGCGAGTACAATAAATATTGCTCGCGTTATTGCTTTGAAATCGTTTATTATAATGCGTTTGCTCGAAATGTAGGAACAAAGATTATGCAAGAGAAAATATGTTCATCGAAACAGTATCGATAATGATATCGTGATGGAAATACATCCAACAAATGTGGTGTATGAGTTGAGTTTCACTGTCACTTTTACACATACCTATACAATGCACAGATCGCGCGCACGCATGCGCCGTGATTGAGCCTTGGACCACTTCTGTTTCAAGTTTCAACAAAAAATGTGAAGGTTTACATTGATTGCGGAACAGATACCTAGGTACTGTCATTCCCCGATTCTTGCGAAGTCTTGTCTCAGCTCTCCTCACAACTTTCGCATCTTACATGGTCCGAGTCCGAGCGAATCAACGAAAGCTGAACAAGCGTCGTCTATTCGCTCAACTCCACTAATTGAACCCCCTAATAGGAAATTTCCTGTTCACGTGTCGCACGAATGCGAGCTATTTAGTTGTTGCGGGAATTCCAGGATTTAAAAGAGTCCTGCTGATGTGGAAGTTTCAAATATCGTATTCTGTATTAGAACTGATTGGCCAGTTCATTGAAAATTAGATACATTCCTGATTTTTTGTAATATTATAGAATAAAAATGGTGCTTATTAATTCTTTCTAATGTAGAGAACATGTAAATCAAATTTGACCACAATATATCCTATATTTTCCATTTTTCCATTATTATTCATATATTTTTCAATTTTTAAGATTTAAGCGGGGTAATTGTGTTTTCCAATTTGGCTTCCAGAGCTGTCCACGATCAGTCCACAATTTCTCAATTTCTTGTTTCCAACATTTATTCAAATACAATTATCGTATAATAACTACATTTAATCAAAATAAAGCAATAAAATTAAGCTGGGGAAGCTTGAATTCTTTAATTACAATTTTTTTGAATAATCATCCCACAATTTCTCAATCTCTTTTGTTTCCAACATTTATTCAAATAGTATGTGTATATATATATATATATTTAATTTTGTATTAAAATACTATCGTATAATAGCTACATCTAATGAAAATTAAACAATAAAATCAAGCTGAAAAAGCGATTGATAAGAAAAAATAAAATAAACACAAATGGAGAATCCTTAAAATTATTTATTTTATCAAATTGTCCAACATGATGTACAAGTCTTATTTAATTAAACGGACACTGAAGTAGATGTTTCAATGTGCAAACTGCGATTATGAAATTTCTGTAGACATATATTCCGATAAATAAATTTGATTTGCCGTTTCTTCGAATTCCGTTCTTGTTTTTTTTTTTAAAGATGTAGGTACACATTTAATTGTATAAAACTTAATTTACAGCAGTTATAATACTAAGTTATGCAATATGCGATTTGCTTACGTTCGACGAGATACAGTCCACTGAAATTTCAACGACGAAACTCCGAGATGCTTTTTAACAGAGACACAATTTATCTAGGCCAATGTCGAGAAGCAAAAGGCCAATGTAAAATGTACTCAATTTCGCAACAAGCTTCGTTGTTTCATTATTGAACATTATTGACACGTTAGATTTATTGTGTCCATGAAAAATGCGGACTATATATATATATATACCTTGGTAGTGATGCGGCTCTATCTATGTATTCGTAAAATCGTTTTCTTTTTCATATTTGAGCAAAATAAAATTTTCGTTACGGCATAACATTTCCGACCGCTGTTTCGGATTAAAATATACTACAAACGTCGCATTAATATTTCGAATGTTTGCAGAAGTATCTGAATTTTACAATTTACTTATCGATATCATTAAATGCGGTAAAAAGTTGTATTATTTCTCGACGAACTTCAAAAGATTGTAAATGCAACATCATAACTTCTTTCTTCGCATCCTCCTATAAATGTAATTTTAC
Source organism: Lasioglossum malachurum (assembly GCA_028455605.1). Classification (NCBI taxonomy): domain Eukaryota; kingdom Metazoa; phylum Arthropoda; class Insecta; order Hymenoptera; family Halictidae; genus Lasioglossum; species Lasioglossum malachurum. The sequence goes on along the minus strand of CM052312.1, from coordinate 13,275,606 downwards.
AAAAATTTCACATTTATTTCGATGGTTCATACGCATCTACTTAAATAAAGGAGAAAATGTTTAAAACTTTGAAATCTGTTCGTTTAAACAAATAACGTTGATCATAAAGCAATGAATATATATATTTCTTCAACATAAATGTATTTTTCTTCTTTCAAGAGTTAAAAAAAAAACTTATTATATTTACAAATCTTACACACAATATAATCCAATGAAAAGCAATATTACAATTACAATATTATCTCAATGTATCAAAATTTGTCTACACTCCGAAAATCACAATATGTATCTTATAAATACAATACGTTCAAAGAGAGACAGACAGATGGAGACAGAGTTAGAGATATAGACAGACAGAGAAAGACTGTATTTTTCTAAAACCGGTTATCACCGAATTTTGTAAAATAACTGTCATCGATTTTTAACAAAAATTATTGACATTGTCTATCCAAAAGATTTTTCTTAACAGAATACTTTTACTAGGAGACATCGGTTATAATCCAACGCAAAATAAGTTACTACTTACTGTTAAAAATGTGTGACTAGCACAGTCGTGTTTGTATCAATGCTTACACCTGATTACACTTTGCATTCAAAGAGACAGAAATTTCCATCAATGCTCGATCAGAAATAGCACCATTTACCAAGAATAGCATCTTTTATAGCCGATATGTATTGCGCGGGAACCCAATATATCCAATACCTCGATGCTTCCGTTGTGCCTAGTTGAATAGCCTAAAATTTTCGAAAGTAAACACATTCAATGTAAACATATAATAAAAGCACAGTGGTAATTTTCAGGGGTGTACGAGAACCCGAAAATGTAGAGACTGTTTGGGGAATGTTTCGGGATTCTCGAAAGTATCGAGATTAAAAAAAGAAGATTCAATGAGTAAATTTTATAATCGGAAACCCTGAAATTTTCGAGAATCTTAACATAATTGAGAAAAAAGATTCTCATTCCGATCCGACTTGTCATTTTCGGGTTATCGCGCACCTCTGGTTATTTTGTAATGATACAAACCATAATGTGGTACTCTGGATAATCATGTATAGGTTCACTGTGTACACCCTTTATAGAATTCATAGGTATTTTGTCTGTTCTTTCTTTTGTACCAATCCACAGTTGGTCTTGTTCCAATTTAAATGTTAGTCTAACTTTACCACCAGATTTATTTAACATGCCAGCCAATGGAAATTTTGGTAGAGGTTCCTAATAACAATTCAATTTACCGATTAGAATATTTTACATATACATCGCTTACAGAAATCTCGATTCTTTTTCAAAATAATACCTTGCTATCTAATATACCAGGCATCACGTCTTCCGGAATACCTTTATCTAAAACTTTCCTGTGAACTTTTTGTTGAGATAAGGGTTCTTTGCTCGCTGTAGACGCAGCTTCATCCGAAAGATCTTGCTTCGTTGGAATCGATACGGCCAATACATCGTCTAGCTTTGATCCTACTACCATGACCTTGGCACCTTAAAAATGCACAATCATGTAAGCAATATCACGTAACAGCAAGAAGTTATTCAAAGTGTTATTATTAGGCTGTGGATGTGTTTATACAATTTTCAATTTTCGTAGACGAGTTTTAAGAAAAGTGAAATAAAATATAATCTTATTTCCAGTGGTATATATATATATATATATATATATATATATATATATATATATATAGCAGCCTTTGCGGATCTCCAAAAAATAAAAATTGTACTAAATTCTGTTGGAACTTATATTCCACCCATTTCTGAAAATGTTCAGAAGCCATAAATGCATAAAGATCCGCAGTCTAGTTACTATTGTTGAAAAACTTGAGAAATTCAAGATGTCAATATCAATTTCTTCTCTATTGAAATCATTAACACTAAACCTACCAGGCTCTAAAAGTACGATTCATATTTTAATATCTCCGCTATTAAATGTATTTATTTAATCATTTACCACGAAAGCATCTTTATAATTTCAATAATTGTGAAATAAAAAATCTGGAAGGTTTAGTGTTAAGGGAAGAAATAACATTCGATTTAGCTTCCATTTCTTGCAATCGATGTAGACAACTTTTTCTTTTGTATAAAGATCCGCAGTCTAGTTATAGAAGATCAGTTACCTTTCGTGACCCCTAGAGTTCTTAATGTTTGATCGTCTTTAGCTAATCCTTTGATCATAACTTTCTGCATCGCTTGGGGCACGGATATAATGTTTTGAAGGTGTGCTTTTAATTGAGCGACAGTGCCGTCGAGTGGGAAATTGACATTGATCCGTTGTTTATTATAAATCACTTTAAAGTCAATGTTCTCCTGGGGCGGATCTTGCGTGTCGGTCATGCTATTATCTTTCAACGGCGTATCGAGAATTTCACATTTTGATATTGAGTCTTTTGTTTCCGTGGACGTGGTTTCGTTAGAATTTGTGTTCGATACTAGTTCAGCGCAAGGAGTTATATTACAGCAATTGTCGTTGCTTTCACTTTTTGCAGCACCTGAAAGAAGAGACGAACTATTAGAATATTTATTGGTAACGAGGGTATCGACATTTTCGGTTATGCTAAAATCGATTTCGAGAATGCAGAAATATTTTAGTATGGTTGTCGAAAGATTAATACAGAGGATGATGCATCAGAACGAAGAAAATATTTTCGACACATTACGCAAGGTTATGTCTGAAAGAGATACAGATTTTTAAAAAGAAACCTGCAATTTAACGAAGATTATGCAGATTCGATGTTACATGACAATTAATACAATTAATAAATACTTTTGCTAATAGTTCCCGTCGGAGAAACGAGTGTTCTCTAGAAATTTATCCGTGATATACAATTGTTATTTGCAAGATTCCATTACAGGACGAATTCAGGTGATATATATTTGTTATATCCGAAATCATATAAAACAAGCATAACGTATGGAAACGAAAAGTATTTATTGGTTACCAATCGCTACGAGAAAACATGAAAAATCGTCAAAATTTAGTGTACGTACCGACGTACTCCATGATGAACTGTATCTCGTCGACCAATCAAAACTGCTGCAGGATGCGTTGCAATTCCTGCCATTCGTATTTACACCGATCTTGGGAATGACTTTCAAATTTTCAAATATATTCTAGAAACAATTGGGGCGAACGTTTAAATTCGCACGATTCGTTGGTCAAATTTCAAATCGCCGTTTCGGTGGTTCATACTTCGGGCAAAATAAACAACAATTTTGAATATGAATTTGAAAGAATTTCATCGAACGTTTCGCTTTGTATTTCTTACGCATATAGATATAGCAACACATCCGAATTATTTAAGACATTCTAAAAACAACTTTTCGTACATTTTATAACTTACAGTGCATTTACAAATGCCGCGAAACATTCAAACGAAAGCATAATTAAATAGGCTACCGGCCACACAGATGTAATAGTGTCACACAAGTGTATTCCTGTTTCCTACAATCAATGCAAAGCTGTTTTTAATTTTGCATAAATAAGATCCGTAGTCGTATATATCATTAATCGGTATCGACATGAAATTCAAAATGGAGTTCGCTCGATGAGTGTAAGGTGGCGTTACAGTCGGCGAACGCCATCTTGTGCACCACATGACCTCGTTGCCGTGTCCCGTGACCAGCTCACGTGAATTTTGACAAATTCAAACGTTTTTGGTAGAAAAAAAATGGATATATTGGAGCAGCACCTCGAACAGCAGGATGTCAGGTAGTGTTTATGTTAAATATCGACTGGCTGATAATGCGAACACCTATCCCTCCTGTTTCGGTCGAGGTCTCCTCAAGGTCATCACGTAGTGCACAGTGCGCACTTACAAGACTTAGGACAACGGTCGTGGAAGTAATAGGCATAGACGTAATCCTGTAGACACGTTGCATATCCATTCTTCAACGTAGACTACGCTTCTTTTACAGCACTATTAGCACGAAGGAGGAAGCCGACACAGGAATTGTTATCGAGGAGGCGGAAATCGTCGACTGCGAAGGTAAATATAACTTCAGTTAATAACCAGCCACTCGTCGCACACTCATAGCTGGACACCAGATTTTATGCATTTATCAGAAGAAATGAGTAGGTGTAATTCAAAACAGCGAAAACAGAAGAATTTTCAAATACTGTTATATTGTTTTTGACCTATTAAACATATATTAAGAAAGAAAATAAATTTCTATTTCACTCCAGTGTTTGTTACAAATTGGGTAGAAAATATTTATTTTCCATAAAGACCCGTTGTTTGCTCATAGCAAACTCGTACAACGATTTCGTAGTATTCTACTTCCAGGGGGATACAGAAAATCAGCTGCACGCGAAATATACTGTTCTAAAATTGTGTGTCATATTTCCGCGTGTTGTACTAAACGTGTAATAAATAAATCTGTAACTTACTCCATTTGGAAGTTCTCGATCTCGAAGTATCATTTTTCTATGATTTCGCACAGATGTTTTATCTGTGTGATTATAATTACAGTAGTAATATGGAGAATAAATGTTTCCAGGGGAAACTGTCGGAGAAGATGGAATGCGCTACCAAGAAGCTCTGGCATATAGAGTGGTACAGTTGAATAGTACCGCCGCTGGCAATGAGATAGACATGCCAGTCGCTCAACCAGGAAATAATACTGTACAGGTCCTAACGTCCCCGTTGAATGGCCAGTTTTATGTTATTGGGAATGCTAACGATGTTTTCACCACTGCCCAAACCTCTAGATCATTGGTTCCCAGGACGACTACTTTACAAATAGAAACACCAAGGAATTGTACAACCGGATTGAAGAAAGTACGAAGTCTTTATCAAAATTGAATCTCAGACTCTTAGTACGGGAATATAGTGGAGCTGCGAGGAGAGCTATTCTCGATCTTCACCGCTTAGGCATGTAATTCACATATGTTTTCTCCGTATGTTACAGAGAGACGATAGAAGAAGGGCAACCCACAATGAAGTGGAACGTCGACGAAGAGATAAAATAAACAATTGGATCGCAAAATTAGGAAAAATTATACCCGAATGCAATGCCACTGCAAACGCAAATGGAACCGGTAGCAGTGGCGAAGGCAAAGCAAATTATGAAACTCAGGTAACGAATGAAACGTTATTAGTCGACTGCGGATCTTTATGCAAAATAAAAAATGTCTAGATTAATTGCAAGACACAGGAACGAAATAAAAATTTCTTTCTTTGAATTATCTGATTAAGCTAAAACCAATACGCTGATGTCCTTAAATCTTTTTAATATGTCCACTGGTTTAAATCGTGCTTACCCATTTTTATGCAATTATAGCTTTCGAAAATTGCATAAACATCCGCAGTCTAGTAATAACTTATTACGATTTCACGAACACCAACGAACGTTAATAAAACCATTCTCTATTAATTTTTCTTTATATAGAGCAAAGGGGGAATTCTGGCGAAAGCTTGCGAATACATAGGAGAGTTACGAGCGGCTAATCAAGGATTAGGCCAGTGTCTGCGTGATAACGAAAAGCTGCGACAAGAAATCACCGCGTTGAAGCAACTTGTGGCACAGTTGAAACGAGAGAACCTTCAACTCAGGTCTCAGATATCATCAGGAACAACTAACGTTGACGTCGTTCATTTGAGTCCCTAAAGAATTATTAGATCGTAATGCAGTGCTTCTTTTTGTAAATATTAGGGTACATAAGCTGGCTCGATAGTCAGACGAAGTATTTACTCTTATGATTTCTCTTTTCTCAAGAGCCATAAAAAGTTTCGTCATATTGGATTTCTATTCTTCGAAATGTGTAAAATGGTCCTAATAACGGTATAGTCGTAACTACATTTGCGATTCTATCAACGTGTAAATATCTTCTTATCCCTATGAATTTTATAAAAGTCGATTCATGCCTATAGGATACTTCAATTTAGACGAGAGATAAGTTTCCATTCACGAAATCGAGTATAATTATCGAGAAGTACGGCGATGAAATGAATTTCAAATTGACGTGTCTTTAGTGCAATTTTATATTATAAGATTACAACAGTAATGTTGGAAGTTACGACTACTCTTTGTAGGACCTAGGATTTAAAACGATCTTGTTTGTGTATATGTGCATATATATTAGGTTGGCGAGGAAGTAATTTCGGTATTTTAAGGTGAAATAAACAATCGAATTTCTTTATTCAAACGATAAACTATCAATAAAATATTTTCTTATTCATGCTTTTTAGCAAATCATCGAACAAAAGGGAAAATATCATATTCATTAAAAAGTTCATTGCTTGAATAAAAAAAAAAAAGGCACATACATACAGATCGAATTGAGTAACCTCCTCCTTTTTTGAAGTCTGTTAAAAATTGGGCTTTCTATTTCACCTTAAAATACCGAAATTACTTTCTTGTCAACCCAATAATACAATTGGATTGAATTGTCGCGGGTACGTGAACGAGCCAAGGCTGTGAATGCTCTGCATTGATTTGAAGCGTTCGGTTTATGCGATTTTACAAACAGGGCTAATTTTAAAAAGAAAAATGAACAATCAAATCTAAGTTTTGTTGGGACATTAACGATAAAATTACAATACAGAATATGACGCGCGCGACTGAAAAAAAGAATTACGAAGAACGTTCAATATTTTTTATTTTTAATACTATTTTCACGAGTATAGAGGTAGGGACTTAATGAAATGAATTAGGGACTGAGAATGTAACATAGATTATTCGTACACCTATGGATGTGTATGTATAGTTAAAATATGTATATATACACGTACGTGTACATATGCATATACATATGCATATAGCAATAAACATATTTTTTTCAATCTTGAAATTCTGAACGCCACGAAATGATGGCATTGGAATAATTGAAAAGTAAACGCAGGTTTGTAATATATCGTTGATGTATATAACGCGAGGTTATTGTTATATAATAATATTATTATTAAAACGAAATTTAACGAAGTCCGCTGTTATCATTTTTTTCGAACAACCATCCTTCGTTGTACTTTTTAATACATAGTCTTTATTTGTTTTTACATATGTTACAATGGAAATGTCGAAGTTACTGGAACACTGTTTGCAATGCATCTTTCTTTATACTTTCTTTTCTTCAACGATGAAAGATCCTGCACTGTAACAGCTTTTAACATTTTGACACATTTCGTAAACTTTCAGACCATGGTTTGTAACGTTTAAAATAACATCTACTTTTTATGTAACGTCTGCATTCGCCGTTTTCTTTAATATATGTTTACATAATACGCTATTTATAATACAATATTTAATACTCTTCAATTGAAATTCCATTCTCTGTAAAAAGCTGCCATATCATCCCATGCAACAACAAAAATATTTAAGCACGTCGTTATAACTTTGTATACGTATACTTTCGCGTACGGATGAATGGAAAGCTTCTTACCGTGCTCTCTCTAATCTCATTTTACATACATACAAAAGTTTCTCTGCCCTCCGTACTTTTCGTAAGTTACCCTCCATTAGCGCCGAAGAAAATATAACCGGAAGCTTTGTTATTCTTCTGGACAACTCCATACTTTCTGACAATTTCGTACGGATTAATTAGACTGCGGATTTTATGCAATTATACTGTGATAACATCGATATAATTGAATAGCATTGTATCGATACCATAACGAAACCCTTACAAACAGAAAATTATTTCTCGTTCATTGTTATCGTTCGTAAACTAATCGGAAAAAAATAGGCGAACTCGCATAATCATCCGCAGTCTACTAAATAACCAGAATTTCCATTTCAATGTTCAGAAGTAATTCGTTATAACACTTAAATTAATTCTCATGAGCTGGAAACACATTTAAGGACGTCCTACACATTATTGCAACAACTATCACGTATGATTTTACGTTAAATGTTAGTTAATACACATATGGTTATAGTAGATTTTATATTTGTAATTTTTTTTATATACAATTTTTTTCTGTCGTAAATATTGAAACTATTATAACAACTTAGTGTGCGATACGTGATTATGAATGCCTGTTTTATATTTCATATATATATGCATATATATATATATTTATTTTTTAAATTCTCCAGCAGATCCAGGACATCCTTAAATGACCAGCACAAGACTCCTGAACGTTCACGTGGAGAAATTATGTTTGTATGATTTCATCTGATATTTAATCTTCTAGATTTCTAAACGCTTGTTGGATATCTTCGTGTAACTGATCAAAGTCACCTCTAATCTTCGCTTCGCCATCTTTAACAGGATCCTGAAAAGTAAGAAAAAGATATGTATATAACATTTAATTATTCGAACTTTACGTTTTCAATAGTCTATAAGATTTTCGAATAATATTTACCTTGAACTTCATGGAGCTCAGCTGATACAGAATGTTCCCCATACTGTCCCTAATAACATTCCATGTTATTTTATTGTCTGATTGCGCGGTAGACTCGACTGCATGCCTCGCCATATCATAGAATGCAATCATGTTTCTTAACATTCCCACAGTTTTGTAAAATGGACAGAACCGATCGTATGGCGAGTAACTGTAAGAAAGAGTCCATCATTAATATCAGTGATTATTTTTAAACGGCTGAGTGCTTGGGGAAACAAGTTTGACACCTGTTTTGTTGCAGAAAGTCGTCCTTCAAAAGTTTCGCAACCTCCAGAGTAATTTTGTCTGTCTCCGCGAGAGACGCTTTACCAACTAACTGTACAATCTCAGACAGATCCTCCTCTTCTTGCAGAATCTCCTTTACTTTCGTTCGGAGAGGAACGAACTCGGGGAAGTTCTTGTCGTAGAAGTCGTCCAAAGCTCTTAAGTACTTACTGTACGAGATGAGCCAGTTAATGGATGGGAAATGTTTGCGCTGGGCAAGCTTCTTATCAAGACCCCAGAACACCTGAACAAGTAAATAACGTGCAATGGCTTCAAATAATTATTAAACTGCGGATGTATTATGCAAATTTTAAGAGTGTGGCCTGAGATGAGATCCTATTTTTAATAGGAACAGCCTTTGTAGATCCGACACAAATAAAAATCTTACTCGATTCTATCGAATTTTATATTCTAGCATTGTTTAACATTTTCGTAAGCCAAAAATGCATAAAGATAAAGAAGAACTTGTAATAATAAATAATAATAGCTCGATTACCGTAAATAATGCAAAATAAATTACAAAATGCCTTGAAATTAGTAAATAAAAACTTCCAAGTCTACCTTATATGCTGTTTGCTTCTAGAAAAAATAACACTGAGCATAGAGAAACATATCGATACCTGTACGATACCAAGAGTTGCGCTAGTAACGGGGTCGGAGAAGTCACCGCCGGGTGGTGATACAGCACCTACAATACTGACTGAACCTTCGCGATCAGGATTGCCCAAGCATTTCACTCTGAAAAGAATATACTTAACATTAATAAGATAAAGGCATTACGAAGCAACTGGTTCTTTTAGAATTGCATTTACCTTCCTGCACGTTCGTAGAAGCTAGCCAGACGAGCTCCAAGATAAGCCGGATAACCGGAATCGGCAGGCATTTCGGCCAATCGACCGGAGATCTCACGAAGCGCTTCGGCCCAACGAGACGTTGAATCCGCCATCATCGAAACGTTGTAACCCATATCTCTGAAGTACTCTGATAGAGTGATACCTGACCAATGAAAACATAAATGTGAAAAACTCCGTGTAGATAATATTGTATTCTTCTATGTTTCCATTACTAATTGTACACATACCGGTGTAAATGGATGCTTCACGTGCAGCTACAGGCATGTTGGAGGTATTAGCGACCAAAGCTGTACGCTTCATGATGGACTCGGTGACACCATCGATTTCTACAGTTAGTTCAGGGAAGTCACGAAGTACCTCGGACATTTCGTTACCACGTTCTCCGCAACCAACGTAAATGATAACATCGGAGTTGGAATACTTGGACAGAGCTTGCGAGATTACAGTTTTACCGCAACCAAAGGCACCTGGGATTGCCGTAGTTCCACCTTGGACACATCTACAAGTTCAAGAGATACTTCTGATGAATCTGTGCACTGTCGAGCACACACGGAAGCGACAAACTAAGTCCTTACGGGAAGAGGGAGTCCAAGACTCTTTGGCCAGTGAGCAAAGGATGGTTAGCTGGCAATTTTTCAGTAACAGGACGAGGTTGACGTACCGGCCATACCTGCATGCACACGTGTTACCGTTATACATATATTAGTCAAATCGTACAAGCCATTATAATATTATATCTACATGGTTAAATAGGGATCAGTACCTGAAGCATAGTGTACTTCTGCATCTCCCCGTCGAACTCTGCTTCCAACACAACATCCTAGAAAACACGCAAACACATTGATCCACCTGTACTATTGGGTTGGTGAGAAAGTAATTTCGGTATTTTAAGGTGAAATGAAAAACCGAATTTCTTTATTCAAACGATGAATTTTAATCAATAAAATATTTTCTCGTTTATTCTTTTTTGCAGAAGATCATCGAACAAAAAGGGAAATATCTTATTCGTTTTAAAGTTCATTGCTTGAATGAAAAAATTCAACTCTATTTCACCTTAACACTAAACCTACCAAGCACTAAAAGCCATTAAGATGTTTTACCTTGTAAAAATGACAAGGCTCTATTAATTTAGATTACGTGCAATTTTGATTACAATACGTGTTTGGATAAAGAAATCGATCGAATCAATTTCCATGTAAGCAACTTTATAAGTTCAACAACTATAAAATGGAAAATATAAAACCGGCTGTGGTGGGTTTAGGGTTAAAATACTGAAATTACTTTCTTGCCAACCCAATACATGAAACTATACTACAGTTTCATATTACTAGATGACATTACGGGAGAACATAGCTTACATTGACCGAGTAGTTTCCAGCAGGTGCGATATATGTCACGGTCCCTTTACTTTTCGGTGGTAAAATCATTCTATGCTTCACCAACGTATTCTCATAAACCACACCGTACAAATCTCCTCCTGTGATATGGCTTCCGCTCTTTATATTTAGGGGATTGAATTCCCAAGTTGCGGATCTTGACAGACACGGCACATTCACACCCTTAGGAATGTAAATAGAGCTGGTAAGTTCATTGATATCCTTCAACGGACGCTGTATACCGTCAAAAATGCTGCCAAGGATGCCAGGTCCTAATTCCACGGACAATGGTTTGCCTGTACGGAGCACAGGATCGCCGACTGTCACGCCACTGGTTTCCTCGTATACCTAATACAACATATAATGTACCAAGACTGCGAAATCAAATGTACTTTTATTTACGAAAAATGCAAGATACCTGAATGGTGGCCATATCACCTTCCAAACGAATAATTTCTCCAACCAGTTCATAATAACCTACTCTGACCAGTTCGTACATAGCCGATCCTGACATCTTCTCGGCGGTGACGACTACAAGCAATCGAATAAATGAAATATACAAGAAGAACGGAGCTTATAAATTGAATTAATTATTCGTATACTAACCAGGACCAGATACTGCGTATACATAGCCAAATTTACCCTCCTTCTCCTCCCTGCTAATTTTCGGCAACCCACGGCTCGTCATTGTGAATCGTTATTCGTTTAAAACCACTCGACAGCTGAAAGTATTTCGCATTGTACAATACAAGCAAATTATATAAAATATTTAACAGAAATAAAATCAACATTCAAGTAGCTTAAAATTATGGGTAAAGATCGCATTCGATATAACATTGAGTTCTTCGAAACTATGATTAACTTGTACCACTTCGATCTGACGTCTGATCGAAACCGATGAAATAAGTGCTTCGAGACACGGAAAATTCTACGGTAACAACGATGAAAAAGACGAGGATCGTGGAAAGTTTATTCGAGTCGAACGTTTCAGCAGGTGCTACGAGGTGAAATGCAGTGAAATGCGCTTTAAAGTCGGGAGGAACTCAGCGTCAGCTAGCGCATCCATTCATCGTTAAATTCACGTGAGCAGATCATTTAAAAAGTAGGCGTAGCCCTCCTTAAGCCCGCGCGAGATGTCTGCTCGCCTAACAGAACGTCGATTCCGATTGAGATACTTGTCCACCGATCGTCCACGCGGAGAGGTTTAATTTAACCGTCCACGAAAATCCGATATACACGATTACAGGCGAAGCGAAACATAAATTCTACCGCTGTGATCGAGAAACGATGGCGCATTCAAACTGGCACGATCGATACCTGTACGCGCCAGTCTTTTGGTCGAAAATCTTTAGCACGCTCTACACAGAATGAAATGATTAGAATACTCCGTACTGTATAGCGAATCGAGGTAACGCACAGTGGACGAGATAAGTGACGAGTAAAGAGAACTACAAGACTTACGAGACGTGCAATGTATCGAAGTAAGCCCACTCTACAACAGCAAGTCAAGCTTCGGAGACGAGCCTGGCTGCTATCACAAGACAGGTCAGCTGACTGAATGATGTGCTGGTTCACAATTATCAGCTCCCTCCGCGATTACGGGCGAATTTACAAGTCGGAAACGCGAGGAACTTCTCAAATCTCCCAGCAGGAGGCGACTGTTTGTAGCTTCTGTGGGGAGTGGGGACGTGGAGACATTGTCATTTGTGTTTGCATTTACATTTAGAACATGGGGAACGGGAATCCGATTTTCAATAATGGGAGTCTTGTGTGTTGGGATTATAATTAATTCTTTCTTTTCATAGAAAATTATGATTCATATAAAAATTTCTATCTATGGTGCGTTACTTTCTTTTTATCATTTCTTATTTACACTTTACCTACCGTAAGTAGGAATTGTGCTGTATCAAAAGAAACGTGTTTGACGTCATTGAGAACAGAGATATCCTCTCTGTTGTTATTAAAAAGTGTTTAGCCATGTACCATATAGATTTTTCAATATTATGCAATAATCACCGGTCGGTAATGTGTTAATATTATTCAAGATTATTTATTATTGTTTCAAATTTTAATATTTTATCTTTTCGTTTATATGAAAAGTTTATTTTTCTTTAGTACGTTTTTCTTTCAGTACTATCATAATTTCCCTTACAACTGGGAACACGCAACAAACGCTGTGGCTTTATTAACTAATAAATATACAGTATATGAAACTTGTGAAAAGAATGTAAAACAAATTTTCTCGGATCGACCACGCTTGTCTGTAACTCTTAATATTAACACAATTATGTACGACAATGTTCCATTGTCATGAAAGAGCATATACATAAAGGGAAGAACGATAAACATTTTTGGTAAAAAGTAAACCAATAGCTCACCGCGGAAATTTTTATATAATTTTTCGATCAAAGTGAGGAGTATTATTTATTTTACATGTTCTACAAGTTCTGTGCGAATACTTACTATTACAAGGAAGTTATATTCGGAGAAACTAACGCGGCAATTATAAATTCCATATATGTAAGACATATGTTAAACAGAACTACCGAGAGCTGGTTAAAATTAGCAGACACCAAGGCGCGGTTATACATTACTGCTATAATTACAATAAACTATATAGGTTTTTGAGGATCCTTGTCGAATATATCCGCTTACTGACATACGAATAAAAATAGGATTAAGTATACTGCTGTGTCAAATGAAAGCTCCTTTAAATACGAAATCGGTGTTTCTTTGATAATACATTCTAAATTAATTCAGTTCTAGTTACAGAGAATTATTTTACTGCAACAATATAAAGGATGATGTGTCAAATTTTATCTTTTCACATTTGTCCTTGTACAGGGTGTTCGATAACAATTGGGGGAAAACTAAAAACATATGATTCTTCAGGACTATCATTCTTCAAAATATCAAGATTAAAAATTCGCGATTTTAGCTTTGTTTTGAGGAAATCTTCCTGTTCCGCCATTAGTAGTGACGCATCGTGTGGAACGCAGAGACACGCGCCGTTATTGGTTCATTCTGATTGAACAAAGCCTCAACAACCATTACCTAAATTTTCTGTTTGTTGCCGAACATCCTATAGAAAATATAAATTTACGTGGTAAAATCATTTTCAACGAGTTCGATGTTGTTTTTTGTTCATTCGGGAACGAACATCGATGTCTGTATTAATAATTAAGGGGATAGACTTCTTTTTCCAGGATTGCAAGGGTCTGGGATTCGCCTTCTCATTTCTTGATAATACAAACATTTTCAGTAGTCAAAAACGCTAGATAAAAAATCGATCTAGGGCACTATCTCTCTCAAAAGTCCTATTTTTCGTTTACGAGGCGTAATTTGCATTATTCGAAAGCATAAACTGCGCATGTAGGTATTTTCATAGCTACATGCTGCCGAATAAAGCAAGTTACGTTTGTATTACCTCGCAAACGAAGAAATAGATCTTTTATCTAGTGTTTTTGACTACTGAAAACCCCCACGTTTGTATTATCGAGAAATGAGAAGGCGAATCCTGCACCCTTGCAATCCAGGAAATGAGTCTACCGTAGGTATGAAGCTATATATGCCATTATTTCCAAGGCTCGCTATTCGATATTCGTTCCATTACGAGTTTGCGTGAAATCGTGGAGAACTAAAAACGCCATCTATATTTTCACGAATCTATGTATGGACACGGAATATGTATTGTGTATTCTGTGGAATATGGGTTTCTAAACACATTCGTACACATCATTACGTAACGTAACTTCCTTCTACGACAGTGATAAGATGTTGGCCAGGTTTTCTCGCACATGCGCGCTCAAAACAGTAACGTATCTATATCTTGAGGAAAAGGTAGTGAGACAGTTATATTGACAGGAATGTACCGAAACAATCTGTTCCGGACAAAAAGACTCCAGGACGTGTCCTACGAGTTACAAAATATGCAGAAATACACATGTTATACATTCATTTTTCAGAATCAAATCATACCAATTTTTTAAAATTCTGCGGGGTGTGCTCAATATACCCCATTTTATCGAGAATCTTACATAACTGAGGCAGAAATCGCCGCGCATACGCGAGAAATCTTGCACCATAACCATATCGCATCACGCCGGTGGAGGACAGGAGGAGGAAGTCCCTACCTCCGGTCAATTGCGGAAACTTCGCGAAAATATCGAATAACGTCGCGTAGCGCGACGAAAAAGGCCCAAGTGGCCTGCACATGGTAGGATAGCCTTTATGACCCCTTGTTCCGAGTGGACGGACGACCACCAGGCTCGGACCTCGGATCACCTTGGATCCGGGATCCTCAAGTACATACCCCGCTTTAGAAATTGTAGATTTCTAAAATAGCTAATAACAAACACCGCTTTTTTGCTTCGGAATCTCACGAGGATGACAATGGCGTGAGGGCCAAGCGTGGCGGTTATGGTCATAAAGTAACTAAAACTAAATGTTCGAATCTTCGAGACCCTTGCCGACGGTAATTTAGAGATATAAAACGATTGCCGCACGGAGTGACAGAGATATCTTGTAAGAAACGCAAATATAAAGACGTGATGAGCAATGTCCGATCGTGTCGCGAAACCGAACAGTAATTATAAACAGAAACAGTAAATAAAACAATATAATGGAAATTATATCATCGAATAGTATTAAACATATTTTTACAAATTGATTCAAATGTTTTCTTTAAAATACGACAGAACTTTCTCTCCAAAAGAAAGAAGCACCCAGTATAATTATAATTAGATGTAATGACAAACAATATATCTTTATGTAGAAATCGTATTGTACAATGATTGATTTATTGCATTTAAAGTATTAGATAATCCGCAATAACACATATATTCTCAGAACTATTCAATTGAACAGCGGAATCCTTTTTCAAAACGTACTGTGTTCTTATTTGATTTTCTATGCTTTTGTACTAAATATGGCCGGGTGCTTCTTTCTTTTGCACAGTATATCATATATACACAAGTTATACATTCATTTTTTCACGATCAAATCACAACAAAGGTACCCTTTTTTTATCCAGACTGTTACTTTACTGATGCTAAAGTCGCCGCGCATGCGCGAGACAATAGCCGATCGCAGATCGCTGCTAGAGTGAAGTGAAGGAACTCCCACCAGTCCCACCTTTTCCTTGACAACGAACTTCGTTCGAGTTAGAGTTATGAAAATAATTCATTCAGTGCGGTGAATGTATCGAATACAGTTGCATACGCGGATCGCGAGTTGCGAGTTTCGAGATTGACGGACAGTAAAGTACATAAATAGGTACATATTCGTTGACAGAACAGTCGAACTTCTTGAATTGTGTTGCCGTCTTAACATTGAGTTTGCATTGCAACGTGGGAATTGAGCGCGTAATCCAAACAACCGAGTCAAAGCACGCAATCGAAAAGTGTTCGATTTGACATTTTATTATTGATCCGAGCGAGGGACTAATAACTGTTCGTTGTCTAACATGGACCTACAGAATTTGCAAGAATTCATGGAATTAATTGGACGACTGAAGGTGAGTGAGCATTGACGACAAGAGATGTCACGAGGCAGCACTGTGACAAATATAAACTCGTTGAGATTCGATAAACGCGTGCAGGCAACATATAGGAGTGTTCATTTTTGGCAATCCCGACCAGCTGTGATCGAGCTGATTCCTTACTGTTGATAGTGCTATCACTGTTACATCGTATACACCGTATTTGTTATATAAGAATTTTCTCAGTTTATGCATAACAATATCCACGAAACCCAAAAAGTTTTACATACTTTTAAAATTTCCGTACGATTTTACAGTTAAGCATGTACAGTGACTCCCACAAATATTTGGACACTCTTAGAAAGGCGATTACTTTTCTAATATTGTACTATACGATTTCAACTTTTTTTGGGAAAAATTTTTCCAAAAATTGCAATTAATCGGAATTGTAGGAACAATACTAAAAGTTGCATTTTACAACTTTTTTATGCGGGCATATATTGAAAATTTAGAAAATACGTTTAGTAGATCTTTGTGAATTAAACATATTCTGAAAATTTCGTCAAAATCGGTCGACATTCCAATGAGCTACAAACGTTTAGAGATTGTCAAAATTGCAGATTTTGCCTGTCGCTTTTTCCGCATCAACCGATTTCGATGAAACTTTCACAGTGCATATAATTGACACAGATCTACAAAACATTTCTTAAATTTTCAATATACGCCCACATTAAATAGTTGCGAAGTGCAACTTTTAGTACTTTGTATACAATTCCAACCAATTGCAATTTTCAAAAAAATTTCTTTTCACATCCTATAGTAAACTAATTGCTCTAGCTTCCCAAAAATGTTCGAATCGTATAGTCCAATTGTAAAAATGTTATCGGCTTTTTAAGCGTGTCGAAATATTTGTGGGAGTCACTGTATATTGATCGCATGTTTACGTTTCCAGCATATGAAGAGGACAGGATGGGTCATCAGAAACGTACCTGATCCAGAGACAATCGCAGGACACATGTATCGAATGGCCATGTTATCGTTCCTAGTGGACAATGACGAACAATTGGACAAAGTCAAGTATGAAATGGTATTATATTGTTTGAGACTGGTCGCTTAAACTAAGACTAGTCGTGTTTTAAATTGTATTAATTATGTAAATTCCTTTGTATACGTAGAATCATGCAGATGGCTTTGATCCATGATCTGGCGGAGTGCATTGTAGGAGATATAACACCTCACTGCGGTGTTTCACCGGACGAGAAACACAGGCGAGAAGATGCTGCCATGGAAACGATTTGTAAACTTTTGGGAAATAAGGGACCAACGATATTGGAGATGTTTAGGGTAAGATCCGTTTAAAAGTCGTAAGTTTAGAAATCACTTGGTGCTATTATTGTATTATTGTACAGAGTAACAAAGAGCCAAAACACCAGTGGAAAGTTCTTATGATATAACATGTTTGTATAAAGTTGAAAAGAGTGGTCTTGTTGTGCTAGAACATCGAAGAACTTTAACTTTTATTCACATTTATTATGGACCCTATTTTGAATGGCTTTACGCTAACATAATGCGCGTTTATATAGGAATATGAGAAACAAGAATCTCCCGAAGCAAAGTACGTGAAGGACTTGGACATACTAGATTTAATGATGCAAGCATACGAATATGAGAAGAGAGACAACGTTCCTGGCGTGTTAGAGGAGTTCTTCGTAGCGACCAATGGAAAGATCCGACATCCATTCATCAGCAAAATGGCAACTGAAATCACAGCGAAAAGGGAAGCTCTATGTCGCAGTTCATCTAATTCGAAATGAGAATTGGAGTTTTTTTTTAAAAAGCTTTAAATATGTTTTATCCGTTAAATGTGATTGAGATATCACAGAGTCTTAGACGTTAAGTTTTACTGTACAAAAGGATTGATATCGGGCTTATTATTATTATTGTTTAATATATAGGAGCGATAAAGACCTACAATAACAGAGGATCATTCATCACAGATAACTATGAGCCTTCTATAGAAGATACTCACTTTTTCTATCTCCTATAAAAAGAAAAGATATTGGCTACATTCGTTAAGCCTACCAACAGATATTCTTACAGATGTTCTTATAACATAGTGTTATATTTTCATTAAAAAAGAAATATGATTTAACCTTCGCAATTACAAGTACAAACATTTATTTCTAGTAAAATGTTTCATTGGTGAAACGATATGTTGCTTCGATAGGTTTTGAAATTTAAGTAACATTGATTATATTCAGTTCTAAGTTATTTTATCATTAAGTATTTATGATAAATAATAAAATTATAGAAAGTATGAGAGACTTATTCCTTACCGCATAACAAAACCTTTGTTCGTGTTGCTTCGTAGTAAAAAGAACAGCAAGAATATTTCGAATAATATCAAAGTTTAATTATCTTATTTAGTCTGTATTAATTATGATCATAGTTCATTTAAAGCACCGAAATTATCACTGCTGATCAAATTCTGGATAAAAGATCGTTATTTCTTGCTTTTTTAAATGAATTTTCACATCAATTGATAATTTGGTTGTGATTATACAAACACGGTTTGCAACGTGAACAAAAAAATGACATAGTTTTATGTCTTGTTAATTAAACTTAAAACAGACGAATTCAACAATGTATGGCTACGATTGATTTACGTCATTATTATTATACGTAGCGAGAAATGTTTTAAAATAAACTAATCATTTTTCAACATACATAGTTTAATACTTTTTCATAGAGAATGAAAGGCTACAAAGTTGTTCTTTAGAAGTTCTTGACGCGTCCACCTACAAAAGTAGGTTCGTAACTAGCGAACGTTAGTACAGGTGAATATTTCAATCAGTTTAAAATTGCATGTGTTCGTCGAAATCGGTAAAAACTTATCGGCGGAATTACAATTGGAGAAAGAAATGCGCTAAATTCGTTGCAATTAGTTTAGCTTCAGAGTCCATAGCACGTCGTTGACAATAAGAAACATTATAATTTCGAGGAGTTAAAAGCAGAGGTAATACGAAAACACGTAAATGTACAAGATGCCCGAAAAATAAAGAATGTCGCATTGGTCTGTAAAAATAAATTCACGAAAGCTTTATTTTTCGAGCCCGTGGTTCCGAATGAACAAATCGCCTGTAAAAATAGGTGAAGGAACGAAAATTCGTAGGATACGTGCACGTATAACGATCGATCGATATGCGTGCTATATGTGAGTACACGTGAACGAACGCTGCGCAGAACGTCCCCTTCAGTGTTTCGGGCCGGATGATAAAAAGTAAGGTTGCTTCAACTGTTCAGAACGAACGTTAGCGTCAGCGAAACGTATAATTATAATACGTCACTCGGGAAAAACGAGTTGTCCGCGAGGTGAGGATACGATCAGTAGAATCACCGTGTTGAGGCATTGCCGGAATCAGTTCTACGTGAAACATGCAGGCGAACAATACCGAATTTCACGTCGAGACACTTGTTGGGCAAGGACACGAAGCTCTTCGAAAGTTACTGGTCCATTTCGACCTACCCGATGCAGGGGGCTTCCTGGATTACGCAAAATTTCGCCTGATTTGCCACTCACTCTTCCCGCCAAACGAAGTCGAACAGGATGACTGTAGAGTCAGGAATATCTTCGATTTATTCGACAATGATCATGACGATCTCTTAAAAGGACACGAGTGGGAAACGTGAGTACTTTGTACTCCTGTGAAAAATTAAACAATTCTTAGAACTTGGTTAGTTCTTCCAGGACATTCAAAAAGTCTTTATACGTATAACTATATATGCGTCTTGTTATTTTATAAATTAACTCGCAGCGCATTGTTGTTCGCTTTTCGAATGGATGTTAAAAATCTTTAGGGATCGACATATTCCGATTATTTTCAAACACGAGAAAAGAGAATGTATTCAAAATGCAAACAGGCGATAATATTTACACAACAATTTATGCAAAGTAAAAATTATCTACCTAAATTGTAACAAGCTGCGGAATGAAACAGAAATTTATTTTCTTTCTTAATACATTTAATATAGGTTGAAAATAATATAACAATATTTTGAAATTCTTCGATTGTTTTCGCTGTTTCAAATTACACCTATTTATTTTTGTCATATATGCATCAAATCCGCTGTCTATCGCGTTTGAATTCAATGAATTAGAGAATTGGTTAAAAAGGATACGAATGATGCATGAATATGAATGATGCGAATATGAATGATGCGAATTAAATCGAAGGTCATTTTTCCCAAATAACAAAAGGTTACGTTACGTATTTGATCGCGATCTTTGTACACAACCGGAAGTGTACGTAACGCTAGCTCAACCGTGTAGTACAAATGATCCATGTAATCGCAAATTCAATTGATAAGATTAAACAATACTCAGGATGGATCTTAGCTATACCTACTGGAATTTTTTTACGAGATTTTTGTCGCCGTCGCATAATGAAGTATGTACATATTTGGTCCGAAAAGCTATACAAAACTATTGCAACGTTATTTATAGTTTCAAGGTCATAAATAGACTGTGAATCTTTTATAGAATACATTTATGGTTTATAAAAATTTTCATTTGTTTAGATACGTACAGTGTGACTCCTACAAATATTCGGACACTCTTAAAAAGGCAATAACTTTTTTAATATTGTACTGTACGATTTCAACTTTTTTGGGAAGCAATTAGTTTACTACAGGATGTGAAAAAGATTTTTGCAAAAATTGCAATTGATCGGAATTATAGAAAAAATACTAAAAGTAGCATTTTACAACTTTTTTATGCGGGCATATATTGAAAATTTTAAAAATCCGTTTTATAGATCTTTGCGAATTAACCATATTATGAAAATTTCGTCAAAATCGGTTGACGTTCCAATGAGCTACAAACGTTTAGAGATTGTCAAAATTGCAGATTTTGCCTGTCGCTTTTTCCGCATCAACCGATTTCGATGAAACTTTCACAGTGCATATAATTGACACAGATCTACAAAACGTATTTATTAAATTTTCAATATAGGCCCACATTAAAAAGTTGTAAAACGCAACTCTTAGTATTTTTCCCATAATTCCGATCAATTGCAATTTTTGGAAAATTTTTTTTTCACATCCTGTACTAAACTAATTGCTTTAGCTTCCCAAAAAAGTTCGAATCGTATAGTCCAATTGTAAAAAAGTTATCGGCTTTTTAAGAGTGTCCGAATATTTGTGGGAGTCACTGTATATCGTATAAGCGTTTGGTTTCGAACAATGAACCCTTGTTTGGCCGCGTCTTGATTTTCGTTCTATCCATAATTTATTCCTTGGGGCATCACCTAAGTGCTACGACTGTTTATGTCTTATGTCACATCTTGGAGGGTAGTCTTGTCGTCGCCCCAGCGCCGAAATTCGAACTCTGTTTATTTTCCGTGGTCCACTCGTGGGTCAGTCAAAGATATGTACTTATCTTGCGACTCGCGCCCCTCTTTTCCATCGATACCCCCACGCGTTGAAAATTGCTCGGATTATGTTCAGTGAGAAATCACGCAAAAGAAATTCTATAATCCTGTAATAATAATACAATAAGCTTGTTGCTTCTTTATCGAATGTAACAAGTGTATAGTACAGGGTGAGCCGCGCGCTAAAGGTAATCTTGTACTATTCCTGCTATAATCCTGCAATAATAATAAGCTTGTTGGTCCTTTATCAAATGTAGAGTCTGCAAATGGTTGGAAACAATACTCAACCCTGTGAGCGCGTTGCTGATCGTGGACGTGCAAAATGATTTCATCGATGGAACGTTAGCACTCCCTTCCTGCAAAAACCGCGAAGATAGCTTCAAATTTGTAGAATCAATAAATCGTCTGCTAAGATATGAAGGTATCGGTATAGTTATTTACTCGATGGACTGGCATCCCAAGGATCATATCAGTTTCTATGAAAATTTACACCTGAGGGAGCTACATCCAGACTCGAAGGTAACAATCTCATTATTAGACTGCGGATTTTATGCATTTATAACAATAATAGACACGTATATTTTAAAGCAGTGGACATGTTAAAAATATTTAAGGACAACAATGTATTAGTTTTAGTTTAATAAGATAACTAAAAGAAGGATACAATTTTTATTTTGCATAAAGATCCGCAGTCTACTCATTATATTTCGGAACAAAAACTTCCGGGACTTCCCAGTTAGCCAAACCTGTTTCTGATTGTATTGTAAAATGCTCTACAATTCTGTCTCACCGTTTATATCGTACGTATGGAGTTTTTGCAAGTCATTTCCGGGTATAAAAGTTAATGGCACCTGGATCGTGATAGTCATTACGTCTTATTGAAAATCAAGCTTCTTCTAAACCAGTCGAATGTTCTTGTTGAATGCAGGTGACAAAGAAAAACGCAAAGATGTTCGACACCGTGATATTCTCGGAACCCTATTGGGAGCAGACATTGTGGCCTAAACATTGCGTCCAGCACACCCGGGGCGCCGAGTTGCACAAAGACCTTGTCATTGCACCTCTATCGAAACAGGTACAGACAAAGTAACCATGTCTCCATGCTGATGAGTTTCGCATTTCGGCCAGCTTTATTGCGTTCGACCTTACCTCTGCAGGCTTTCTTGATCTTACTAATGCTTATTACTAACGATATTACTCAAAACACACGTCTTACCTACGCTCTCTTTGCACACGTTGAAAAGAAACAAGTCGCTTTAAGTTGCATAACCAAATTTTTGCCTTTCTCCTATAAATTTTGATCTTCTTCCTATGTTATCCAATAGATTTGGACGAGAAGATGTGAGAAATCCAAGTTCCGTTTCTGGCAGATCAATGGTTCAAAAGTTATAAATGTTTAACGTTGAGCGATTTCCAGTGTTTTCGATAGTCAGCGCCGCCATAAATAATTCATAACGAGCTCTATCGATTGTTCAGGTGTTCAAGGGCACATTCTCGGAAAAGGAGGCTTATTCAGTATTTACCGAGAAGAATTTCGACGGTGTGAGCAAACTGGAGGAGATTTTGCTAGAATCAGAGATCACACAGTTGTTTGTTTGCGGTCTGGCCTACGACATCTGCGTGAAGGAGACTTGCCTGGATGGTCTTCGATTGGGATACACGGTAGCAGTGGTCGATGACTGTTGTCGATGTTTAAATATCGAGGATACCAAGGCTGCGAAACGGTTGATCGCGGAGAACGGCGGTTTGATCGTCGAGAGCGACAAGGCGAGATCCCTGATGTGCGGGACGGAGAGGAGCTTGATTCTAAGTCATCAAACCGCGAAGAAAATTGCCTCGATCTCGTTCCCCGAAAGCACCACGGTCGCGGCTGAATAGAATAACAACAGCATTACATAGTAAGACTTTCATGCCTCACGACCGAGATCAACAGACTCCGTAGGGTAGTTTGCACAAATATATTATGGACATCTCTCCTAGGGGTGAATCTACATTTCCGGATCGGTGGAGATTTGTAAAAGAAACTTGCCGCAAAATCGTATATAACAAGGAAAATTGTTGTTAAAGTTTGTTTTTACATCAACACCTTCTATCCATCGAGGAGAGAAAAAGTTTGGAAGGTACCATGTGTCGTAAACAAATATGTACTTATTAAGATACAATAAGCTGTTGGAAGCCTTTTTACCTTTTATACGTATAGACAAAAGCCTACTATTACTGTCCACCTGACCGTGTCGATGGGATAGAACATAATCGTGTGAGTGCCTTTAGACAAACGAAATTTAAAGGGACATTCGTCGTTATGCACAAGCATAGATAGATCCGATAGTAGAGGGGCAGTCTATTGACTGTCCCGGGAGTGGATTGTTTTTTAGTGGGTATGCGTGACCGACCACCCGTCACGTGAACCCCACACTACCCTCTTCTAGGGTGTGCGTAATTGCATTTTGTTGACCACTCTCTTAGAAAAAAAGGTCACTTTGTTTCCCTGCCCATTCAAATCATACATTTGAAGTTGTAAATACAAATAAAAGAAAATCTTATATACATAGGAGCTAGATCGCGGCTTTACTGTACTATTTTGATCGTGGTCAGAGTAAGAAGTAGAATGTAGTATCACAGATGTAGAACTGTGATATTTTATGCTTCATAGTTACATATTAGGAGGTATTCGCGTAAATGTCAGTGTCCTGTGGATCCGACGGAGAAACAGAAGTTTCCGAAAAACTTGTAAGTACCTTACTTTACATTAGTATTTTTACATTATTGCAGAATTAGTATTCTTCTGTGTAATATATGTATATATTTTACATATATTTTTCATGAAGGAGTTGTGTGTATTGTTGTTCTAATTATATTATTTATTTTCATTATAACGAATATTGAAATAAAATATGTCACTCTCTCAGGTCTCCAGCTGTTCTGTTGGCTGTTTCAATGAAATAAATGTCTATGTTTACCATTTTCTTTTTCATTTATTGAACATCTACTGTCTGGAATAAATAAGAGATTCGTCGTAATCACAAGTATTGCAGATATTAATCTGAACCTTGGTCGGGTAATAAATACAAATACAATAAATAGATTAGCGTGTTGATAACAACATAATCTTATAGTCGAAATTATAATTCTGCAAAATTGCTAATTTCTAGTATTCCTTGATCGAATCGGTAGCGCCGAAATCAATTGTGCATATACAAAAATTTACGATCGTGAAAATTCAAACGTATAATCTTATCTACGTTGAAGACTGCCTATCGTTCAGCGATCTGGCTGTTTTTTCAATTTTGTTTGCCGACTCGTCGTCCATTGTCAATTTACATGCGTACCTATGCCTTGCCCCGCAATCGTCGCTGTGATACGAATACAGTCGGGACGTTGTATTGTAAGACAGCTTCAGACACCTGCGGAAACGTAGAAATGTATATAGAAAGTCATATTTTTATACAGTTCGACGAAAAGCGTAATGTAATGAGGCAATATCGTTTTCTTTGCAAGTCAAATTCAACCTTATGCAAATCAATTTCACTTTTCTGCAAATCAAATTCAACCTTTATAAATCAATTTCGCCGATTAAGAATATTTAAAATTAATTATTTATTTATTTAGGTTAAATTATATATTTATTTAGACACACGTGAACGGTGTCATTACTGCGAGAGAAACGTAAGACTCAATACTCGATACGCTTCAATAAATACGTATGTACTGTCATTTTTAAAATTGATTAGGGTATACTTTACTTTACCGGTCTCATAAATTATGATGTATTTGGTATGTAATCCAGTAGATTTTTACCCGGGGCGCGGCTGCAGATCGAAGTTTCGATCCTGTAGGATCTATGGTTCAGGAGTTATGCTTGCTTAAAGTTGAGCAATCTGCAGTGTTTTTGACAGGTAAGGGCGCCGCCATATTGATTTGTTGTCCTTGCCCCCTCCCCGACCTAATCACCAACCAACTAATTAATTATTCTGCTCGGTAGGCGGCGCGCGACCGTCACTACCAATATGGCGGCGCCCTTACCTGTCAAAAACACTGCAGATTGCTCAACAGAATGCTCAGATTTTTTTTACAAAATCTTATTTAAAATTGCTTTACTTGTAAAAGGTTGAAATTGATTCGCAAAGGGGCGAAAAATTGATTTGCAGAAGGGCGAATTTGGAGTGCAAAACCTGTAATGGTAGAGAGATAGGGTATTCCCCTTAATTCGAGTCGATTCCCCTGATCTGGCGACATTGTTTACTAGCCGAAATAGCCCAGTGGATAGGAAGCACGATCATGCTTACCTCCCGTCGCCAGGAACGGTCTGCTTCGTGTTCTGATGGTGAACCGGCTTCGCACTGCTCGCCCAAATCCACAGGAGACCGGGATTCAATCCACCGGTCCAGAAATGTTTCCCTTTCAACTTCGAGTTCGTCTGCAAACTGCTGAGCACGTCTCGTTTCTCGTCGTCCTTCTCAAACTCCAGCAATTGGCCGCCCATACCGCGACAGAGACTCGCCGACGATTTCCAGTCGAATTCACGGTTGCTGAAGTGGTAGCAACTCGGGCCGATTTTCGTGTAATTCGCAGGACACGGTTCTGAAAAAATCGATATATCTAGTTTAAAAAACAAACGAAAGTAGGACAGATGTAGATACAAGATGAATACACACTCTTCTGACTCGAGTTCCCGGAAATGACGTAATAGAGTAGCTCCTCCGCTCTTCTTAACCGGTTCTCCAGAAAATCCACTCTGTACACGAGCTTCTCTATCGCCCCTGGAAATTAATTTTTTGATAAATCGGTCGAGACATTGAAATTCAACGTCAAGGACAATAATTTTGCTGTGGCTTTTTTTACGGGATCTTCATCGATTCAAAGATGTATTAGCTGTCGTTCAGAGGCGGGCATTATTTGGCGAAACAAATATTTCAAATACTATTTAATATCTCAGATTTTATTTTGCTTAAAGAAAATAGTATTTCACAAATAAGATATACAATTTCGAAAATAAAATATTTCTATTTCAACAGTTTTTGATCCACAAAATAAAATATTTCTATTTTAACAACCAGAAACACGAAATAAAATATTTTACTTTTTGCATTGTTATAATACTCTGAGAAACCGCATAAACATACAGTCTATCTTATCGTTAAAAAACGATTTACACTCACAAATGTATTGAATTCGAACCATTATTTTCAGCAATAATATTTAAAATTGAAATTGAAAATACAGACAAGATACAAATATTTTCTTATATTCTTCAAATAAAATACTATTTTCAAAAGAATTACTGCCTCAAATAAATTATTTTATTTTCAAAAATTACTACGTCAAATAAAATATTTTATTTTCAAAGAGTTGTGTACACATACTTTAAAATAAATAGGATTATTTACTATTTACTATTTAAAATGCTATTTTCCCCAGCTCTGCCGACGTTATCGATTTTTAAACGCGAAAGCAAAATTGTTCTCTATGTCTAAAATGGTCTCTATGTCCTCTTTAAGCAAATCTTTTTACCCAGAAGATACAGATCGGTCTCGGTGACTTCTCGTTTGTTCGGCGTGGATATTTTACTGGCAACCGTCAAGGTCTTGTCGCCCAGTTTCATCACTTTCGATGTTCTCGACATCCTCGAGTCGGAGACTATCCAATTCTCCAGAATCTCGGACCATGGTCCAGGCGAATCGCAGACGGAAACGTTTTGCAAACTATCTAATAAAATGTCGCAAACGTAAACATCGCTACAGACTTCTGGCATTTCAACGTTAATTGAAATTCTTACCACAGAGTCCCAAGCAGACCAGCGACAGCAGAATCAGAAGACACAGCTGAAGAGATCGAGAAGCTCTATCCTTCACGGTAAACCTGGAAACGAGACGACAACGGTGAATCGGAGTAAGTAGATCCTCCGACACGAAAAAGATCGGGCGCGTTTTTGTCCGAATCGCGTTCGTCTCGAACTTTCTCAAAGAAAGTTCAAAGGAATGCGCGCCATTCCGAGCACATAAGCATCTTCATGCTCCCGGTTCTAGTATTTTGCTTGAAACGATTATCTATTGTGTTGGCAAGAAGGTAATTTTTCGGTATTTTAAGATGAAATAGAATCCAATTTTTTTATTCAAGAAGTTAACTTTGATACATTTTATATCTTCCATTTTGTTCGATGATCTTTTGCCATCTTTCTGGTAGCTTCACGATTCCGTGCTCATAAAACTTCTGGTCCTTATCTGCCAAAAACTGATCGAAGTGTGCGATTTCAGGTCATCATTATTTCACTATTTTTTTTTTAGTGTGGGACTCGGGGACACAGGTGGCCGATGTCCCCAATACCCAACATCCACACGTCTAGGACTGAGAACCCTTTTTTCCGCTCTGTAATGTCCTTGAGGACAGTCAGGGCCCCGCTTTTCTACCACGTTTTTATTGTACTACGGTTTTATCAGCTCGTTTTCTTGTCCGTCTGTTTTTCTGTTCGGTACAAAGTTTGCAATTGATTTTAAACTAACTTCCCGATGAGCTAGAGACTTGAAATTTTAAACATTGCTCAGAACTGGATGACAATGCAATATTTAAAAAAAATTTTAAAAGAGCCTCTATGCGTTTAGGAGATATAAACTATTAAAAATGAAACCGTTAGCGATCCCCACTCCGCGCGACAGCGCTCCCTACTCCACTACGCGTTCCCACTCTGACTCATCCCCACTCCACTGACCCGCTTCGACCGAAGGAGCTCAATATGCTCAATAGATAATTGATGCATGAATAGTTCACCTAAGTCACTAACAATTTTATTGCACTGCAAATGATGTGTGAGTTTTCTCAACGGCAGCTACTCTCTACACTCCTTACTATTATTTCGCGCCCCACGTTTTTCATTTTAAACCTTACAAGTATTTTCGTAGCTACTAAAAATTCACAATCACATTTTCAGGACTATCTGTTTAGGGCTAGGAAAAATTATCTTATACTTTTTTGTCCGTGTTAACAACGTGGTATATTAAAAATATTTTTATTCAAATAATTTTGCATTTCTCCTGACTGCCTCTATTCCCGGACTCACCTCCACTCCTGTTCTTTTCTCAATTTTCCTTAAAATACCGAAATTACTTTCTTGCCAACAGAATATAACGCGTCCCAATTGGTTTACTCACATAATACTCGTGAAACAGGCACGTTATCACGGTTATTATCATTCCACTTCTCTTTGTTCCGGCGCGGCGCGACGATTGCACCTGGTCGATCCGCTTCCGTTCGTGAGCTGTGCACGACTATCGATCGGGACTCCCGAGATCCAAACGCGTGCATACCTACGGCCAGAACTGCTGGACACTTTCTCTCTTCCTCGGAAAAATTAGTCACTTTCATCGTCGGATTCGTCTGCTTCTCGGTCACGCGTTTTCGCGGTGCTCTTATCGAGCCAATTTTTCCGTCTGATTTTTCAAAATAAATTTCTCTCATCGATAACTGTTATGAGCAATCGAAACAGTTTTTCTTCATCGGTAACAGTTATCGAGGAGGATCCAATGTTCTGAACACTAATAACTGTTATTTGTAACAAAAATCTATAAAAATCGATATTTTTTAATAATTTTGTTCTTCGAATTTGTTTCTTTATATTTTGTGTACAGTCTCTTAAATTTCAATAATAATCAACTTTTTTATTTTTATCTTAGAGGAAATTTTAGAATAACTTATTTTTGGTCCCTGCTAACAGTACTGCGACCGGTCAAATGACCTCTTTCACATTGTTTATTTTTTAATGATTGCAATTATAAAGATGCTTCCATTCGAAATTATTCG
Source organism: Lasioglossum malachurum (assembly GCA_028455605.1). Lineage (NCBI taxonomy): Eukaryota > Metazoa > Arthropoda > Insecta > Hymenoptera > Halictidae > Lasioglossum > Lasioglossum malachurum. The sequence continues at coordinate 13,246,070 of CM052312.1, read as the reverse complement.
ATAAATTTCTTTATTCGAGCACGTATCATATGATCGGTAATGAACGGAGCCGTGCGGAACCTATTACCAATTAGTAGGACAATACGTTATTATTTATTACGAGAAGGCGCGATTTCGTTATAACAGTTTGAATGGTGTTGGATTTTTTGGCCCATCAATTGTTAGTCAAAATACCCGAGAAACCAGTATTTCTTAATTGGCCTACTGACACGATTCTCTCCGAAAAGTGGAACTTTGTCTTCGCACGAAGCACAGGTGAACTTTGTCTACCGCCGAACCCGTTACGTGACATTCGATTTCGTTGGCAAATGTCACGGAACCTGTTTCACACAATTGGTTAGATTTGATCTTAAGTTTCTATTTCTTGCAATCGATGCAGACGATTTTTATTTTGCATAAATATCCGCAGGCTACTAATAACAAACAGACGGAACGGAAGGAAGGCCAACACACGTGTTTCTTTGCATGTCTTTTAATGAAACAACTATAGCGGGGACGAGTACGTGCGCCAACGTGAGTCGTCGTCCAGCTAATAATATGTAGTCAACTATACACTACGTATGTACAACCGTGGTGAAATTGATATCGCATCCGGCCACGACACGGAACGGGACGGTGTGTTTCCTCAGTCTTTCGTTTCGCGTTGGCTAATTAGAAATACACGGTGAGATTGAGCCGTTCGTTCCCCACTTGGCTGTTCCTGGACCTCGTTTCAGCCGCCACCTCCACGCTGTCCACCGTCTGAAAGATTGAGAACTTTCTACAGGGGAATTCCCATCGTGAGCTGTTGGCCCGATACATTTGCAATAATAATAATATAATCGCTTTCGTTCGAAATATTCACGTTTCGTCCTAAATATTTTGTTCTAAATGAAATATGCTGTAGTCCATGTGAAATTCTGGGAGATTTAAGTCATCATTTTGCCGGTTTCGAGTTTATTTATAAAATTACAGACCTCCGAGATTTGCAATTTATCCCCATTTTGTCGTGAAAACGGGCCTCGCTTACGAATTTTTTTCTCAGGAACTGTTTGTCCGATCGAGCTACATTTTTTCTTGTTTTATTCAGAAGGGATTGGGCTATTATACAATAATTTGTGTTTCAACTTCATAATTGTAATTATTTCAATCGTTTGAACTTTGTAATGTCGAGTAATGTAAACAAATTCTTTTTCTGCGTTGTATTATTCGATGATCATCCAGAGTGATTTAAATTTTGAACAAAAATATGGTCGTATATAGTCCTAGTTACCCTGTCGTCGTCGTCCCACGACAGTTTTTTAACCCTCTGGGAGGCGGAGCAAGCGGGCCACGCTGGCATCAACGAGTCCGGGAGATCCCCGGAATAATTGGAAGATTCGCGAGAGGCTGCGTTGAAGTTCGACTTCGCGCTTAGGTCGTTCATGTTTTGCACTAGACCGCCGATGTTAGGGATGTTCGACGTTGCGGATAAACCGGGCGGATTTGGGGCTGGTGCCACTTTGTGCCTCCCGTACAGAGGCACTTGTCTGGCCGACGATAAACCTTCGCAAAATCGATCCATTAGAGTCAGGAATCGGCTGCCTTGCCGCGCACAGTGCTGGTAGATAAATTATAGGGGTGGAGGTGGGTACCTGAAAACTCGGGTTCAGGCTGGGACTCGAAAATTCGTGATACGTGGGTACCCGAAGTCGAAATCGGACCGGGAACCCGACTTCAATTTCGGATACTCGGAATTTCCGGGTACCCGAGTACAGTAAAGTCGCGATCTAGCTCCCTGAGGATCTTCAGGATCACTGTCCCTTCGTCTATCCACTCTACTGGGGGCAGGGTTGCCGTCTGCGAGTCCCGCCTGGCTCCTTACCCTTCCGCCCCTAGCCCAGCTGTGCTGCGGAACCCGCCTTTGCTTCCCCCACTCTTCCCACTAACGCTGACGCGTACGGTGACGTACTGGGAAGAGTGGGGGAAGCAAAGGCGGGCTCCGCAGCACAGCTGGGCGAGGGTCGGAAGGGTAAGGAGCCTGGCGGGACTCGCAGATGGCAACCCTGCTGGGGGGCATGCCCGCGAGAGGTTGAGAAGCTCGAGCTGACCGATACACTTTCCTTTGTTGCGTCTTCGGCCGTACGGTCCGCGTTTACAATAGTTTACATGCTGTCCTTTTCTGCGTTCGGCATCCTTTGTACTTTCGGCGCGGTCGACGCAGTCGTAAAAAGAAATAGTTTCCCTACACGATCTCTGTCCCTGCTCGGAACAGGCAATGGGAGCTAGATCGCGACTTCACTGTATCACTAATTTTCGAGTACCGCCCACCCCTAATAAATGAACTCAAATGCTCTACAACTTTCCTTGCATTTGGCTTGGACTCTAGACTCTAGAACGTCTAGAATCTAAAAACGTTCTAGACGTTTCTAATCTGTCGTTCCCTCAAGAGTCGAGATTTCTATTGATAGCACACTCACTTTTAACGGTGGCGTGATAGGAGTTCTTCGCACCGAAGACAGGGTTCTCGACGTCGTTGCCGTCATTGCTGATCTCCCTCATCTCGTCGTTGTTGGCGTCGTCGACGATCTCCTGGTCGACGTGGTCCTCGTCGCCGCGATCGCCTCTGCCATTCTCGTCCTCGTCGTTCTCCTCGATACTGTGAGCGATCTCGTGACGGTTTCCTCTTCGTGGGAGATCCAGGGGGTCTTGGAGCATGTTCGCGCCGAGCACCTGGGGGGTTGGACTCAGCGCGGAGGGTACAGGCGACTTCTCTCTGTACACGGTGCCCACGGAACTCACGGACCCGCTAGTCTTTGGCCTCTTACTGCAACAACCGTGACAAGTCCTCCGAATTATGTATGTCGAATTCAGCTGGTAATGCTTCAAAAAACATTAGGATAATTGTTCGTTTCCCTTACTGTTTATATATGTACAAAATTAGAACGAGTATGATAACTCCTAGAAGTCCCAAAACAGCGCCGAACACTGCAACCAGGAGGACGCTACTGCCTAACCAGGCTGGCGCAGCTCTCGCAGCGATAGGCAGTGACCCAGTGTTTGGTATGTGAACGATCACCGGGATCATGCTAGACCTGCAACAGTGGTGTCACGTATGAGTCTGTGATACTTGATGGATAAGAGATTATCGTTTCCTTCAGTGGCGCACCCAGGGGGGAGCCAGGGGGCCAAGCCCGCCCAAGAAAAAAATGTTTAGCTTCCAAAACTAAAATCGCGAAATAGCCCTGGGTACCGTTGACAGATATTTTGGCTAAAAAAAGGGTTGGGTTCAACTCGGCCCCTCCAAGATTACATCCTGGGTGGCCACTAGTTTCCTTTTCGTACCTGGGAGGGCGACCCGAGTCGGAAGCCACGGCTACCAATCGGGCTAGGGTACCATTGATCGTTGCTGCTGATCTTAGGATCAGCTCCCCGCTATCCCGGATCTCGAACGACCTGCGTACAATGATCTATTATAGTTTGAGTGTTCCCTGTTACCTAATAGTAATATCGAACAGCGTTGAAATCGACTCGCTGGACTCTAAAGGTGGGATCGAGGACGACTTTATCAGACGCGGTTTAGGAGATCCCACCTGACCTGTATAATAAGTAGTACCTCGCATCAGGACCTCGTAGTGACAGGCTGACTTTGTCATCTCTGTCGCCATCGGCGGCTTCTAGCTTCCCTAAACATAATAAATCATAATAGATCACACGGCCGGGTATTAATGAATTCATCGAACGAAACCGCGCAGGAGAAAGTCGCTCACCGACAATGGATCCCTCCTTCAAGGTTGCAGCGTGAAATTCGTATCTCGGATGACGAAACCGCGGCTCCCATTCGTTCACGTCTTCGACAGAGACGTTCACTCGCGACGTGTCATTCTGGAATGGAATTCGATCGAGTTACGGTCATCGACGAGTATCGGTAATAACATGTTTCAAGCTTTCTATTTCGATTGTTCATGAATATTCTCATGAACATGATCGTGAATGTGACTCACATGATGACCGTCGGTGACGCGGACCAGAAAACTGTGATGAATCCTTCTCTCGTAGTCCAAAGTCCCTTTCAAAATCAGCTCGCCAGAGTTCGTGATGGAGAACCTTTCTAGATCCTCGATCGCTCCAACCAACCAGAACCTCAAGTTCTGAAACAGATACCGGTTACACACACAAGAAGCCTCGGGTCGGGTTTTGATTACTCTGGTCGTGTCGGGTCGGGGTCAGGGTTGCCATCTGCGAGCCTCGCACGGTCCCTTACCCTTCCGCCCCTCGCCCAGCTGTGCTCCGAAGCCCGCCTTTGCTTCCCCCACTCTTCCCATTACGCTGTCGCGTACCGTACACGTCAGCGTTAGTGGGAAGAGTGGTGCAGCGCAGCTGGGCGTGGGGCGGAAAGGGCCTGGCGAGACTCGCAGATGGCAACCCTGTCGAGACCCAAAAATTAGTGATACTTGAGTACTCGGAAATGTCAGGTATCTAAAATCGAGGTCGGGTTGCGTCGGGAATGCAAAAATCCATGACATTCGGCTCTCCGAACAACATAAATTTTTGGGTTTCCGACCCGATTTCGATTTCGGATACCCAAAATTTCCGTTTGCTCGCCAATCCCTATTTTCTTGTACTCACCGAGTCCACTTTGTTCACCCCGGTCGTCAATAAAACGCTTCCGGGTGGCGTGTTTTCGGGGATACTGGTGTGATGATCCCGTCTGATGAACTTGATAGGCAATCTCCCACCTAATTCGCATGGTTTTGATTGATTAGAGCCGTTCCAGCACCGGAATCGATCAAACGTAAACGTTAATTGCTTACCGGCGGTGGGCTCCACGCTCCAGTCGCTTTCCCGCGATACCACTATAGTTGAAAGCGCATACTTGTCTGGATTGTCTACCTGCGTCGCCTGAAATTGCAGTCATCCAATTTTTAATTAAATAATCTCGACATGTAGAATGAGATTGCGTCGATTGTTATCTAACTTTTGTAATTGATCGGTAATTAATACCACCGTGGGCCGTTTACCTTGACAACAATCGTCGCCGGAGACTGCAGTTCATGCTCGTACAATAGCCGCGTGATAGCAACCTCGGCAGTTTCAGGATTTAGAGTGAGGAATGGCAGAATTCCACCTTGGATCGTGTACTTCACCGGCGCGTTGATCCCCGCATCCTGATCCACAGCTTTTATCGGAGCTGGATCTACTTTTAGCACTCTTCTCTGAGAAAGTTTATTCGATAAGCTTAATTAAGACCCAGTATGTCTACGACTTCGGAATTGTGTGCTCGCGATGGTCGATTTTCAGAGGCCATGCCCCTTGGCTCCGGTCGCGCTCCCTCCACGTGGCGACCTTAGTGCTAGGAGCTCCTCGGGCGTGCACCATAGCCACTCGTGGTGCATTAGGGCGGAGTGGGAGGCACGGGTGGAGCCAGTGGGCGTGGCCTTTGCAAATCTGCCGTTCTAAGGACATAATTCCGAATTCTGCGATATTCTACCATGATCGTACTGGTTTGATCTGTCGAGGGATCACGATTTTATACTGATCGCTTTGAAACGAGGGATTCTGGTCATCCGCATCGATGACGTTCACGTGGAGCGTTGTGGTGGATGATTTCGGCGGGTTCCCTTGATCCTATCGACAGAAGATCATCTTCTTACGAACGGGGAATATGTCCAGACCTCGCGCGAACGTTTAAATATGACTGTATTTACCTGTGCGCGAATATCGACGGAGAAATTAGACAGACTCTCGTAATCCAACGGCTTCCTCAGCACCAGGGTACCCTCCAAAGCGTTCACGAACACGAAGTAGTCCTACAAAGTCGTTCCAATTGCGATTTACAAACGCGATCGGGTTGATCATCGGTGATTGTCTTTTAAATAAATTACCGAATGCGGCCCGGGCAGGACAGCATACTGCACCGTTGAAAATGGTCCCGGTTGATCAGCATCTACGGCTCGTACTCCTTGCAGAACTCTCGTGCCGACCACGGTAACCTGGAAGTGCACCGGGGAAATAGAGAAATGATACGTATGTCACGCAACAATTTCTGGAATGAAGATTGCCTACCTCCGAGATGTTGAGAACGTAGGGCGCGTTAACGAATTGCGGAGCATTGTCGTTCGCGTCGGTCACGCGAATGTTGACTGGTATCACGAATCCCTGGGAAAAGAAGCAATGTGCGTGTGTAGTTGACAGACAAAATTTTGAAACTTTCGCGAACGTCTTTAGCACATGTAAGAGTATTGTTAGTTGGTTATTGCAGTAGATCAGTCCTGTCCAACTAGCTCGCGGCGGGCAAGGGTGCCCAGATTTGTGTCCCCACTCTACCTTTCCCCTCTACGACGCTACCCCCCACGCTAGCGCAGTGGCCCGGTCACGTGACCTATTCCATCTCTGTCGTGCATGTGTCCGATACTGGCAGAGAGAGAGGGTATCTTCTTCCCCTCAATTGGTGCTCCCCCCACTGAATTGGTGCACCCTCCCCTCAATTAGTGCTTTGTACCCTCAATTGGTACTCTCTCCACTGAATTGGTGTCCCCTCCACACAATTGTTGCCCCCTCCCCACAATTGTTGCCCCCTCCTCTCGAACGGGACTGTACTAAAACTTAGCGTACCGGATCCAAAGTGTGCTTCCTCTCGCAAATGACGTTGACGTAGACGCTGGCTGGTCCATCGACGCCCTCCTTGTCCAGAGGTCGGACCAACGACAGGTTCTTCGAGTATGCCGCGAAAGCGACAGGACTGTCGACTTCCTGGAGACGAAGCTCGACATCTCCTTGAGGCGAAGGATCCCCTAACACACCCAGAACACCTACGGTGTCACCGACCGGTAGATCCTCGTTGACGAAGAGGTGCGCGGCGGTGGCACCGTTCTCTAGGAAACATCGCGCGTCACGGATCACTATACACGAAGAAATGCGATTAATTTTTCGGGAATCGTAACTCTATTACAAGGTCATCTTAACCCCTTGCACTATGATTAAATTTTCGGTAGCTTAGAAATCTAGCTATCTTCGTCACACTTCTTCTTCATGTTCGTCTTCGTGGTCCAGTGAAGTCAAGGCTGTACCTGGCCTCATATTATAGTGCAAAGGGTTAACGACATAATAAGGATGAAGGATGGTTTTGTGGAGCGGAAGTGGGGAAATGATTTGACACTGGGTTTTATTTTTGCAATATCCTTCCTGATTGTCGAAAATCTTGTCAAAACTTAAAGGGCTTTGGGGCACGTTTTCTCGTTATCAGTCCAAACTTTACACAGATTTTTTTTTAATTATTTGGAACAATCCTGGCGGGTGTCGTGAAAGAAATTCGAAAGTCGAAGAAAGAGCCACGCGTGTACACATGATTCTTTTGAAGGAACTGGATGTGGTTTTGGGGTTTCCGGAGGATTTGAGAACCGGTTCCAACGGACAGGCGAGCGAACCGAAGACCCACTGTCCCGTGATTCCAAGTGGAGCGTGCACTATCTCACGAACCACGATCATCATAAAATATAGCCGTATTTGAATCGGGTATTCGGTTATTGAAGCACAAGCCTGTACTTTAATGGCGGACGGAGTGGTCATCTACCATATTCGCGATCCTTTGTGCAGATGAAAGACTAGACATTCACACAGAGGATCCACGTGTGTCGACTGATGGCTGCACACGTAGACGTCATTTAACAGGAGCTTGTGCACGAGGGTTAGACGTGCGCGCTCCCTTGGAGCGGAGTTCCGCCTGCTGGAAACTCACGGCGCGGCGCGGAGCGGCGATGCAACCGTTCGTAGCACGGCGCGTTGCCTTTCCTTTCGTAATCTCTTTCCCTCCCCGACTCCAAGACTTTTCCAGAAGAAAACGATAGTACCTGCGTCGAACCAAATTTTACACCATTTTACAAATTTTACAACCGTTCTCACAATGACGAGGCACAAGGGAACACGATACGGTTCACAGGGTTGACGCAATCACTTGCATTAAAATTGTTATAAATGCACAAAATTCTTCGTCCAACTACATACAGGATGAGTCACCTAACGTTTGCACCTCAAATATCTTTGTTGTTTCTAAAGATACATTCCATTTAAAAAAGTCAAGGTGACCTTGATATCTCTAAAAAAATGACATAAAAACAAACTTTTTTTTTTGGCATCGTGTCAGCCCCATTGTACTATTCAACTTTGCCCTTACCATATTTTACGTATCTTTGGAAACAACAAAGATGACACAACCTGCGAAGAACACAGACTGTACACCGACCTTTCTTCTGAAAATTTCATTGGGTCATCTACGACAGAGCAGACTCAACCACTTGCAGGACAATTGTTGTAAATGCACAAAATTCTTCGGCCAACAGTAACCCACGACCTGCCCAGAGTTTATACCCAGAATTTCTAAAAATTTTATTGAAATCTCTATGAAGACTGTGATCAAATGGTAACACGATACGGATGACAGAGCTGACTGAATCACTTGCATCAAAATTGTTATAAATTCATAAAATTCTTCGTCCAACTCTAACTCATGGCCTACGATGAACCCAGACGAGACCCAGACCTCTCTTCTATTTTATTGGAACATCTACGAAGACTCTGTGCAAATGGGAACACGATACGGTTGACAGAGCTGAGGTTATTTTACGGTCAAACGTACCGATTAAGTGGGATCCAAGTACCCACTAATTCAGCGGAAACGAAGTAATAATTTTGCAGTTATACGTAAGGAGGCTATCTGTGGATTTAATGGGTGGGCACTTTGACTTTTTATATTTGCGATTTTCCCGTGAACATTTTCTTCGACAGTTATGATTGTAAAATTCAAACGATTCGCAATAAAAGATAGGCTACCTATAAATTGCTCCACACCTAAAATGTGTGCATTCAATAAAGAACACAGTTCCGTGGAAAGATGCACGGTGCACAGTTGCACAAATAAGGAGTTTTTAGAGTTATTTATACGCTATGCTATAAGCTCTATTAACCTGTGTACGCAATACGAAAGAATCAGAGGTGGGCATTATTTAAAGAAAATAGTATTTTAAATAAGATATAGAATTTGAAAATAAAATATTTCTATTTTAACAATCTGAACCTCAAAATAAAATATTTCTATTTCAACAATTTGATCCCCAAAATATAAAATATTTCTATTTTAACAATCAGAAAGACGAAATAAAATATTTTACTTTTTGCATTGTTATAATATTCTGAGAAACCGCATAAACATACAGTCTATCTTATCGTTAAGAAACGATTTGGTCCCATAAATGTATTGAATTCGAACCATTATTTTCAGCAATAATATTTAAAATTGAAATTGAAAATAAAGACAAGATACAAATATTTTCTTATATTCTTCAAATAAAATACTATTTTCAAGAAAATTAGTTTCTCAAATAAATTATTTTGTTTTCAAAGTTGTACACATACTTCAAAATAAATAGGATTATTTATATACTATTTAAAATACTATTTCCCCAGATCTGGAAAGAACGTCAAATTTACAAGTAAAATGCTCGCTTACGCGTTATCTCGACAACTGACGCGTTTCCTGCGTGACGAGATAACGGGCGACTGTTATGGAAATCCGGAATACCGACCGCGTGAATAAGCAGATCAACGGTCTCAACAAAATCGTCCCGAAACCACGCACGGAGGAGAACGCCTGCTAGAAGTCACCCCAACTTTTAGAATTAAATAAATTCAAGAGTCGTGCTGAATTGAGCCAAGTTTGTGCCACATGTTGCCCGAAGTCAGAATTAATATCTAATTCTAAAAATAAGGGGCTAAATTCGAAAAGTGGGAAATCTAAATTACTGGAGCGTCGATTAGAGTTTCCATTTGCTTTTCACAATACCTAGTTTCGCCGATCTCCGAACGCGCACGATCTAAAATGGTGTTCGAATTATCTCGAAAAAGTGTCCCTTTTATTCCGGTTCCCCGCGTTCTTGCGAAACAGGCGTTTCTCTTACCTTACATTTCGCTTAACCGGCCCCCCCCCCCCCGTCACGCTGATTCCCGGTGCGTTTTGCTCGCAATTCCGCGCGGTACAGTGTAGCAGAAGTTAATTACAACGATTACCACGTTCACGAAGTGGATCACCCATTTCCATCGTCTCCGGAGCGTCAACGGCAGAGGAGTTACGTAGGAAAAGAGACACTGGTGCGGTGTGTCACAATTTTCGCAATACCGTCATCAGCTTTCCAAATCGTTCGATGGTTGTCTCCGCGAGGGGCATCGGAGGGAAACGGAACTTTCGTAGTTCGTCGCGTCGCGGGCCTTAGTTTCCGTTGCAACCGCGATCCTCGTGCGTAACCGTTCGCACGCGATCGACCGTGTCCGTGCGATGAAACGGAAGAAGGGGCTGATTAAGGTCGCGAGCAAATTGGTCGCCGACGCCGCTAAGGCAGCCCGGGTTGCCGAGGTAGGGGCTGGGAAGGCAAACCGCGGAACAGACGGGTCGAAAAGGGCGGGAAGCAGGGGCAGGAGAGGTGAAACAGGTGGCGTGAGAAAACGAGCAGGACCCACATTGTCCACTGTAGAAGTGCAGCGTGCAGCACAGAATTGGCAGGATCCTGAGAACGTTGTGTCTCATGGCGATCCAAGGACATCCTTCACCGGTCCCAGCATCCACCGATGCATCTGGAATTTCAAACATTACCACATACATGTATAGTTTTAATCACCGAACACAGCAACAATCGAATTGAACGTACAATTGTCTTCAACGGCCCATTATCCTTGAAGGTGTGTAGCTACACGGGAGTCAATCAAATCGACATTTTTTTTATTACTTCTTGCGAGTTCTAGATCTGTGCAGGAGTGATTTAACAAGAACATTGGCCAGCTCGCTTAATTTTTAGAAAACCGTGTCCCGTCTGGCCCTCCAGCGAGCCAGAAGTTGAGGGAGCAAAGAGCATAAGTCCTGGACGTGTGGTTTTTTAGTTGGTATTGGGAAAAGCGAAGACCTGTTTCCCCCGAGTCCCACACTACCTCCCTTTGGGAGGGGGTGTACGCAGATGTATTTTTTCCAAACGTCCTTAAAACTAAAAAAAGGCTTGTGCAGGTGTCATTTCTGATCATTGCCTATAGGCAACTTGGGTATATGCCCGGGGCCCCAAGCAAAAGGGGGCCCCGAACACAAACCAAGATCCAAGACGTTTTTCTCATAAAGTTATTTAGTTGGGGTGAGGGGCCCCGAAATTCTACTTTGCCCAAGGCGCCAACTAGTTACAACGCGCTACTGATACCTACACTACCGCTGAAAAGTATCCGGACGCTTGCGAAATGTGTAATAGTTACGCATAAAAGTTAGTTAAGCATCTTAAGGGACTAAAATCGATCTTTATTACTAGACTGCGGATCTTTATGCAAAATATAAATGTTTTTCATTAATCGTGGGAAGCAAGAATAACACAAGAATTAATTTTATGGCATACCCTATCCTTCAGGATCAGAAAGGATAGATTATGGCGTACCCTCTCGTTCTGGCACAAAGCTGTATCGGACGAACAATTTCAGAAGAAGAAGAGGTGATATATTCATTTCTTATTTCGAAATGAAAAGTGTTGTCTAATATAATTTAAACAGCATGCAGATTCGTGCGAGTTACTAGGTGAACGGCCGTCCCAATTGTTGCGACAGGAGCAAACACCGAGCAACAAAAGCGAGCGCAAACATTTGCCGGATCGATGCCGGGCGTCGGATGATCCGGTGACAGGCCGCAAAACGCGCGCGTCCTCGGCGAGTCGGTGTCTGCAACCGGCGAACATAACGCGTGGTTAGAAAGCATGCGAAGAAACTACTTTATTACGTGAAACCTAGATACGTGGAACGACATCCAAATCCTGCGGGTGGGGTTGGCGAGAGCGATAGTTCGCCGACCGAGCCAAAGATGGACAACGGGAAAGCGTCTCCTTGCGAGGAAGTTTTACTGAAGAGATAGACCAATCGGAACGAAACCTTTTGCATCTTGCAGAGTATGTCCCCGGGATGGTCCCGTGAAAAAAATGTTGTATTTTTTTATTCCTTACGATTTTATTTGAGAAACATGAATTATTTCACCGATTACTCCGAGATGGATGGACGAATCAGGACGAAACCTTCTGTATTTCGTAGGGTGTCTCCCGATCGGTCCCTTGAAAAAAAATTTTGCATTTTTCCATTCTTTGCATTAAAAAGTGTGAAATAAAAAAATTTTATAAAAAAAATTAAACCTACTTCGAAAAAACGCACTAAAAAGTATGAAATAATTTTCATTTAATTTATGTGAATACGCACGAACTTAAATACAATACTCTCTTTTCGGAGGCGGCGCAAAATTGAAAATGCAAAGATCCGCAGTCTACACATCATAGACCCAGGTCACCACCGACCCAGCTGATCACCATGGATCACCCGTATTCTCAGCCTTCACAATCCCCCCATGGTTTCCACGATCCTTTAATTCAGCGCTCGGATTTACTTACTCGCGAAGGCCGAGTACCGAAGGCTACGCCCCCTCGGCCCGGCCGCGCGTCTCGCTCCCCGTGGCGGCCCTAGTTAGAAGCTCCGAACTAGGACCGCCACGGGGAGCAAGACGCGCGGCCGGGTCGAGGGGGCGTAGCCTTCGAAACTCGGCCGTCGCGAGTAAGTAAATCCGAGCGCTGCCTTAATCGATCGGTGAGCAATCCGAGGGGCTAATTGCGCGATATTGCGGCACGATTCGAAAACAAGGGAACTTTCTAATCTAGTTTGCCCGTGCGAGTTTCCCAGGTACATGGTGGATCCTTTCGATCGGTTCTCTAATAAATAGCACAAACGTAGTCGCGGAGCGTTGATCTTCGGCGAAATATTAACGGCGGCGGGTAATCACCGTATCCTTGTTAAAGTCGGCAATTACGTTTTCTATCGGCTGGAACAGAGCGGTAAAAGCAAACTGTCTAAGCGCATAAGGCACGAGCGGAAATAAGCCGCCGGGAGGAACAAGGATTCCCAGTATAGGGCGAAATGATTTATACGGGACACGCCGTATAGAGCCGGATACGATGGCTATGTGGGCCACGGTACTCCTGAATTCACGGGACCGTAAACTGAAACGTACTGCTATGGGCAACTGGCGTAAAGTTCTTCCCCCTGGCCAGCGTTCGCGACAAACCGCGCCGTGCCAGGCCGACTCGGCGAGGGGCGAGCAAGATGAATCACTTCGTTGCCTTCGTTAGGGGATAGCCTGCGGTAATGCATTAATCTCAAATATTGGACTCCTGGGGCCAATGCTTGCAGCGTGAAGGTACCTAATTCCACGTGGGGATTTATTTTTTATCGTCTTCAAACTTAGCGGAGTGAAACCTCGAACCAGTTCAGCGATAGGTTGTTAGCTAGCTCCGCAATATCAGAATTTTAAAACTGCCCTGTAAAGCGAAATAGTTTTGCTTTAAATCGTTTTCTTCGCCTACCTTTACTTTCTTGGACTTAGGCAATGTTCATACGAGGCCGACAATGTTTTTGAAACAAATTTCGCGAGGTAGCTGGGCGCTGAGTAGCTACGCCACTGCTCCGATACTCTTTTCTCACGCTAGCTTGGACACCACGCGCATCTTATTATGCTAATCCACCCGTTCTAGAGAATTGTTTGAATCGCTCTGACTAAAATATCAAACAGTTTTTCCTCCGATAAACGAGCACATTGAATTATTCGTTACGGATGTGTGCCTAATCGCCCTGTTAGATCGACTCCCTTCGACTCGGCGTTCACAATGGAACTCGGAAGGAACGCGCAGCGTTTAGAACAACAAAACGTCGGATCTATTGTTCTCCACGAGCGTTCCCCCCGCGCGGTATCTTCGATCTGTGTGATCGTCGGAGCTAGATACTTACCACAATCGGCGTTCGTCGAGTACGCGCGGCGCTCCAAACTGTTTCGAACCACCGGGAACCACCGAACAACAAACTATAACATCACCGACTAACATTCACTTGGGTCATCGTTTGACGAAGATCGGTCACCGTTGCGCACTTTCTGCCTTTCCTTTCTGGGTTCAAGCATCGCGCGGGGTGAACACCATAGAAGCCGCGGGGCGAGATGGAAAGTTTCGAGTCGCGCACCCTCAATTCTCGCGGTCAATTTTTGCGATATTCGTTTAACACGGTGTAGTTCAAGTTGCAGGGATAAAAAGAGCCGGCTTGTATCGCACACCTGTCCGCCGTTGGCCAGCAGGACTCGCCACTACGAAACGCAGACGCGCAAAGAGCGGTGTAGAGCGGCACTCGGGAAGTGCCCCATTGTTTGGATGGGGGGGAATCGACGGCCAACCGAACGCCTTCCTGGCCCCGCTTCCGAACAGGTATTTACTTTCGTCAGGTGGAGATCGCGCGAGTATGCGTGTGCCTCGAGCGCGCACGCTACCCTCCCGCTTTCCCGGCTACGTGAAAGCCGAAATTCTGAGCCCGGGAAGACCAATGGCTTCCGCTCCGCCCGAGAACTATTGTTCCGCCAGTTTTTATCGCTGTCTACCTGACGGGTGTATCGATGCAACTAACCTTCCCAATTAGGGACTACACTTACCGGTGGGATAGTGAGTAGAACAGCCTGTTAGCACAGCAGCCAGACAATAGGATTAATTGGACACAACAGCTCGATTAAACAATAAGTTTTCTTTATATCGGGGAAAAGTTCAGCGTGAACCTCTGCGAAGCTATTTAGTTGAACATTCATTTGAAAGCGCGCAGACCTTCGAACTCGAACGTTCTCCGATTATGTATCAGAGGGATGATGATCTATGTGCAATTATTTGTCGAAAGCGCTGCGATTCACGCGATCGCGTGTCGAAAGGTGTTTGTCGAATCCATCAAACGCTATCGATCCCTTCGTCATCGAATCGCCGGGGCTCCCCGGCGAAATTTCACTCCGCTGTTTTCGAAGAAAATTTAGAACGTCGCTAGTGAGGTGGCATCTCAGGGTACCTGGAGATTTTGGGTACCCGAAGTCCAAATCCGGTGGAGTCGTGGTTAGGAGCCCGAAAATGTACAGTGGGTTTACGAATAATTTTTCCAAAACTGGACCCAACAGCTTGTGTTTTTTTTTTTTTGAGTCGATAGAAGGATTAGTTTATCAATTTTGAAAAAGTTATTTACGGATGAATATCTCCAAAAATATTGATTAAATTCAAAATTGTCTCAGATGAAAGCTGTTCAGTACCGAGGGGGACATCATATTGTGGGATTTTTATTTTTCCCGATGGACACTCCAAGGTGAGAAGAAGGTCACCTTGATTTTTTTGAGTAGAAAGACCTACTTTCTGTATCATGAATCAATAGACTATCGAATTCTGAGTAAAAATGTATTGACCTCCATATGTCCTAAATCTAATAGTTAACGAGATATTATTGAAACAATTTTCTCTCTTCTTTGGATAATATCTCGTTAACTATTAGGTTTAGGACATATGAAGGTCAACACTTTTATACTCAGAATTTGATACTCTGTCGATCTACGGTATAACAATAGGACATTCCATTAAAAAAAAAAAGTTGACCTTCACCTCACCTTGGAGTGTCCACCGGGAAAAATAAAAGTCCCACCACATGATGTCTCCCCCGGTACTGAACAACTTTCATCTGAAACATTTTTGTGTATAATCAATATTTCTAGAAATATTCGTCTGTAACGCTTTATAATTTCCACCCTGTATAATACGCAAAATATCCGGGTACTCGATTGTCACGAATTTTCGGGTCCCCATCCGGCCCGACCCGATCAGAGTCATTAAAAGCCAAATCGATGCTCGGGTACACGAAATTTTCGGCCACCCTTGCTGAACATTGAACAATAGAATACACAAATACGCGGATCGTTGAAACGCGGGAGGACTTGTAGAGAGGCACGGGTGAAAGTGTTGGGTTTACATTAGAGGAGCTCCGTCCCATTGTATGCAGGCGTCCTGCCATCTGCAAATGATAAAAGACGCGGTCAGTGCTTTGGCATTCTGTTTCTGTTGTAGAAAATGTATCTTTTCCAAAGTTACATTGAATTTAGGAGTCATCTTATACACATACAGGGTGGAAATTATAAAGTGTTACAGACGAATATTTCTAGAAATATTAATTATACGCAAAAATGTTTCAGATGAAAGTTGTTCAGTACCGGGGGAGACATCATGTGGTGGGACTTTTATTTTTCCCGGTGGACACTCCAAGGTGAGGTGAAGGTCAACTTTCTTTTTTTTAAATGGAATGTCCTACTATTATACCATAGATCCGATAGAGTATCAAATTCTGAGTATAAAAGTGTTGACCTTCATATGTCCTAAACCTAATAGTTAACGAGATATTATCCAAAGAAGAAAGAAAATTGTTTCAATAATATCTCGTTAACTATTAGGTTTAGGACATATGAAGGTCAACACTTTTATACTCAGAATTTGATACTCCATCGATCTATGGTATAAAAATAGGACATTTCATTTAAAAAAAGAAAGTTGACCTTCTCCTCACCTTGGAGTGTCCACCGGGAAACATAAAAGTCCCACCACATGGTGTCCCCCTCGGTACTGAAAAACTTTCATCTGAAACATTTTTGTGTATAATCAATATTTTGGAGATATTTGTCTGTAACGCTTTATAACTTCTACCCTATACAAAAACATTGTCGCAAAAATGTGCTTGCTTGGTCATTTGAAGTAATTTTCTCGAAATAGACTTACTGTAAATGACCTTGAGAATCTCGCCCCCGTCAAGGAAGTACATTTTTGTGACACCCTGTAAAATGGAAACTGGAGTACTTACTTGGAGCGAATAAGTTTTTCTAAAGGTGTCGCAGCGATGTCGGTGAGCTCTTTGCTGGGGCCCTCGAACTCTGAATCATTTTCCGAGTTCGACCTGGTGTCCACAGTTAGGGTAGCATGGCTGCCGCCGCACGTGAAGTATTGAATGTCGAACCTGATCGAATCAGAAAATAGTACACGGTGTAATTGTAAGTTAATGGACTACCTTCGTAACGTTTAAATAATCACCTGCGTTCGGCGTGGTAGTTGCGAAGCAGTTCCCGGTTCGTGTTGAAGAGAACACCATGGTGACCGTGACACAAAGTGACCCAGATAGGCAGACTGGGGGTCTTCAGTCGTGAACCTGGCTGCTTGCTCATCTGCGCGTCTCCCTCGTGAACCAGAAACCCTATTTCGCTTCTCACCAGAACGCCCCATTGTGGAATGGCCTTGGGCATTCGTAAGAACGGGTCGAACGGGGTTGACAATGTGGAGACCGATTAAAAGAAACGAGCAAGGGACTCACGTATGTGTTCTCATCACCCACGTGCATCACCCCATTGTGGAGGTGAGGCGACGCGCGACCAGTTAATAGCAGGATCACCACGCAAATGGGACCTTCCTCCGGGCAACCACTTAGTATCGACGCCTTCGGGTCTTCGAGATCGGTTCGTACTCTGTTGCGCCGGGAAAATGTCACACAGTTAGATGGGGGGCTAGAACATCTCAATTCCATCCAGTGGCGCGTTACCCTATAGGCAATTTAGGCAAATGCCCGGGGCCCCAAAGATAAATGGGGTCCCGAGCACAAACCAAGGTCCAAAGATCCAAACTCTACGTTTTTCCCCGGGGGCCCCGAAATTCTACTTTGCCCAAGGCCCCAACTAGTTATAACGCGCTACTGATTCCGTCTATGTATGTACTGTTCGAGTGCTCACTTTGAAAGACCCCTGGAAAGAATGGCGCTGTACAGGAGCAACTTGGCGCCTGGACCACCCTCGTCTTGGAACTAAATCCAACGAATTTGATTGTTGAGAATATTTCTGGCAGACCAGTGCAGCGTACAACACTTACCAAGTACAGGTACCTCTTGATGAATATCTCGAGGTCCTCGAGAGACTCGAATTCGAACAAATGAAGCTGAAAGCACAACAACGCGTTAAAGGTGGGATCTGCTAAAGATCTCCAAGTGCGTCTGGACGTAGCGTTTTGCGGTCCATACTCCAAATTTGACAAATGGAGTATAGACACCCAAATAGGATCGCAAAACGCTGCGTCCAGACGCGCTTAAGAGATCCCACCTTAACATAGCGACCCTCTAGCCACCTAAGAGGGTGTTTGAATCAGATCATTTCATCCGACTGTTTCTACGCACTGTTTCTGTCAGCCCGTCTTGGAAATATTGTCCACTGTGCTGCATGTAGGCTGTCTCCTGGGGCAAAGCGACCACAGCTCTGGGAACATTCGCGTTCCCCGTGTTCTGATTCGCCGAGGAGCTGGAACTCTTCGCGACGAAGCCTCCGGCGCAACGCCAGATGATCTCGGCTATCGATGATGTCAGTACATCGATTTGTCGGTCGTAGGATGGTTTCAGTAGACTATGAGAGTAGAAAACAGTACAGTAGAATATTTCTTTCGAGTGATAAATCGCTGTCTACCTTTCTGGGTTGGCGCGGACGTCCTGTCGGTTGCATTTGAAGAGAAAATGCTTAAGCATGATCGCCTGCACTGCGGTGACCAGTCCCCTCGTCGTGTTCCTTGGCGCTCGTAATCCGAATGCCAAGGTTTGTCCATAAGGTCGCAAGGTTAGACCCGTCCTTGACCATTCCGGCTTCGGGGGGCTGGTGGAGCTTCCGTACACCAGAGCTCTCAAACCCTGGTAAGCGAAATTAAACAGTTAGTGTCGAAAACGTTAAAATAAATTCGGAAGAAGAGAATGATGAAGAAGAAGTACCATGCAAATTTCCTCTTCGATCGGTTTACCGCCGATCACCGCCGTCTTGGTCAGCGCCCTCGTGCTCCGCGGGTAGATGATTTTCTCTGGAACAAAGACACAGGGCGGCATTAAAGTCACCATTACCGTTGAACCGTCTAGACCTCGGCATATCCACCTGGATATAGTTCATCCGGATCTGCCATGAGAGCTGCGCACCTTGCCGCTCTAGTGGACAATAACATCCTTCAAGCTTCGACTTTCGAAGAAACGGAACCACTGAACGCATACATATGGTTGAAATAGAACAACGTTGCGTAAACTACTTCAAATCCAATAGCAAGATATACATATGTATGCGGGATTAGGACCCCCCGAAACTAAATGCCTACGGAGATTAGGAAATGTCGTAGAGACCAGTTAGCTGATCGGCTACCACCAGCGAGGTCGCGGGTTCGACTCCCGCTGACGGTGTTCCCTCTTTTCCCTGAAATCCTCAAACAGTCGAGGACGAGGTCGCTGCTGACTGACTCAATTGGCACGACATACAAACGTAAATACATACATATATCTTAGAATTGAATTTCAGGATCGATCCCAAATGTCCTTACATTAGCATAGCCGAACGACCAGCTCCGCTAACTCCGAGCTTCCGCTTCCGAAAGGGTAGAGATACTACACGAGTATGACCAAGCGAGAAACGATATTCGAGGATCTAAGAAATCGGTATGTATCAGAAGGGGAACGACTCCACTGAACCTGGAAGACAGCACTATCCGACCGATTGTCACCACTGGTGATGCACACTGGCAGAAACGGCGCACCAAACTATCGAATATCAATTGGGATTCGTGCCGGATTCCAGGTCCCTTTATATACACTTATCCGGGGCTGATATCTCGAGAAGTCCGTGAAAGTTGTAAAGCGCACGAAACGCGTCAATTCGGATGTCCGAAGACACTTCGGGAGGATAGACGATAGACATGCCCCAATAACGTCTGTCTGTCTCGGCCATACATGTCTCAGACCACGCGAGCAATTTAATCTTGTCTCGACATCCGCTATTCCGCCATTTCGCAGGCATCCGACGTCCGACCGACGCGGGACGCGTGGCGTCGGGTGTCCACGAGGTAGTACAGCTTCTTCGGCTTCCAGCCACTCGGCCATCTTAATTATCGCTGATGGAATACTTGGCACGACTTTCGACTGGCGACGAGCACCGAACAAATCAACTCGATGTCCATGGTTTTTTCTTTTCCGCATCGACACGCGATCGAATCGCGCATCCCCTTCTCGACTACGGGAAACCCCCGCTTTAGATTAATACTCCATCTTAGCCACGGCCGGAACATGTGATGTGGCAACACCGCATACAGAGACGTAGCATATAGAGACAATATTTCGAGTTTCTGTCAGGTTTTCGGGGTCGCGACCCCACTTTGCGACGTTACTCACCTGTCATCCATTACAGTAAATCCTCTATAAACGCAAAACAATATCCCCACTGGAGTAATCTGATCTCGGCTCGGGTATATTGTACAGTTCAAAGGCTCGCGCGTCCTCACAATGTAATACCAATATAAAATCTTTTTTATTATTACTTATTTTTGTATGAAACTTTTAACAAAATATTTGTGGCATTTTTCTGATTAAAATAAGACCAAACACGATATGATTTCAACTGTATTTAGTGGTTTAATTGACGATGAACGTTTCGGGCGTTTCGGTGCTAATTCACGCAATTGCAATGTAATTCAATTACTTTGTAATTAGAATTCCTGGAGTAATTCAATTACTTTTTAATTATAATTCCTGGAGTAATTCAATTGTAATTCGATGAAATTCAAGAAAATAGTGTCCGTCTACGAAAAATGCAAACGAACTTCTCCGAGGTTTATAGTTAGAGGATTTACTGTAATCGGCGTTTTGTCCCCGACGTTACCGACCGGGCGCCTATTAATCGGTTGACAGTGTTGCCACAGGTCCGGGTCATTGCGGTCAAGTGGTAAGTGTGTAGGGTGTTCAACCGCTACCGGTCGGTTTAGTGTTAAATAAATAATTCACCAGAGATATGCGGTCTACGATCTCGACAATTATCATCGTTTCCAGGGGTTCCGTGGTTCTAGCGTTAAGGAGGATCGCGTGCCACGCTTTCTGGATAATAAAAATACGTAGAGGAAATGCTTGCTTCGTTCCTGGCATCGCTCCGGAATTAATTAGTCTTATATGGAAGCGTTTGAACCGTAATATAATTGATATTTGTAACGTTACATCGATGCAACAACGTTTTCGATTGTAATTGCGATGCTATAACTGTCAATGGGGAATCTTAAGCAACGTTGCGCCGCTGCACCGTTGCATTCCAGAATAAATTGTCGACCCTGGATATTTCCATTAAACCCAATAAGAGGTGTACGCAGGTGGAACAGAGCCGTGTGGTTAACCTGCCGTTTTTTCTATTTGCCGGAGCATGTAACGCGGAATGCACTTCCGTAATTTTTGAAGCTGCACCGTGCGTCTCGTCGGGGAAAATTGAAAATAACGTTTCGACCGAGACCCATTTAACGCGCTGCCTTTTCATTTGCTGCTTCGACATTTACTGTTAGGAATACATGTATGCTGATATGTATACGCGCAGTTCAGCGTGAACTGGCAGCCGTCGCGTGACGTTTCGAGCTTCGCAAAAATGTAAAAACGTAAGCCAGCTCCATTCTCGGATCGTTTTCTCTCCTTCCGATTCGTATGCCACCGATCGTACTGCCAGTACCGAGTCACGTGACATTGGAACAGAAACGCGTCACGTGACCTGGCCGCGGGAGAAGCATGGAGAAAAGCGTGGTAGAGGGGGAAGGTAGAGTGGAGACACAAAAAATTGTGCTAATACTGTTGTCCGTTCCTGGTATTTATGTGCATTATAAAATAAATTGTAATTGAATTACATTGTAATTGAATTACATTATAATTCAGTTATATTGTAATTTACAATTCAGATCTTCATTTAATTAAATTACGATGTAATTCGTAATTGCAATTACAGTACAATTTTAAAATACTTGGTAATTAAATTAAATTAATTTCGAATTACGATGTAATTAAATTAAACTTAAAAATTAGAGAATGATAAAGTAAAAGGTAAGAAGAGGTTGAAAAATCCATGTGTAGGTTTCACACAAACAGAAGGAATTTATTATTTATTTTATAATATCTGAACAGAAATAACCTCTGCGTTACACATTTTTTAAATTTCAACCATAAAGCAAACAAGTATATGAAAGAAAAACTATTTTAGTTACATTGTTTTTCAATTATATTGTATTTCAATTATATATTGTATTTCAATTACACATCTGATTAAAATACTTAGTAATTGAATTACGTAATTGAATTACAATGTAATTGGATTAGCACAACTCTGATGCTAGGTGACGCGACGGGATTGGCATCGTATCATAAATAACAAAACCACGTAAACCCCCTGTAGACACGGACAGGGGCCTGAATACAGTTGTTGCTCCAGGCAAACGTTACGACCGGACGACACGTGGTCCCATCCGTTTTTTTCACGGGAATGGCGAACAGAAGACATGGCGCGACAGGGATGGTGTGTTACACCTTACACCTCTGGCGCACGCCTCGAACGGAATCGCGTGTTCGCGTGCAATCGAGTCTATCGAATTACGAATTCGCGTCGGAACAGGCATCTGCATTCGCCGATTACACCCACCGATATAACGCGGCTTAATTTACCCCGCAGGAGCCGGCTCCTCATCGCAAATTATCGATCCGATTCAGCTGCCTCGCGCCTTCTTACGATCGTTCGAATCTTAGGAACTGAATTAAGACCCTACCTTGATCCGTCGTCGCCCCGAGTCGATGCCTCGCAGTTTAGGGGTCCAATGTTAGCTTCTATTTGACATATCCCACTTGATGGTGAAGGGATCAAAAGGATTGAACTTGTACAGAGCAAAATATTGAAGGTTTGACGAGTGGGGACGTGATGCTTCTTGTTTAGATTAATCCCCAACACTTCGATTCGAAATGAAAAGCTAAATAATAAGTACACAGTAGGCGAAGTTGAAAAACGAAGAAATCTGATGGTTAGGACCTAGTAGACAGCTCCGCAAACGGATTTAGAAGGTATAGATAAGCGAAATGTGGAAATTTCATTGAGTACTATACCTTTCTGCCGAAGATAGCCCGGCTTCTCCGCGCGCATTTCCATGCAGTGTCTTTTGCCGGACGCCGAGGCTGCGGACGCGGACGCGGACGGCGTGCTGGAAGAGGAGTTGGTGGCCTCCTCGGTCTCTTCCGGTTCCTCCATGGCGATTTTCACCGGGAAGACGTCGAACACTGAACCGTGAAACCTCGTTTCAGGAACCTAGGGACACTTCATCGCGGTCCGAAAAACGATTTCCCATTCAAAATTCAAGAGGAACACATGTCTAGCCCAGGCTACCAAACGACGTGTATCATAGCAAGCAAGGTCCCTGTTATTTTGAGAACGTTGTACACCGAAATGTTTGTAGGTTCCAGCAACACTCGACACAATGACTCGTCAAACAATCTCCCGTGTAAGACTACGGGAAGATCGATCGCGAGCTGGTGTCAAAGTTAGCAAAGTACACCGGTTTCACATCCGGTTAACGAAGGAGCTGACGCTCATTGAACATTGTCGGAGCAGAGAGGATCCACACGCGAGATCATTCCGCGTGCGTGGCATTTTCTGACATGTCCGAGGAGGAACCGTGTCAATTTTCCAGAGACCAGCCCGAGAACCAGCATGAGAAGTGTCAGCCTCTACGGGTCACCCGGACGCGCGATACGGTTGATCCACGGCGAGATCGATGCCTCTTTTCGGCTTCTATTAACAAGTAGAAGAGGCAGTCAAGTGCTCGTTGCTGCATCGAGCTGCCTAGACTGACAGGAGTTAATAATTCCGGCAGGTTTCGGCCGACTCGGTTCATCGCGCCGCGCACGAGCTACCATCCCGCCAGGCTGTGCTGCGAGCTGTGAATAGGCATTAGGTATATGCATAACGACGAGCCGTGAACTCGAAGAGCCGAAGGCTGGCCGAGTATGTGCATCAGGAAATTCGTGATCCCGCCCGAGCCCGTTCGAAACAAGTTCCGATCTGATCAACACGATCGGTCGGCCCGGAAACTCCCGGCGCCAACAGTCTCGAAGACTTCGATAAAAACCGCCTGCAAAAAAAAAAGACACGGCGGAACAATTATATGAACACACCCTTCAACTCCACAATTGGCTACGCCCCTCGAAACCAATATTTCAAAAATTTCGCTACCCTAAGTTTACACGGTGTCCCAAACAAGTATTTCCTTGCAGGGGGTGATCCCTTTTTTTTTTTGTTAAGGATGATGGGAAAAATGCATTTGCGCACACCCCCGAAGGGGGTAGCGTGGGGCTCAGGGGATCGGATGGTCGGATCTCCCACTACCCACTAAACGTAGACCCCCCTACGATGAAGTTTGGGGGGTAGTGTGGGGCTCGGCTCCTCCTTAGATGAAAATTGGAGGATCGGGACTCATATCCCCACCACTACCCACTAAAACCCCACCGCCCAGGGCACACCCTTCTCCTCTAAACCCGATAACCCACCACCCGAGGTCCTACTCTTCGTATTTACTTCCGTGGTGGTGGACAAATCGGGTCCAGGGTTACCATATTTTGCGGGTATCGGGCAACCGAGCGTGGGAAGAGTGGGGGAAGCACAGGCGGGCTACGCTGCGAAGCTGGGCGAGAGGCGGAAGGGTAAACGGCTCGGTTGCCCGATACCCACAAAATATGGTAACCCGATTCGGGTCATATCGGGTCCCTCTCTCCTAATAGGGCATATCCTTTAACATTGTCTTCAATAACCCCTGCTAAACGGTCAATATGCCCTTTCAATGCGAATCGTCAATATTATCGATAGGCGTATTGACAATATTATTGATCGTCTGGGGGCCCCTTTACGGAGTTATTTACGAAAAACACGGGCCAATCAGAGAAGAGTAGCGAGGAGGAGTCCGCTCCCCTAGAGAGGAGGAGTCCGTTAATAACTCCTTTCAACAAAGCGGCGCACAGCATTTTCGCAAAGGAAAAAGTTACTTGGAATAGGTTCAGGAATCTTTCAAGGAAGTGCAACATTTTTTCGATACCATCCTGTATTTTATGAATCTTCAATTATTTCTACAACTCGGAGATTTTTCCAACATAACCGAAGCCCGCAGATTTTGATCGTCTTCTAAAGCGAGAGTTATGTATGTATGTCGTGCAACATTGTTGCAGCTACACCGAAATCTTCGGAGAAATCGAGTAACGCACACATGCATAGCTGAGTACAGAAGGTTACGGTTACACGTGTAAGTACATATGTATGTACACTTGTACACTGCTATCTCGCGCTTTTATCGGCGCCTGTCGATCTTCGCACGCGTTTCGTGCCATTTCCCCGCGATCAAGGCGGATGATCGAGCAGCATGAATCTCGTGTCGAGTACCGCGAATCGCGGGAACGGTTTGGTTTTTCGATAACGCCGCGTTCGATTTTCGAAAAGTATTTATAAATCCCTCGCAAGCATGGTACGAAATCTTTTGTACTCGATCTGTCTAACACCGAATCAATTTGACCGAGTGGTCAGAACTTCTTGCGAGAAAACGTATCCTATCGTTTGCGGTACCTAACTACCAATTTCCTGGCTATCATGCTCTGCCATCGAGATTACGTCGGTTCGGTTAAGTTCAAGTTCGCGCTTGTTCGAAATAGATGCTCCATATTTGGCCTTCGAAAGTACGATCTGAACTTCCGAATTCGGCGCAGTTGTATGCTTCCGAATAATGCAAATTAAGCATCGTGAACCAAAAAATAGGACTTTTGAGGGCTATAGCGGCCTAGATCTTTTATCTAGCGTTGTTGACAACTGAGAAACCCCATTTTTGTAATACCGAGAAATGAGAACGCGCATCCCGCACCCTTGCAATCCTGTAAAAATGAGTCCAAACTCCCGATTAAATTATTTAAAAAAAGAAACGAAGTAATCGGAAGAAACATGCACGTTTATTTAACGTTATGTGTTTAGCAGCGGCATCATCTATACCATAGGGCCCCGAATTTCGCAGCCTTCATTTTTTTTACAAGTTTATTAGTGTTTTCTTGCAACTTTTATTTCTAACTTGAGTTTGAGGGCCCCAAAATTTTTACCACTTGGGGCCTCCACTTGACTTGAGCCGCCACTGTCTGACGGAATGGACTACTTTCGAGTAAGTAGTTTTCAAGGATCGTCCTTGTTCTATTGTTTTTCATTTTCTTCATTTCATAGGACTGGTTGGTTTCCAAATAAAGAAATGATTTCGGTGTGGCTGATCGTGTCAGAACGTGAGAAGTTCCACTATTCTTAGCCCGGGTGAATTGTTCGATAGCTGTTTGCTATTGACCTTATGGAGTATCCTGTATACAGGTGCGTGCACCGTCGGGAATGAGTTGCATGTGCAGGTATGCGTTGCAGAAGGTGTCTGGTATATTGCCAGAGAGCAATATGAAATTGAACTTAGAACCGGGCGCGGCGTAGTACCAGGAGCAAAGTTACAAGAGATTACGTGCAACTACGAGTATTTGGTTACTTAATGATCGATCAGATTTACACGTTACTGCGAGGATGTTAGAAACTTGTCGGCTATGGTCGGATCGATTAACGTCTGCGGGCGGTACGGCGCGGCGAGGCGCGTTCCAATAAACCGTGGAAAGTGGAAACCAATTATTCTTATCGCTAATATAACAACCTCCTCTAGTACAATCTCCTCTTGTTGTACGAGATCAGATAGCGATCAAAACCAAGAATAAGTGTCATTAATTTATCATCGTGAATCAGTGTCAATCAATCATTGTCAATAATATTTATTCGTACGATTCTGATAAAAGAGATATATGTATTAGGTTGGAGGGAAAGTTCTGTC
>CM052312.1:13179302-13219406 GCA_028455605.1 Lasioglossum malachurum | reverse complement strand
ATTTATACGCATAGGAGCTGATCCAGGTTAAAAGTGGGAGGGGGAAATCCGCTCTACCGTACGCATAGGAGCTGATCCAGGCTAATTGTAATATTTTGTGTGGGGGCAGCAATATACCGAAGGCATCGAAAACCCGGGCGTGAGCACTCTCATATCCTCTCTGTTGATATCAAGCGTTACAGTGTCGATAAGTCAGAACTATGACAGAAAATGTAAATTATATTAGATTAACAATTACGTCAATTTGATATAACAAAAAATATTGAAATATTATCTGGTTCGTGAAATTGTATGTATGTTTGTTGAAGATTAGTTTCTTTCTTATCACATGTCGATACACGTGTCGCTTCTAAGTTCCTAAAGCTTATGGCTATGCTGCAATCGTGTCTCTACAATGTATAGTTTAAGGGATAACCTTACATTTACGTCTTGTTTATCAATTGTCAATGTACTTTCAGGAAGAAGATATGTAAAGATGAAAGCTATTTCAATTGAATAGTTAATGTATTACCAAGTGGGAAAACTTTATAAACAGCAAAAGAAGAAAAAGCTAACATAACTTCGAATTGCGATAAATAAGATCAAAGTATTATTTTGATTATGTACAATACATTAATATACATTATACATATGCATAATTTCATGGTACATACGACTATTTCATGAAAGATTTGCATTTTCCTGATTTTTTTAGTAACTAAAACGATGGGTAAACACGAGGTTGGAACACCCAAATACATTGCCAACAAGATCAAGGCGAAGGGCCTACAAAAGTTAAGATGGTACTGTCAGATGTGTCAAAAACAATGCAGAGACGAGAATGGATTCAAGTGTCACACAATGTCTGAATCTCACCATAGACAGCTGCTATTATTCGCAGACAATGCGCACCGATATATGGATCAGTTTTCTAAAGAATTCTCTCACGGCTATTTAAATTTGTTGAAAAGGCAATTCGGAACTAGAAGAGTACCGGCTAATCGTGTGTATCAGGAGTACATCTCCGACAGAGCACACATTCACATGAACGCTACAATGTGGGTCACTCTGACAGCGTTTGTAAAATGGCTTGGTCGCACCGGGCAATGCATCGTAGATGAAACAGAGAAAGGTAGGTAGTTTATCTTCAGAAAGTTAAGAGGGTAGTCTTGTTTCCAGGATTGCAAATTCTCATTTCTCGATAATGCGAAGATGGGGTTTTTCAGTAGTCAAATTTTTCTAAAAAATTTTTCTCACATTATGTAGCAAACCAATTGTTCCAACTTCTCAAACAAGTTCAAATCGTATGGTTCAATATTTAAAAAGTTATCGTCTTTTTAAGAGTATCTGAATATTAGTGGGAGTCACTGTAGATGCTGCCGAATAATGCAAATTACGCCTTGTAACCGTGAAAATAGGACTTTCGAGGACGACTGTGGTCTAGATTGATCTTTTCTCTAGCGCTTACAAGAAACAAGAAACAAGAAATTATGGAGAAATGTCTACCTCCTTAATTGATCATTAATTTCGCTTTTCCTAATCTATAATTATTCTTTTAGGCTGGTACGTGACATACATCGACAGAGACCCGGAGACCTTGGCTGCACAGGAGAAGAAAGCCAAGAAACAAAAGATGGACAAAGACGACGAAGAGAGGATGATGGAGTTCATAGAGAAGCAAGTAGAGAAAGGCCAACAAGAAACTAGTGAACAGAATGAAATTTTCAAGGAGCCATTGACACGCTCCGATACGGATGCACCTTTAGTCATTGAAATGAAACTAAACAAAAAGCCAAAATTACTTTTAAATCCAATCAAACAGGAAAAGGATAAGAGTAAAGATAAAGGGTCTACTAGCGGAAAATCAGCTTACAGTATTACTGATGTAAAACAGGAAATATTGAGCGACGAAGAGGCACAATCGGAAGCAGGGTCTGTTGAACGATTGGGGAAATACAAACCGAAAGCGGACCAGGATGACGGGAACAAAGAGGGCTGGTTGAGGGAAGGCTTAACAGTGAAAATAGTTACAAAAACTTTAGGGGAGAAGTACTATAAGGCTAAAGGCTTAGTTCAGTCTGTAGAAAATCAAAATTTCGTAGCGAAAGTGAAATTAAAATCTCCGGAGGATGTCGAAAATCATGTGATAAAGATAGATCAAGAATACCTAGAGACAGTGATACCTGCCATTGGGAAAGACGTTATAATTCTTTGGGGAAAACATAAGGGAATGAAAGGTGTTGTATACAAACTACACATTGAGAATTACAGTATCGATGTAGAGCTTAAAAGAGACGGTACTGTCGCAAGAAAGTTATCGTACGAGCAAGTTTGTAAATATACGTCGTGACAATTTTCGATGTAGCCCATCAATTTTATACACTACATCTTTCTCAATGCCGTATTGAGTCCTGCATAAATTTTATAAATTTCTGCTGTCCTTTTAAATGTTGTATCATTCAAGTCCTTGTACATATATATACTTATCAATCCAATGATATTATTTCTTTCCATACAACATTATTTATCAAATAAACGAATTTAAACATTATACACAGTAGCGCGCTCATGAAATTTATACTTCTCATTATTAACGACTTTAACCGTATGTTTATCACACCGGTTAGGTTAACCAAGGTTTGCAGTAAACTGAGGAAAAAGATTATGAAAAATTATGAAAAAAAGCTGTCTTGTATAATATTTAGTGTACAAGTTAACATAACATTACAGAGTACAACTTTCATTATTGCAAACTGCAGACTGTTTGTCTTTACAGTTGCAACTCCGAAATACATTCCTACGTCCAGCAATAGAACTGAATATTTATATTGTTGATAACGATAGCAGTGGTCGTACGCTACACGGTTAAACAATTACTGATTTTTCTTCAATTCAAATAGATGTTACTATTCGTGTATGATCTATCGATCAAAATTTTAGGAGTCCCATGAATAATATTGTTATAATATTACAGATAGAAAACAAATTATAGATGGAACGGTATCACGAAAGACACGAAATTTGCACCTGCATCGGTATACCTGTCACGGATGGGACTATGAGAAAAATACATACTATCGCGAAAGACACAATTCAGGCGTTTTATGCAACAGCTATACCGTGGAACAGAGCAGTAAGAGTTTCACGTTCGTGTCCACGCTTTCGCGGTTGTGAATTGACGATTTCTAATGTTGAGTAACCGGCGATCGATATTCGTGGAAATCTTTTTATTGAAAAATTTCATGCGTCAGCGAGTGCGATCAACGCGTTCGCCGTAGGATCAGGAGAACGAATCATTGCAAAACCACGTTGCACAGTGTCGCGTGGCATACAGGGTCAAATCTTGTTTTCTGTCATTGTTCCGCGAATGCGTGCACGATCGTCGTGAGTTCGGGCCATAAGTTCGATAATTCGTGGTTCAGGTGAACCCATCCATGTTGTAGAACACGACGTGACGTACCTGCAACAGTTGTGACCTTGTGACACATTCGACGGAGCTTCGTCAGTGTTACCAGTGATTGTTTACCGAATGTTCTCACGCGGACCATGATCCGAGCAATTATCAGCATGCGAGATCTGGATGCTGCGGATAGTATTGAGCAAGTTAACTAGACCTTGATCTCCAGCACGGATCGAACTTCTTTCACAGAATGTACCATCGGAACAAGTAAACGTCAGAGTTCTTTGTTGTCGCGTATGGAGTAACGTGATTGTCAATCGCAATTTTTAATTATAAGAAACAATGGTCCGCTGTTCAACAGTCTTGATACTCATCTTTCCGGTGATAACGATTAGCGGAACTTCAGCCGCGAGAGCCTGTAATTCGTCCGCGGAGAATTGTAAGTTTACT
This sequence comes from Lasioglossum malachurum, assembly GCA_028455605.1. Taxonomy (NCBI): domain Eukaryota; kingdom Metazoa; phylum Arthropoda; class Insecta; order Hymenoptera; family Halictidae; genus Lasioglossum; species Lasioglossum malachurum. The sequence continues at coordinate 13,215,577 of CM052312.1, read as the reverse complement.
CCCGCCTCCCGAGTTCTAGACACAGTTGGACAAAATGTATTTTCAATTACAATTACAATTACTTACCAATTTTACTGTAATTTGAAATTGCAGAAATAAAATTACAATTAAATCATGTAAAATCACTGTAATTGTAATTGTGGTCCGCAATTACAATTACTGGTTGAGCCAAAGTAATTGCAATTACCAATTACAATTGCATGTACGCTTGCCCAAGGCCCCAACTAGTTGTAACGCGCTACTGATGACGAGCGTGAGTATAGTTCAAAAAATGTAGGGTCCTATTTAAAAAAATTAAATTGACCTTGAGATCACCTAGGTCCCCCTACGTAGAACGCCGACGTATACAGGGTGTCCCACGCAACTGGAACAGGCTGTATCTGCTAAACGGTTGGGAATAGAAGAAAATGTTATAAGTAAAAGTTGAATGGTATCGGACAGTGCATAATATGCAACTAATTGTGTGCACTTTTGTGCATAGGTGCATCAGAAAAATGCAACTGCACTTTTTTTTTTAGATGGAAGCCTATATTTTTGACTGCACCAATCGATGCAGTTTCTTGTAGTCTATATAAAAGTACTAACATACGTATGCCCTAAACTTATTCGTTAGGAAGTTATCGAAGCTAAAAGTTCTCTGAATGATTTCGGTCTCTCGGCAAGTATCCCGGAGTACCTACGTTATGTTCCATTATACTTTTGGCTTCAATAACTTCCTAACGAGTAAGTTTAGGACATACATATGTTAGTACTTTTATGTAGAGCGCAAGAAACTGCATCGATTGGTGCAGTCAAAAACATAGGCTTCCATTTTAAAAAAAAGTGCAGTTGCATTTTTCTGATGCACCGATGCACAAAAGTGCATACAATTAGTTGAAGATTATGCACTGTCCGATACCATTCAACTTTTACTTATAACATCTTCTTCTATTCCCAACCGTTCAGGAGACACATCCTGTTCCAGTTGCGTGGGACACCCTGTACATCAGAAGATGTACGTCATGTCACTTGATAAAAATTGCTCTGTACATATAAACTTATTATTATTCCCAGGGCAGTCTCGCGCGGGTATTCTTATCTCCCCTATAGTCTCTAAGTCGTCCGCCCACGAAATTGAGATCTATTGGAGCAACGTCGACCTTCGACCCGACGAGAAGATCGTGCTTCTGGACACCGATCGTCCAGATACCACCCCCATTGTTCTCTACAACGTCACTTCCCGTGGACCAAGTGGTCTGGAGAGGACAGGAGTACGAGCGGAATTCATACCAAGCTCGCAACTTTCGTTTGCGCGACGATGTTATAGTAGGTGATGCGATGAGCATAATTAATGTGAAAAATTGAGCCAAATGTATCGTCTTTCTGAAACCGGAAGGACATGCGGCAGCCATTGCAGAGAATGCACCCAGGATGTAATCTGGGGGGGGGCGAGTTGAACCCAGCCCTAGGTTTTGCGTGACGACCTTTTTTTTTAGCCAAAATATCTGTCAACGGTACCCAGGGCTATTCCGTGATTTCTAATTTTGGAAGCTAAACATTTTTTTCTTGGGGGGGACTTGGCTCCCGGCTTCCCCCCCCCCCTGGGTGCGCCACTGCAGAGAATTATTCCGGAAATAAATTAGAAAAATATTTCCTTTAGAATACAGCACGGCGAGGCTGACGACAACGGGCGATCTGAAAGAGATAGACTGTCTGAAAACGCAGCCGACATGGATGAAGGAGAGGCAAAGTATTCTGGGAGCGCGCAGGATCAGCCAAATTTTTCTTCCGGGAACGCACGACTCTGCCTGCTATGTGGAGAACGGTAGAGGGAACTTCATTACGAACTCCGCTATAACACAGGTAAAACAATGACTTGAACATACAGTGGTGCAATCTATTTTTTGTTACTTTAGGCATAATTAATTGTCCTAATCGACGATCCCACAGGATATAGACATTCTCGGTCAATTGATCCACGGCGTACGATACCTGGACATCAGGGTGGGTCATTATCCTTTATCGGACGATATTTGGTGGACCAATCACGGGCCGCTGTACCGGTCGGTGCCCTTGAGAACGGTCCTAGATCAGGTGAAACAGTTCCTAAACAACACCGAAGAAATCGTGATAATGGATATTCGCGAATTTCCAATCGGTAACTCTCTCAACAACTCAAGGATTGGTCATCCATTTTTGTCATTTTTATATTTAATATAATTACTGTCGTTCTTATTTTTATTCAATGTAATTATTGTCGTTTTTATTTTTATTTAATATAATTATCGATCGTCGTTCCCAGGGTTTAACGATATGGCCACGCATCGCAGGCTGGTGTCGTATCTCGAGGATGAATTACAGAAGTATTTCCTGACGAACCGTTACGGATGGCTCGTCACGCTGAATGATATTTGGTCTTCCGGAAAAAGATTGATAATCGGATACGAAAACACGCAAATTGTTCAGGAACACGCTAGCATCTGGCCTTGCGTCCGACATCAATGGGGCAACGTCAGAACCATCGGGAACTTGTACAGGCATCTAAATAATATTGAAAATAACGACAGGTAGATACACTGTAGAATTAATAAAGGGTTGAACGGATACATCATAATTAACGATAAAGAACGTAACAAACAGTTGGTTGTTTCAGCGATAACAGGGTGAGCCCAAGATCAGCGATGGCGGAACTGACGGCGGGTTTCGTGGATGTGCTATCCAACAGACTTGGAAGCCTCCGTGACATGGCGCATAGAGTGAATGCTAATATTACTAATTGGTACAGCACCGTTTGGCAGTACTCTGCCAATATTGTGGCAGTGGATTTCGTTAGGAGTACCGGCATCGTAGAGACCGCCATTAAGTCTAACGAAAATCGTCATTTACACTGTCGATATTATTAACTGTTACTATATACGGTGTTTACTCGATACATGTCCAATGTATCTGGCTGATAATTGTCCCTGGCCGGACCCATGTCTTGGATAATTATCGAGTAAGCACTGTATTGTATAGCTACCCCTCAGATCCAGTTATCCTTTATCCCCTCGGAAGATTCTCCGGCTCAACTGAAATCATTAAGTCGTGTTTTTATAAAGAGAATAATTTTAGTTTCGAACAGTAATTAATATATAGATACCCTGAATTAATATATTGTTCTATACATGTAACACTCTGATCAATCAAATGTAGATCAATATTATTTTCTGAGTGGAATTTTCAACACACCATCGAGCCTTTGCGGTATTACAGCGGTATGGAAGAATCGGTGTTTCTGCGCGAGCTTTTGCAAAATCATTTATTGCCTGACAATGAGATTTCCGCCGGAAGAACGAATAATGCCTTGACCCAAGGTAACCGGTGCAGGGAAATCTACCGCGAATCACGAAATAGGATTACTTCATCCAGAAGACCTCAGTTTGAAATATATTTGAAGCGGTGTCAGTCGGTGTGTAATAAAAATGTTGTTCTGCTCCGTTCTGTTCCTTGCGACTTTCTGTGTTATCGCACAGTCTCAAAGTTTCTTCGGCAACCCGTACGAGGCTAATTCGATCAGTTGTCCCGAAGGAAGGGTATGCATTTTTCTCGAAAATTGTCCAGCCATCGCGAATCTAATGAGTCAGAATCTGCTTCACATTCACAGGTAAGCGTACACTACTGCTGTTTCTTATTTTATATTAGTCTCAATTTCTTTTATTAAAGTCGATTTGTTGATGTTCATTCAGGTTTCGTCAAGCAATTTGTGGCTACGATAACGTTAAAGTAAAAGTCTGCTGTGACTTATTCTCAGACAGCGGTATCGCGAATCCAGTGTTCCCTCCAGGAGATGATAGTTTTTTTAGGAGATCAAGTTCAAATCTAGAGTGCGGGAAAAGCTCCGTCGGTTATAATAATTTCAACACTTTAGGAGCGTATCCCTTTGTTGCAAGAATTGGTTTCTGCGGTATGCTTTACTACTAATAAATTATATAGTGTTATTTCTCTGTCTTTCGTAACGGTAAAAAAATCACGAAAGCCTCTAACCCCAACTAAATAACTTTATGAGAAAAACGTAGAATTTTGAAGTCCCACAGGATTAAGTTTAGTGGCATACCTCCGGAAATAAGCCAGTCGTTGATTTTTCAACGTAAAATAATAATACGCAATTGTTTTGTCTAGGTGTAACCGGAGAAACGAAATACCCTTGCAGCGGGGTAATTGTGAATGAACGAACAGTACTGACTACTGCAACCTGTGCTCTTACGAAGAATGACGAGTACAGATTGTACGATGGATACAATACTTTCTACTTTCCACTTTCTACTTTTTAATATCAATCTTTCAACAGGAATTTTGTACTCGTCGGGGAATTTAATGCTGAGACTGATCCGGAATGCAGCTCGCGAAAGCATAACATATCGTATATAATAAAACATCCGCATTACCAAGCGAACACGTTTGCGAATAACATAGCAATGTTACGATTGCGTGAGCCAATACAATACACTGGTAATTTATTCACTCATAATCCAGATTCTAAATTGACGCTACTACATTCTTTTACATTGCAATATTAAATGAAACTTTGTTAACTCAATAAAACTTGTTAGTTCACAATGAAAATTGCTGTTGCAATTGAAAGTTCCATTAAAAAGTGTTTAGCCATGTACCATAGATTTTCCAAAATTATGCAATAATCACCGGTTGGTAATGTGTTAAGATATGTAACATATATTATTTGCTTAGAAACTGTGCAGCCAATATGTCTACCACCGAAAGATATGAATCCAACCGATGATTCTGTTCTTGTTGGATGGGGAAAACTTTCCAGGCAAAAGAGTAAGAAATTAAATGATTTTACGACGAAAAATGAATCTGTAACAAATGATAATGTATTCGAATTTCAATGAAGTCAAGTCTTGTCAGCAACAATCTTTCAAAATGAGAATTGTACCGACTCAGGAATGTTCAAGTTATTACACTCAAGGATACTCCGTCGAGATTTGTGCAATGGGAGATGAAATGCCCTGTTCAGGCTATAGCGGAAGTCCTCTTTTATACAGATACGGCGATACTTATTATCTGGTAAGTGTGCTATACTATTTTTCCTCTGATTTTAGAAACTTCGATTTATTTACAATAAAATCATTTACACTTGTACTTGACTTACGAATCCATAACAATTATTTGTACACAATTTTCAGTTAGGCATCCTGTCGTATGGTTCCAATTGCAATTCAGCCGCCGACGACTACCCATCAGTCTTTGTCGACGTACAAAGATATATAGGCTGGATTTTAGAGAATTGTTAATTAACAATAAGCAACAATATAATTGCCAATAGTATCGTATCAAACTCAACTTACATATCACTTTTCTGCATGAAACGTTTATGATTTGTGTTTGAAGATGTTTAAGTACTTTCCACGAGTCATTTCCTTCGCTTCTTCCAATCCTAACTGATAAGCCATATCATGCAATTTCTTTACTTCTGCTATTAAGCTAGTCATCGACAAGTTTCCCAGTTCTAAAACAAAAACAAACTTATTCCTTATAATCATCTGGGTTATACATACAGTCGGGGACAATAAAGCGGACACATTTAAAAATCGCATAACTTTTGTATGATTTTAATTTTAAATTTTTAATTTTGTATGATTATTACGCGATTTTTAAGAGTATCCACTGAATATTGTCCCAGACTGCTATCCGTTATAAGTTGGGAGAGCTTACGATGTAGCTGATTTATGTCGTCCGGTGTCAGACCAGCAGCCCAGGACGATGGTTCGGTTTGCGGTGAATTTTGGGCAACGAACTCGTTAACACCTGGAACTTCAGTAACGGCTATTATGTATGATACATTGTCGCTTTCTTATGGAGGCAGCTATCAATTTCTTAGGAGAAACTCACTTTGCTCGGGCCACAGATCTGGCGACGCTCTGTCCAGATTTTCAAAACTCATAAGACTCTCTTCCACACAAATCAGATCTGACAATTTCAAATGAAATGTAACCACTTTAGTAATGCCTTCAAGGGGGTATACTCGTCTCTAAGATGGGGTTTCTCAATAGCCAAAAGTGCTAGATGAAAGATCAATCTAGGCTGCAATCGCCCCCAAAAGTAATTTGCATTATTCTGCAGCATGTAGCTGTCGTTAGGCTTCCGAATAATGCAGATTACGCCTCGTAAACGTAAAAATAGAACTTTTGAGGGCGACTGTAGCCTAGCCATCTTTGCATTATCAAGAAATGAGATGGTACATCCCGCACCCTTCAAATCCTGGAAACGAGTCTACGCCCTTAATAAACTCCCCACCCCGCAACCAACATTTACCTGGTTGATCTCCTGCTTCTTCTGTAGTCATTATATTCATGGAAATATCACCTTATCTTCTTTAAGTTTAACTTAATTAAAAAAAAAGAGGTACGCAGAACGATGTGAAATTAACCAATATGGATAAAATATTATTGACACCAGCTAAAAGTAACAAACAAAATGCTGAATATCGAGAAGGTTAAATGATATTTACAAAACCAACTATGCGGGAACCGGTTGCTCCCTTTCCTGTTTTTCCGTAAGTTTCAGTTGTTTCGTTAACTCGTTCTGTTGTTCAAGGTAATACAAATTTTGTATTCTCCTCCGTTCTTGTAGCTCGTTATCACGAACTACGCCTAAATGAAGTTGTTTCCTGAAACAATAATACGAAAAATACAAAGCCATTCGCGATTAATATTCCCCGTCACCGTCTAACATCGAAAGAATCGCAATGCTTCTTCGATAATTAAACAATTATTTACTTGAATATTTCATTGTTATTATGTATACGTACACATTATATGTACAAACATTATTAATATACATAATGTACATACACATTATATTCTAACGGCCGTTTAATATTTTTTTTCTCATCTTACGCACCATCTAAATATGTTACACTATACACTGAAGGAACAACCATTATGTTACATCTGCTTACGAGCGCCATTTACTTAACCTATCTCTTAATTAGAAATTGTTTAATTCACCTGTCGTATTCTTGTCTGAAATGCACGTAAGTCGTTATGCCAATTGAACTTAAACAACATAATCCGAATGTTACTTTGGCCGCAGTTGACATACTCGTATATGATATATTTCAAAGTTCCTACTCCGGAGATTGTGTAACGAAACTAGCAAACGAAAATGCGGACATTGTTATACACACATTATAGAGTCGTTCGGAATTCATTTAATCTTTAGTGAAAAGATACTTTGCACGTCTTGGGATATTCATTGGATTTTAACGCAGCCATATGGTTCGAATAAGTCAATTTATTATGTTAGAAAATGGGAAATATTAATGTTTCTTTTAGTGCAAATGATTCTTGCCGAAATTTTCATAAGACGCTGTATCAGTGTGCCCAGATTGCCCCAAAACGGTTGCACGGTGCTCCCCTACTTACCCCTTCCACTATCCTATTCCAGCAATGCGCACACTCCAACGTCCCCCACTAAGACCGTAGACTGGTCGCTCAGTCGCGCAACTGCTCTGGTCATCAGAGAGGGGCTACACATTTTTGCGTGACTCTCCTCATCTGGGCACACTGCGCTGTATATTCGGCGGCACGAATCACCTGCTCCGTAAAATGTTAAAATAGCGCCACTCAACGTAGTGGCGGAATGCTCAAACTGCTAGACAAAATTACCGATAGTTGGTACTCCTTGTAGACTGTCGGTAACTGTGTCTAACAGTTTGAGCATTCCGCCACTACGTTGAGTGGCGCTAGTTTAACATTTTACGGAGCAGATGATTCGTGCCGCCGAATATACAGCGCCTTATGAAAAAGAAGAAACATTAATATTTTTCATTTCCTAACATAATAAATTGACTTATTCGAACCATTCGGCTGCATTAAAGTCCAATGAATATCCCAAGACGTGCAAAGTATCTCTACACTAAAGATTAGACAAATTCCGAACGACTCTATGATGTTTGTATAACAATATCCGCATCCTCGTTTGTCAGTTTCGTTACCTGCCCTCCGTAAATTATTAAAAATGAAACCACTCAAACGAAAACAGCACAAGAAACAACGGGAACGTAAATATGGATACATATTCAAAACAACCTTGGACCCCCTAAGCCAGTAGGCAGATCTTGATTTAGAATTTAGAGGACCCTTGCTAGGTCAAAGTAGGGCAGAATAGAGAAATGAATGATGGTATTTCTTCGAGGGAATTTTAGAATGTATTATCAAACAATAAAAAGGAAATGCTACTTTGAACTAAATAAAGAATATATATGTATATGAAAAATCCTACGATTTGCGTTCCGCGTGAACAATATAATCGGTATATATGTATTTACTGTACAATAATAGCGGAGAAGCAGTTTGCATAAGCGCGAGTGCAAGGTACCAGGATGAAAGTTGAATGGTAGTTGGTAGTCGATAGGCGTGGTTGAAGATCGGAGTGCAATCTGCATTATTGTGCAGCCGCCGGGGCGCGCGGGCGGCCATCAAGGCCTCCTCGGGTCAACATGATCCGATCTGTCGTATAAAACGCCCCTCTCGACGATCCTTCGAGCACTGTTGTACTTCTTCCCGTCCGGTTGTCGTTCTTTCTCTATTATGGGTGCCATATTCGTAAGTAGCCACGTTGAGTTTTATTCAGTACATTTCTTCGCGAAATCTGTGTGTCAATTGAACAAATCAAAATTATTCCAAAAAATTAAATTTATTATAAAAGTTCCTCTTAGTACTTCACCCACCGGAAGCCGATATTAACCCCTTGCCTTACAATATCGTGTCTGACTCGTGACGAAGATTCTGAACAAATTCTGATAGAAATGTATGTTAATAATTTCCGTTAAACAATTTTCTCCTTTTTTTAAATAATATAAAATATAATAAATCGTAGGGCAAGGGGTTAACAGGTTATTTAGTGACTGAACTGTATGTAAAAAAAGAAGTTGAATAATATTCTTTTACACAATAATTTCGGAAAAAAGTAGATGTTACATTATATTGATTCTAAAAATTTATTAAACTTTAAACGATATTGCTGTCGCTTTTAAACAATTTATTGAGTAATTCTCAACTGTTGATCTTTCATTTTTAAAACGCTATTCAAATATTGCCGGTAGGTGACGTGTTAATATTTAAAAATAGTTTCCAAATTCGAAAGAACAATTTAAAGGACCTCGAAACCCTTACGATCTTACAGACGCCGACGTTCCTATTTTGCGGTGTCGTGCTGACAATTTGTCAATTATCGAACGGTCAGTACCAGTCGCCCCAACAGGCTGCAATTTTGAGCGATGCAAGATACTTGGCTGGCGATGGAACGTTCGGAGCCGCGTACTCGCAAGAGGACGGCGTGGAATTCAAAGAAGAGAGCGACGTCTATGGGAATCGGCGTGGGTCTTACTCGTACGTTGATCCGACCGGTCAAAGGCGTACAGTGACATACACGGCTGGGAAAAATGGTTTTCAGGTATGCAAGCTTGTAAAATTCAGAGGAACAGGATGTTCATTAGAAAAACTGAATGCCTTTCGAGCATTCCAAATTCCAATTTATTTGTCCAAAAACTCACGAATAGTTTGTTTTCCATTTTGTATTATTTTTTTTTTTATATCGAGGAATGCGTATTTTATTGCCTGACATATTCTGCGCATTCTGACAATTAGTTTCTCGATTATTTTTCCATACTTCTGGTAGAACTTGCCAACGATGTCCTTTTAAAAAAGTGCATTCCGAACATTGTCTTACATTGTCTTGCACTTACCACAGTGTTGGGCAAATTTTATTTTAAATAATAAATAAACATGTGTGTGTGTGATTTTTTAGGAAAATGCTGAAATGTGTTTAGAAATACTATTCGACCAGTTAATATTTGTTACTTAGATTTTTGCAAAGATCACCAAGTAATTTCAAACTTTTGGCCGGCAACTGAGTTTCTAAACAACACAAATTTGTTTCACAGAACATGTCGTTCAAATTTACTAGTGTCAGATTAAACGTGTACTAAGGGCAGTACCCTCACGAATAATTTTCCAGGCAACTGGTGACGGCATTCCCGTTCCACCCCCGCAAGTGCCACCCCAGCCAGAATACGAGCCCTTACCACAGTACAACCCACCGGATTATCAACCACCAAGCTACAACCCACCCGCGCCACGACAATATCAACGTCCGAGTCCACCGGTGTACGAACCGCAGCCGCAACCACGACCGCAATCTATCTACCAACCCGAGCCTCGACCTCAATACAGGCCTCAACCACCACCACCACCACCGCCACCAGAAATCGAACCCATACCCTCGTACAGTTCCCGGCCACGCTATCAACCCCCACCCAGGCCGCTACCGCAGTACAACGAAATTACGACACCACCTCCTCGAAGATTTTATCCACCAGGGAAGCTCAACTTCAACAGGACACCCGATGGCTACTCCTATACCTTCAGCAAGAGTTAAATGTTAAATCTCGTTCACAGGGATTCGAAACGGTATTTCCAGGAAGAGAGAGGGTCAAAGCGTGAGTACAGTTTCGGGAAAGAAGATCTAGGGATTATTGGTTGGGCCAATGTAGTATTATCTTACATAAATTTCATGTTAACGCATTACATACCGGTGATTATTCCATAATTGTTGAAAGTCTATGGTTCATGGCTCTGAGGATTTTTTAAAAGAATCCTTCAATACCAACAGCAATTTTGATCGTAAACCAACAACTCACCTTCAATAATAAAATCGAATAATTTCCTGCGGGATTATTGCATAAAAGTGCAGCACAATTATCGAAAAGCCTATTTCAATAGACTACTAACCAACTGCAGTAAAGTCGCCATCTAGCTCTCTGAGCATCTCCACGATCACTGTCTCCCTTCGCCTACTCCTTCCACTGGGCGGCTCCCCTCCCTCCCCCGAGAGGACAAGAAGCTCGAGCTCCCGCGCGGTCCGTGTTTACATGCTGTCCTTTTCTACGTTCGGCATCCTCTTTTGTACTTTCGGCGCTGTCGACGCAGTCATAAAAAACACGATCTCTGATGGGAGCTAGATCACGACTTTTCTGTATAAACGATTGTAGGCCCAACGATCGATATTCGTTGGAAAATTGTCATAAATAGACTGCGGATCTTTATGCAAAATAAAAAAAGTTCACATTGATTGCAAGACACAGGAACCAAATAAAAATTTCATTCTTCTTTTGATTATCTTTTTAAGATGAAACTAATACACTGATGGCCATAAATCTTTTTAATATCTCCACTGTTTTAAATTGTACGTATCTATTTTTGTCATAAATGCATAAAATCCGCAGTCTAGTCATAAATTTTCGTCGTGGACCCTGTGTTGGAGATTTGTAAACAAAAACACCGACCATGTCCCAACCGTTGGCCAACCATAAATGTTACTAGGGTAAAAGCTGGTGTGGAAATGAATCACAAGATGTGAATCGAAGGACGATCTCTTCAATTATCATTTTTTTTTTTTGTTGTTTCGACGTCTTGGGTAGTCGTTATTTATTGCCCCACTATTGCTCGCTTGAAACTAGTTACTTTTTTTCATTTAATTTATGAGATGTTTATAATCGCAAATAATTATTATACGTACATATAAAAACCTCGTGTACTTTACCTGATGGTATAAATTATAACTGCAATATTTCTAATCGTAAAAATTTAATTACACGTATAATTACTTTATAGACACTACTCGTATTCATAAACAATACGCGCGGACGTTATCGAACGAAAATCTTAAGAGATTGTGGGTAATTATGTACAACTATAGAGCCTTGTCCATGATCTTACCTCAAGGCTCGCCGCTATGAACGAGTTCAACTTCCTGTAAAAGGCAGCATATGCTTTACATAAATTTCCGAGAGGACACACACACGTATGCAACGAATAAATTATTATTGTTAGCGTTAATTAAAATTGTCCGTTCCTACTTTCACTGGCTCCACGTATGTGTATCATTTAATTTATATAATTATTATTAGCGGCTTTATATATACTCATTAGAGAAACTTGTTTATTAAATTGGTACACCACGTTAAGATATAATTGAATTTAAAATTGATGTGTATTATTCGTCAATGCAGAAATCTAGAGTTTCTAGAAGTTATTTTTAGATATTCTAAATGTATTATAAACATGTAAATAAAACTGGTTGTCGCGTTGGTATTGAAAATGTTGGTAGCTAAAGAAATTATTTAATATCCACCGATCGATGAGATTTTCTACATCGCATTACTCGACCGACGCCCTGCCCTACGTTCCGCATAGCATTTTCCTTCGCAAATGCGAGCACGATCCCGCGCTTCGGGGTCACGATACTTTCATCGAGCAACCTTTGGCGTTCCCCGCAGTATTGCGATAAACTTATGGGAAACTCACGACTCCGATTCACTCACGGAGTAAAGACACGTTTAGCGTATCCATATTCTCGAACTATTAAATGTCACGCAAGTCGATCTTTTCTCTTGCTCTTTCCCTTTCAATTCCTAAAAATCTGTTGTCTTTCAAGAAGCTAGCTCCGTGAAGTGTAATAAATCGGAATCTGTCCCTTTTTTAATATCGAAAGATACGAAAGATTTTTTTGTATATATTAAGGATTTTTTCGTCGTCTAGACCAGGCGTGGGCGACTCTGGCTCGCGGAACAGCGTCGCTGCTTCTCTCCTGCTCTTACCATATTTTTCTCTCGCCAAGCCCCTTAACTTCCCGCCTCTCGCCCAGCTTCGCAGCGTAGCTCGTCTTTGCACTCTTCCCACTAACGCTGGCGTACGGTACGCGTCAGCGTTAGTGGGAAGAGTGGGGGAGGCACAGGCAGGCTACGTTGCGAAGCTGGGCGGGAGGCGGAAGGGTAAGGGGCCTGGCGAGAGAAGAATATGGTAACCTTGGTCTAGAGTTCAGACTCTACACCTGGACCAACGAAACGAGTAAACGTTAACAACCGCTCGAGTGCGACAGAGTTGATGATACCCTTCTCAGGTAGGCAGCAAAGGACGCTCGCTGATACTCTACTGCCTCGACTTAGACAAGGATAGGCTTGAAACGAAACAAGTACCATTGTGTCATTGGCTGAAAATTACACGTTTCCATCGACGTCGTTTAGCAACGGAAGGGGAGCGCAAGACAAAGGGATGATTATCTCATTATCTCGGCTTGCGGGTAATACCCTTGCAATGGAACAGCAGTGAAAAATGCTATGCTAAAACTGGTATTATCCACAGCGCATAGCCCATAGCCCACAGTCCGTAGAGGTGATACGGGTGTGGCAAGGCAAACCAGAAACCAGCCGTATCGGAGCAGGAACTCGATAACCTTAAAGGTGGGCCGAAAGAAATGCATACCGTAACGTAACGTGGTGTTTAAGAAAAGCCGATCGGTCGATCGGGACATTTAATTTACAGGCAAACGGGTGCAGCACCGGACGCAACGCGACAATGATTGCATACCTGTCGAGCCACCGATTCTCGTCCTGTGTTCCGTGTTACGCCTTGGGCACGGTCCTTGGCTCACATTTCATCAGGATACATAACCGTATCTGCTTTATCAGTACGTTTTCCATTAATAGAACCACGGAAAATTATCATTTCTATGCCGCGATTATTTCACTCTGCCTCCACTTTTGCCAGTGCAGACAGAGACATATCATACCCACCCAGTAAGCATTCTGCTCTTGATTTTAGTATGAATTTCTGTTTCCGCATTAGGCTCGGTGTTTGGCGAATTTCGTTTTAATCTGCTCGAACAGATTTCACTGACTGGGTACTCACACCCAGCGTGTAGACGTAGGCAGAGATAGATCATACCCACTATCTCAACATGCTAAATATGGTATAGGTTCTGTTCCATGTTAAATTCACATAATCCATTCGTCGAAAGACCCTACCGTGCGCCTGGACGCACTCGTTTTCGTTCGTACGATGTGATTTGCTATGTCTTTCCTTTTTTTCACTCTAGAAGAAAGAGAATAGAGCATCTACCAAACGCAATAAAGGTGGGATCTCCCAAGCGCGTCTGGATACAGCGTTTTGCAATTCTGGAGTCTCTTGTACTCAGTAGCACGTTATAACTAGTTGGGGCCTTGGGCAAAGTAGAATTTCGGGGCTCCTAACCTCAATTAAATAACTTTATTAGAAAAACGTAGAATTTGGATCTCAGTTTGTCTTCGGGGCCCCGGGCATTTGCCCAAGTTGCCCATAGGGTAACACGCCATTGCTTATACTCCATTCGTCACGAACGCAAGCTTGTGCATATTGTGCATCCAAACGCGGAACAGAATCTATACCTTATTTAGCATGTTGAAAAGGTGGGTGTAGATCCCACCCCTTCAAATATTACACCAAACGAGGACGCACGTGTTTTTGGAACCAGTGCTTCCGAGGCAGTCCAAATCCCAAGACAAAACGCATCGCGAATAAAGTACAAAGAACTCTTTGCCAATCCTTTAGTAGCTTATATATTGTTCGACTGGGATTTTACAGGTGTACATTAATGGGAACAACATCTATGTGTGACTCTGGATAAATACAACCGGAGTTTGTGTCCGTCACGCTACAAATCGTTTAATACGTGTTCGATACAATTTTAACCACATATTATATTCGGTAGACTTTGCTCCTATACATACGGTAGACAGATATACAAAAACATTGTATCGTACAAAATAGTAGCAGTAGTATCACCACCAGTTTCGTTCCCACGGATTCTTCTCGAGCGTACGGCATCCGTCATTGACTTTCCACATTTTCCTCCGTAACAAATTCAATGAAATATAAAATTCGAATAAAAACGCGAATAACTAGAAATAAAATTTAAACATGTCCTACAATAAGGGAGCATTTATTCATAACTTAGTATTTTCGTATTCAATCGACGACTCGACCACGTGTCATTTCATTTAAAACAGCCACGAAAGCAAAACAAATTTACAGCATAAATTTTCCTGTAAAAGCTACGTTCTATTTTCGTTTAAAATTAACCACATACTTCGGAAAACTCTTCGCAAAACAAAAGTCTGTATATTGTAGTCAACGATAAACACCGTACTCGGAGATTCGTCGAAAAAGGAGAAATCAAGTAAAAACGCGAAAGCCGCGCGTTTTGCGTATGTACAAAATTAAGAAAAATATTTGTTAACAAATGTGTTTCCGTAGAACTTCGCTCGCGTTTCATTTTCTCGCTCGCTCTCTCTCTCTCTCTCTCTCTCTCTCTCTCTCTCTCTCTCTCTCTCTCTCTCTCTCTCTTCCATTTTTTCATTAAAAAATCATTTCTCGTTTGTACTGTTTTATCTCATTTTTTCGTTCCGTCGAGAAATAATGATAAGAGAACAGGGTCGACCAAGAAAGGAGGACAGCGAATGAAGCCTTTCGACAGAGAAAACCGAGCACAGGGACTCGCGCGCGGGCGTGCCGTGTCCGTATATATATGCGTGTATACCTCGAAACCGCAAATCAGTCGAAACGTTGTACTATGATCCAAGTTTTATTAAACAAATTAAATACAAAAAGTTTCCTGCATTTTGTCTTGTGTTATTCGCGAGTAGGACCGCAGGGTTTGCGCAGTCGCTTCGTCTCGAAGTTTTTTCATAAATAATTAAAACGACAGGAGCAGAAGGGGCAAGGAATATAAATAAAAATAAACATAAAAGAGGACAGGGATGGCGTGGAAGAAGAAAGTTCAAGGCTTATCCACGTATATCTCTTTTTGTCTAGCTCTTTCTCTTTCTTTCTCTCCCTCTCTCTCTTCCACTCTCACATACACACACACACATGCACGCGCGCCTTTACTTTTGCTCTAGAAGAAACATTTTCTCACGCGCTCACAATTATACATGAACACTACGACAAAGTGGATCAGTTTTGTAAAATTAGGGGAAGAAGAAAGGCTCTTTTGCAGATTCAAGAGGAATATCATTTCGCTCCCTTCTGTTCGAACGCCGTTTCCGTTCCTCTTCAACTCTCCCCTTCGCCCTCCAACTTCGAGCGGCTTAACGTTATTGCTCGTCGCACTCGACGCTGGTCGTTTAGAAAGCTACTTGGACCGTGATCGGAGTTCGTCGATCCACAGAGAAGGACAGAAAAGCGTTCGAACGATGATATAATATTAAAGAGGTACGGAACCGCGTCGCTCCGTGAAGACATAAATGTTCCATGGAATGAGTCGTGTCCTTGAACCGTTAACGATACGAAAAGAAGGAAGATCTAAAATCGGTGTTGACAGAAGAAACACAAAATAGTGGATGGGCCGGGGGGGTACGATGATCATTATACAGAAAGAGAAACGAACGGAAAAAGGTGAGTAGAGTTCTTCTCGATCTATTCGCTTAAGGTTTCCTTTCTACTCTCGGATCACGAAGAAAGCTTTCGCGTCGATGGAACGCTGGATACAATGATTTAAACAGTTTCTGCGAGAACGTTGGATTAAGAATATTTTAAAAGTCGTTAGGATATGTACAAAGAGATATTAATATGAATATGCAGTAAATGTCGGTGGGTCCAGGATGTGCCGAGGAACGGAGCTACTATTACGAAATAGTAGCCCTCTTGAATTCCCTGAAACATCACGGACACGAGCCAGGGATCGACGCGGTGTTCGAGGGTGTCTGATGTTCTCTTTTTCAGCTCAGGAGTAGTACGCAACGCGGTATCGACCGAAATCGAAATATTAGTTTAGCAGTCTGTTCGGGGAAGCATATAATGTGGCCCAACATGGCGACTGGACGACTGGACGATTGGGCAAGACACAATGGAATGTCGACGGCGGAAGGTTCGAACACCGCGTCGATCCTTGAGATTTCTGTTCCGTTTCCGCGCGTCTTTCGACAGACCGTATCGCTGGAGGAGACGTGCCTTCCGACGTTAGGCCCTCTCCGCATTGGTGACCGCATTCGTTTCTCCCGCACGCGACATTCGCAATTTATCCTTGATTCACGCCGATAAAAGACTCGAGGCTTGTGCACACAAACGGACGAGAAATACGGATCGAATCATTTTTTTTTCGAACGTTCTTACAATAAGATAGAGTTAAATGGGCGAAGAGAAATGATATTATCTCCGACGATAAAACCAGCCGTGCGCGCCACCTCCGCCTCATTGACGACACGATCATTCTCTCGGTGGTACGTCGTCTTGTCCGGATCCAGAACGGCGGAGGTACCGACCCTGCGCCACTTGCATCCCTCTCTCTTTCTCTCTCTCTCTCTCAATCGTTTCCTTTTACTCGTACAGCGCGGGTATACATATAGGTATATTCATATTTATATATTTATATAATATATTTATATAAAACTAAGACGTACCGTGATACTGATAAAATTTCGGAAAATATGAGTTCGACGAGTCGCCGTCGGAGCGTCCATCTTCGATCGGCGGCAGAGCGAATCGAGAATATCAATATATATATATACATATATATATATACACGTATACATATGTATATATATATACAATCAGTTATAGCCAGATCTAAAATTCGTTTCCGTTTATAGATACAGTAAAAATAAGTTGAGCATACGCGATGCAATATATAGACTTTGCTTTTCGTCATCTCGTAAATATCCTGAAACGCTAATACCTTGTTGTATATCGATCTTACGAAGATTTCGCGCGCACTGTTTCTATCTCTCTCTCTCTCTCTCCGTCCCTTTTTCTCACTCTCTCACTCTTTCGCATTCTCTCGCTGTGATCAATTATCTCGCTCTCTCTCTTTCTCTCTCTGACACGCGCAATTAGACGTCCAACACTCACACTTACGACCGCTACACGCGCCGTAGCCGCCTTAATAAGAATTCCAAAAGTCCAGGAACAGTACTTTCGATCCCGTACCTATCTCGCAACGCCGCTCGTGTTAGTCTTTGAAAAATACTTTGTACTTGATCGCATCAACGGTAAAATTCAACACACATCGAAGTCATAAGAATCGGATCATCTCCCATAGATCACGAAGTTTCCGTGAACGTGTTCGACGCGCCGGTCGAACTGTAAGCGAAATAAAACTGTGTCTCGAGCGCTCTGCCGGCTAGAACGCCCGTTCTTCTATGCGACGAAGGTAACAAAGAACGAAGCTCGGAAACGCGATGACTAAAACCTTAAAAACTCGCGACACCGGCAGACGCTGCGCATCGATTTAAAGGGGTGCGGGGGTTTTGGGGACAAAAGAACGGCCGTTGTCGAAACCCGTCGCATGAACGCGTCGCATCGGACGATTCGAGGTTCCTTTGGGGTGCGTATCCGATCCGCTTTGCACTCAATTACGTCTCTGTCACGCGTTATTCTTCCTCGCCGATTGTAGTCTACGATTAAACGCTACACTATTTACACCAAGTTATACTTAATCTACGGGGGTGGGGTGATGGTTGTTTAGGTGTGTGTGTGGGGGTTGGGGGGCGGATTAGCCTAAAAAGTATATAATACAGGACTCGCCGTCGTTCGCACTCCCTGCGGCGATACGCGGTATATATAACATCTTTGGACTCGATTTATTACACATTTATATAGAATATTAATTTTACGTCTGTTTCTTTCGCGTCCTAGTCCCGCGAACCGCCGTCGTATGCGACGGGAAAGTTCGCTATCAGTCCGATCGAAAAGTCGTCATTGTCTTTTCGATATTTCCTCTCCTCATCGCAAGCCTTTCAACGCACGTTCTAGAGGTTCTCTCTCTCTCACGCGATTCTCGTATCTTGGCGGGCATAGCTTCCGAGATTCTCGTTTGCTCGCGATCGTGGAAGACGAGCACTCCATCCGCATCCGTATCCGAAGAAGCTTCACGGAGTTCCGGGATCCTCCGATGCGAGAGCATCGGGAAACGCTGTGCGTATCGATCGTTCGCGTCCATGTGCCTTTCAACTTTGAACTTCGAACCCCACCGCTTTTTGAAGCCTTCCAACGAGTACCGTCGTCTTCGGGATGCTCGAACAGCACGAGTTCCGCGACTTTTGTCCTTTGTCGCGAAAGATAATTGCTTGGTCCGACACTTGGCTAAAGGGATGTTCTTCGTTTCGCGGAAAGACCAGGCGAGAAGCTTCCACGACTGGAACTGTTCGCGCTAGGTGGACCGATTAAACCGCCGATACCTGGGCGTCGTCGTCATCTGAAAAATTGAACGGTCGCTTTAGTTGTGTCACGCGAAGCTCCTGCGCGCCTGAGACAGACCGTTACGACTGCCGTCTACCTTAGCCGAATCTTAACACTGACACCTGCGCATTCGGTATTACAGAGATAAAAAGTACACGTTTACGTGGAACTTACAGGCGGCAACCTTCTTCTGTACGAGTACAGGGGGTCCGGTGAAAAATCATTATCAGAGAGACAAGTGTAGAAATTGCAACAACTATTTTAAACTATACTCGGATGAAGAACATGCCAAACGTTACTTCCGAAACTGTAGCCTCTTTGGAATCTCATCAGAATAGATCATCACATACATCCCACTTTCAAAACACTGCTACTGTTTCAGTAGCAACCGGAATGGCAAAAATCCTTGGACTATCATTTAAGGGGCACCATTCAACAGCACGCCCTAGAAACGCTAATCGTAAAATTCATCTTCTAAAGTAATCGAACCGCTTCAAACTTAAACAAAAAATAAACAAAAACAAGACAGAGAAACTGAACTCTTGAAAAGTGTCGTGCAAAATGGATACAAGCAAGCTCGGCATGCCGCGGCAACGTCGAACAAAGTAACGCTGAGAAGGGAAACTGTAACGTATAAACAAGTGGATAAACAATTAATAAACTGCAAGCTTCTTGCGGGTGCACGAACACCGATAAGTAACGCACACGTATAAGAAAAGAAATTCGATCGAACGTAAGAATGCGTATTATCACGGCCGTCTCTGGTGCAGGCTGGAACACGTGACTTGGCAACACCGCGGTGTTTGAGTTTTCTGAGTTTGAGGTCATCCCAAGGTCATAGTATAATACACAGTTCAATTTGTCTCGACATCATCAATAATCCTATGACGTCCGAAACATATGGTGCCATTTAAAAAAGTCAAGGTGACCTTTTGATTTTTACGTAAAAAGCATTTTTCCAGATTTAAGAATATGCGAACATGTAGCTCACCAAGTACTGAGAAATTTTTGTCTAAAATATTTTTTAATTACACTACCGAAAATGCCTAAAAAATGGTGACATCTTACACAGGGTATCCTAAAATTCCTTCAACAGCCGGAAATGGGAGGCTCCTGAGATCATTTGGTAACAACATTTTCCTTTGCAAAAATGTTATCCGCGGCTTTGTTTAGGAGTTATTAAGGAAAAACACGGACCAATCAGAGCGCGCCCTAGACGCGAGTTGGCACAGTCGACCCGGCACGCCAACTGTCTATTGGCCGCGGATCACATTTTTGCAAAGGAAAATGTTGTTTCAAATGATCTCAGGAGTCACGTTGAAGGAATTTTGGGACACCCTGTACTTTAAATGCAATACAATTTCTAGCTAAAAATATTGTGTGTGTTTGTCATATTAAATCTTATAATTATACTGGGTGCTTCTTTCTTTCGCGCAGTAGTGTACGCGGAGTAGCGTGTAGGGACGGCCCAGATGTAACGCGGTCAACTTCAGATCGGACTGAGTCAGCGTTGCCAAATTTACCATGTCCCGGCCTGCGCTAGAGACGACCGTGGTATTATGCGTGGAAGTGAGTGCGACACAAACGATGCACGATCGTACAGGCGGAAGAACGAAAATCGGAACACGGGTGATGCTTGGGACGTGTGTTACGAAACAGGCATTTTGCGGAATATACAAGTGGAGAATGCGGTTGTGTCGTTATTTACATATTCTGCTGCGATTATCGGAGCATGTACATCGAGTGAGAAACAACAACGGTCCCTGCTCGAATCGTCCATACATACATGTTGTACCTGCTCTAGTGGAAGGTAGCTAGAGAGATCGGGAACGGTGTAATCGTGGCAAAATTTAGGGTTTAACGTAAATCAGATTTAGGAACAAATCGGGCACCATAGCGCTGTCTCGATGGTTCTCGATATGGGAAGTAACCCGGCAAGAAGTCTGCTCTTGATTTGATATGAATTTCGCACGAGATTTGACGCCAAAATTCCATGAAAAATGATGGCCAAATAGAGGGCAGGTCGGTCGCACTAAGAACGAACCAAACCTTACTTTCATTATAAATATCGTTATTTTAGGACTTGTAAGTATTGAAATGATTGAAAATGCAAGCAACTTAGAATTATATAATCTAGAAATTTAAATCAAATCCGACTTTCCCTTCTACGGCAAGATTTACTTCGATTTTTGTGGACAAGTTTCGGTGGCCGATTCATCGGAAATCAAGAGCAGATTCCTTACTGGATACTGCACGATAGCGAAACTCAAGAATTCTGGCGCAGCAAGCATAGATAAATCATCGTCAGCACCAGGGTTACCATATTCCGCGCGGGCCAGGCCCCTTACCCCTGCGCCCTCGCCTAGCCGCGCCACGGAGCCCGCCTTTGCTTCCCCCACTCTTCCCACTATCGCTGACGGGTACGACTCCACGTGGTACGTGTCAGCGTTAGTGGGAAGAGTGGGGGAAGCAAAGGCGGGCTCCGTGGCGCGGCTGGGCGAGGGGCGCAGAAGTAAGGGGCCTGGCCCGCACAGAATATGGTAACCCTGGCCAGCACCCAGTCGGCAAAATCCGCTCGGGCATATTATAAAAGGTAGGATTTGGTCGCCAAATACGGAGCCCAATGCGGGAATAGGTATTTGGCGCCAAATTAATACCAAATCAAGAGCAGATTGCTGACTGGGTTTGTGTATTGGGTACTTCACGATAGCGAAACGAAGAATGCTGGCGAAGCAAGCATAGACAAATCATCGTCAGCAATTCCGAAAAGGCTGATTCGAACAGAAATCAATTCGGTATCACTCCCGTCGCTGGAGCGGTGGGGAGCGCAAGCCTCGAGATCCACAAGTTTGAGAAAAACACGTATAAAATAGAAACGTGGTAAGATAAGTAGGTTGTTATGTACGTGGCGATTGTGTTTGCTTTGTACCATCTTCGTGCTCGGTCCTGTAGGTAACACCTTCGTGACTGTGTGCACGGCCAATCCTGTGCAACTTTGCCATCTGTGCTGCGACTTTGTATGCGGGCGGCTGGCGACATTGAGCCCCTCCGACTCCTGGACGCATCGTCGTCATCGACGTCATGGTAGGTATGGTAGTCATCGTCGTTATAATTGTGCCTGGAGGAGGAAGTCCCGCCGGTACTCCGAGACCCACGCCTACCGCTAATCCCGTGCAACCTGAAAACCCTCGACTCTCTTTCTCTCGATCTCTCTGTCTCTCTATCTCTCGCACACCGCCATTTCTAGCTCTCCGGCATTACTCTCCTCCTATCCTCCGCCAACTATCTACTCCATCGCCATTTCCGAGCGAATGCGATCCGGTCCAGTACGAAATTGCCCTGATTAGGATGTTCCCGTTTTCGAAATTCAATATTAACACATTACAGACCTGTGATTATTGAACCTTCAATAGCAATTTTCATGGTGAACTAACAAGTCACCCTCAACAACGTCATCCAATAGTTTCATTTAAGATTGCAATGTAAAAGAAAATGGCTGTGTTTCCGATAACGTCCATGCTCAGAATTGGATGAAATTTTGGAAATAGTTTCTTTTTTGACTAAAATGTAAAATCTCGCAACAGGACCGATCGCACTCGCTTGGAACGCCCGTTCGCAACAGACGAACGGGTTTCCGAGGAAACCGTACAACAAACACACTAGTTATTCGCTGCTGGATCTGCCCGAGAAGAGGGGAACCACAGAAAACCAGTTAATATACCCTGAAAAGAAGCCCTCTTTTCTTTCGATAAATCCGCTCGAGTGACGACATCGCGAGCGACGCACGACAGAGAAAACGGCACACGATGCAGCACACTTTGGTACGCGCGCAAGACACACACAGAGAGGCAGCAGGCGACGATACTCGCGTGATCGGTAACGTGCACGCGTCAACTTTCATCGAGGCAAGCAGTTTTAATCAAGCTTATGCGTTCGGCACACTGACACCAACGACGCTTCGAACCCGTTGCCTCCGGTAGTACATACCGGCCGTAACACCAGACCGATTAGCGTCCTCGGTACGGGCGTCGCGTCGCGTCGATTGTGATAGACACCGCACAGTGGGACATTGGACCAAACTCGATTCAAAATCAAAGAACTTTCGGTAGAAATGAGGTAGAGCGATTAAATTTTTTTTAAATTAAAAAGATACGGGAGTATGTGGAGAAAATAGACGGAAGTTTAACGAATGTTTTCTAGGTCAATAAACGTTCGTACCATAATCTCCCTATTTTTCCCATATTCTGCAAAGTTTCAGCTTTAATTTCAAAAAAATTTCATCGCTCTACCTCATTTCTATCGAAAGTTCTTTGATTTTGAATCGAGTTTGGTCCAATGTTCCCACTGTGCACCGTACCGAAGAGGCTATCACAGCAAACTACTTCCAAACGTACAAAAGATTAGTAGAACGTCGCATTCTCTCGAAGATCGAGCCAACACCGTATAGTTGAAGGCATGCGGTATGTTCGCCGGAAGCAACACGCTCGAAAGGAGCACAACTGTGTGAAACAAAGCCAGCCCAATAGCAGAAAAGAAACTGAAAGACAGGCCAAGACAAGACGGTCGCGGACTCACCTTGAGGATTTTGGGGTTGGTGATGGTGATGATCGTAATAATGTTGGTGGTGGTGGTGGTGGTGATGATGATGATGATTATGGTTGTGATTCTGGTTGTGGTTCGCAGGAAGCGGAGGTAACACTGCTACCGCGTGAGGGAACGGAGGGGCACCACCTCTCAAAACAGACCCTGCACCACACACAGGCCACATACCAAATCGTGTTTTTCGTTTCTCTTCTTCTTTTTTTACAAAATGTACAATAGTTATGGGGAATCGACTCGTGGGATGGATGAACAATGATGGGTTCGGGAGGATGAACAGAAATGTACAAACAAAAAAAAAAAAAAAAAAGAAATAAAGATATCGATGTTCCGAAACTCGAGAATGTTCCGGCGGAAGGGATCGTTTCTGGAGTGCGTGTGCCGCGAGTGCGAAGAAGATCGCGAGAACTGGAACGATGTTACGCGCGTGTATATGTATATTTACATATCTATGCGTATGCGTAAAGAAGCGAGTTTCTGAAAAGAAGCTTTAAGCGGTCAAATGTACTGAAGCGAATGTAACTCCGAGATACAAGCGACTATAAGCACGTTTACATAGGCTCGACTAAACGAAAATGAATATCGTCCCATCGGCTCCATGGGGGAGTATCAACGAGCACCATGGAACACCAGGTGCCAAGGTGAGCGGCCATGGGACATACGTGACGTTACTTTACGCGTTGCGATCCGATCGAGGACTCGATCGAGAGCGATTCAGGGAATATGAACACTGAGAAATCAAGAACAATGAAAGAAAACAAAAGATCAAATCTGGCAGGTGCTCGAATTCACGCTTGTCGACGGACGTACAACAAATATCACACCGTTTCAATCGGTCATTCCCGTTTACTGGCTACCAACGACAGTATCGTGCCACACACCGCTACGGTAGAGAAGTCCTGTTGAGAAATGAACGGTCGACTCGATGATCCGACCAGCAGGGAAAATTTCACGCGGTTACTGTGTTCGATCGGGACGTTGGATGACACGTGCTCCATGTTCCAGAGCGGTATGGATTCGAGCCATGCTTCTGGGATCGGTCGTGTTTCCCGTTTGACAAATACAGAGACGATCTTGACTAGTTTCTAGGTTACCTTTCGACGTCGGTATCCATACGTACGTCTCTAGAAACAAATATAAGTGTTTATAGTACAAGGAAGAATTCGATCAATTTCAAAAATCAACTACAGATTTGAAGAGAACGGTCCAAGGAAAGCGTTCCGTGGGTATCGTCGAGTCTAATTTGAAAGCAAAGTGGCCGATCGTGTCAACGTGTCCTTCGACGCGTGACCAAACGGGAAATACGACTTTTCCTAGCTCCATGGCCGGCCGGTAGGAAGTTCAACATCGGATCACTCCAGATTCTTTCTTTTCTCTACCTTCTAGTCTACGATCTACGGAGCGGACAAGGGTTAAGAAGAGAGGTATGAACACGAGCGTTGTGGATACGTTGGTGGGTTTTCTCTAGATCGGTACGTACCTTGCATGGCGGAGTGCCGTCTTTGCGGTGGCGGTGGACTGCCACCAGCTTCTACGCTGCTTCCACTGTGGCTGTCCAGCTGTGTACTATGACCACTGTCACTGCTCGTCACCGAACCTACGCACACGTCCCCAAGACAATTCTATCACTACAGATTCTATGCCCAGTTTCGCCCAGCTGCATCCTCTAACTGCTAGTTATCTAATTAATAGCCGAGATCATCGTTAGAACACATGGTCGCAGAGATTCGTGGCTCTCTCTCTCTCTCTTTCTCTTTCTCTCACTCTCTCTCGCTCTGTCTTTTTTCCTCCTCGCATTCTCTGGCTCTAACGAATACACCGATCAAAGACGCCGACGCGGATTAGCTCGCTTCCATTTCGGAATTCGCGATGCACGCCTATCGGGTGGGGGATCGTCGCGTCGTGGGATTCTGTCAGCCAGTGTCATTCAAACTGTGTTCCACGGAAGCCTGGGGTTCCACAAAATTTCCTGAAGGGTTCCATAAACATACATGAAATGTTAACTTTATAATACTTTTTTAACTGTTATTATAATGTAATAGAAGAATATTAAAACGTTTTTCTTTATATGTGCCACCTAGATTGTGAATATTCTATTGTTTATGATCCCGGGTTTCGCGAAATAATTTTGTGCTGATAGGGGCTCCTTAAATTGACAAAGTTTGAAGACCACTGCTGTAAGCGATTGTCGGCTACCTCTAACGCAGAAATTATGTTGAATCGAGGCTCGCACGAGTCTATTGAAACTCCTGGTTGTGGCAGGCTTAACAATACATTCGTTCGAATCGTTTAGGTCACCGAGTGGCATTGGACATTATCTGCGATATAGAATTTTGCAACCCGTTTTTTAAATATGTTACCGTTTTCGAAACTATAATTGTATTTCCTGATCGTACAAGTCGTACGCACGATTGAACTCGATTTCAGATTAGGTATACCAGATATTTAGCTGAAATCGAGTTTAATCGTGAATACATTTGACCCGTACGATCGAAGAATGCAATTATATTAGGTCAACCGGAAAGGTTCCGTCCATCTAGCGTCGAGTAGCCGAAGCTCGAACTGTCGGTAACTATAACCTCTAAAGTAAGGTTAACTTTTTAGTTTGAACATCTTTCAATAAAATTCAGGACATAAAAATATACGTTTCTGTTTCAATTGTAAGAAAACTGCAGCTGAAGCTCATCGAATGATTGTAGACGTCTATGTGGAGGACAAAGAGCGTTCTGAACGGCCACGAGTATTCGAAGACGAAGAATTGCAGGCACTGGTGGATGAAGACCCACGTCAAACGCAAAAATAAATTGCAGAAGCGTTAAATTGTGCTCAATCTGTCATTTCCGATCGTTTAAAAGCCTTGGAGAAGGTCTACAAGGAAGGAAACTGGGTCCCATATGAACTCAAGCCAAGAGACATTGAAAGGCGGAAAATCATCTGCGAAATTCTGCTTACTAGGCAACAAAGAGAGGGGTTTCCGCATCGTCTCATCACTGGGGATGAAAAATGGATTTATTTTGACAATCCTAAACGTCGAAAAACCATTTGTGATCCCGGCCAACCCTCAACATCGACGCCAAAGCGGGATATCTACGGAAATAAGGCTTTACTCTGTATTTGGTGGGATCAGAAAGGTGTGATGTACTATGAGCTGTTAAAATCTGGTCAAACAGTCAGAGGGGATCTCTACCGCCAACAAATTATCCGTTTGAGCCGAGCATTGCACGAAAAACGACCACTATATGAAACGAGACAGCAAAAGGTGATTTTGCTGCATGACAATGCTCGGCCTCACGTCACAAAAGTTATCAAGGAAACGATAGAAGCACTTCGCTGTGAAGTGCTACCACATACGGCTTATTCACCAGACTGTGCCCCATCTGACTACCACTTGTTTAGGCCGATGGCACACGCACTTGCTGAAGAACGATTTAACTCGTACGAAGATGACGAAACATGGATCTCCGACTGGATAACCTCCAAAGATGGATCGTTCTTTCGCCGCGGAATTCGCTTGCTGCCCGAAAGATGGGGAAAAGTCATCGCTACCGATGGACAATATTTTGATCAATGTACTTTTTCATTTTGTTTCATAAATAAAGCTATACTTTTTGTAAAAAACGGACGGAACTTTCCGATTGACCTAATAGTTATGAAAAGTGCAACATATATAAGAATGAGCTGCATATGACGCACGGGTGACCGATAAAGTCAAGCTTATTATCAAGATATAAATCTCTAAATAGCATCGTAGAAGGTAATCATTCACGCATCCGTATGTCCCATGGAGGGTGATCTAAATTAAAGCCAGACGTGCTTCGCCCTGGGATCAGAACCGCGGCATACATACATATACATACGTAGATAGATAGATATATAGACGTATACGTGTATGTATATGTATATAGTAATATACTTGGGACGATAATATTGATCGAAAAGAAGCGCGAGCTACGATAATCGGCGTACAAGATGCGTGTAAAAATGGAGAAGCTAAATATAACATGGAACATTTATGAATTGCGTAAACGGCTGTGCAGCGTGCAGAAAAAAAAAATGAGAGAGTATCTGGTTGCCGAGGCCCGGCCAGGTGTAATGTCACGAGCAATGAAGGTGCACGAGGATGGCACTTCACGAGATGTGTCCGCTAATCATCGTGTTCGTATTAAAAACATGGCACGTTCAAAAATCAGAAACAACTGGGAAAAGCGCACCGTGGGTGGTGTCGTTGTCTATAAAGCTCTAGCAATATAAATATAAATATAGAGAAAAATAAAAGTACAGTACACCGAGTATCCATTAGCATCGTAAGATATTCACGTATGCGAAGTGCGCATCGAAACGATAGAGACACCATCTCGTATCGAACCATTTTGTTCGGTATGAAAATCGACGAACTCACCGCTGGTCAACGTTTTCCTCAAGGGTTGAAGATTGCTCAGGCTGGTCACGCTACTGCTCTCGGCGCTGAGATCGACGGGCGGCAATAAACTGGAAGGTGTATCGCTATGGGATCTCTCGTGCGTGGATACGCGACTGCCAGAGCCTACTCTTCTGGGCGCGCCAGGACTGGGCTCTGGTCCGCTGGAATGCAAGGTTAATCCTGGCACTGGAAGCGGTGGAACGCAATGCTTCGGCTGGTACGGACGAGTCTTATGCTGGTCGGAGAGCGAAAGTATTTTCCTCACTGCTTGCGGTGACGCTGCTCCAAACTTTGTACCTGTATACGTCGAATAATTAGATATGGTGACGCACGACCATCAACGCACAATTTATAGAGGCTCTGTCATCCGAAATTAAACGAAACGCGAAAAGAATAGAGTGTACGATCGATTCTTACCTTGTATACTCTTTCTACCTTCGCTGGTGCTGCTGGTGCTACTCGTCGTGGACAGAGTAGGGGAAGGATGTCTTCTTCCTCTGCCCGCGCTCAAAGGTACCGCCGCAGCCACCGCGACCGCTCCTGCGTGAGGTTCACAGTCCACGGATAGACCGTGTAATCGTTCCTCGTCCGTTATCACTTTCATATTCGCGAGATAAGCCTTCACTCTCCTGACCATCTGCGCTTCCTCGAACATCTTCTTCGGGTTCGGCGCAGCGGTCGACTTCTTCCGCCTTTTCACGGTTGCCGTTTGTCCGCCTGGACAATGCAATACTGTTAGCGAAAACAAACCACGATATACTCTTGATCGTATTCGAACCAGTTAGCGTTGCTTTACCTTGATTGCCAGTGGTCATTTGATTTAACGCGACCATGGCGGAACTAGGTGGCTGACCACCCCTTTCCAGCATTATCGATAAGTCGTAGGGGGAGGAACACATGCTTGTCAAAGATCTTACTTCTTTCGCGATCATTCGCAACTTCTCGAAATTGACTAAACCTTCCACTCTGGAGTCGTTGCCGAGATGAATGAACGTCAAGTCCTTCTTCACCACGGGATAGAAAGGGATCTGGAAGAGAGAAAGAAAATGTTGAATCCGCTCATTGTCCGTCGTGGACTCTTTAAACTAATCGCTGATCGAATGGCTCACTATGGGAGGTTGTGTTTGCTCGGATGCGACCAGTTGTCTGTATTTGCTCATGTTGCGGCTGGGATCCATCAACTCCTGCAGATCACTGAATAGCCTCTGATATTTATTTGGCAGTTTTTCCCAAGAAGCTCGTAATCTCGAAACAGCTCCGTGACCCAAACCGGACACGATCGCGAACATGGAGTTGAAATTTTTACATTCCTTACATTGACCTGTGCGACGAAGACGAACATTGAACGCTTCCGGTAAAATCAAATGTTACTCCGCAACAAAATCTTATAAACGGGACACTCACGAGCTATTTTTATAAATTGCTTTATTATTTTACTACGTCGAACGAGGTTGTGTTCGGAACAAACTTCTGTCACAACCCAGAACATCTCTCTGTTGACTAGTTCTGCAAACTGCCTGAGCATAGGCACTCCGTATCTACTTTTCAACTCGAACAAATCGTCCACGTACTCCGTAGACTCGATTTGCCTAAGATATAACATTTTCATGAAAATACGTGCTCGATGTTTCTAAGCGAGCTATGCAACTATTTCTGTCGGTTTACCTGAATATACTGAAATCTTGTAACGTCAATTGAATGGCGACTTCGACCGCGTTCAATTGTAAGAAATGCACCTGAGACTCGCGAATCAGCTCAGGTGCTTGCTCGTCTGCTACGAGCGTCTCCGAGATGCCGTTCGTTTTTAAATAATATCGAGAACTTAAACCGATCCTCTCCGCAAGATTTTGAAGCTGGTCGGGTAACCTGCGTTGCTTGATCATGCCCCCATCTCCCACGCTAACTTCGGCTAGGGAAAAGTTTGAACTGCTCTCAGTTATACCGAACTCTTGAAGAGCAAGCATTACCACCTAGAAGGAAATACATTAGCATAGAAGTGGATACCTTCGATCATCTGTCGAGATATATATTCGGTATAAATGTATCTACCTCGTGCGCCGTCGTTTCCTTGTGAATAAGAAGATATTTACAAGTTTGATCAGCTTTGTAAACTTTTAAAACGTGTTCGGGATAGTCCGGCGCTCGTAAGTCATCGTAACAATACAACGACGTTAGATCGGGATTACTTTTCGAATGATAAAGATTGGTAGTGGTCTGCGAGAGACCCGTTCCTGGCGGTGTGTGTGGAGGTGCGAGGGTATCGTCTACTTGTACACCGTCGCTATAAGAAAAGATCGCGCGTTTTACGATAATCCATTTGCCAAACTAGAATTTCACCCTTCACTACTTGAACTTACTTAATAGTATTCTTTGGCAGTATGTTCATTTTCATGAGTGCTTTTTGTAATCTTCTTTTCGGTCCAAGCGTCATGAAACCCTTGTGTTCCTTTTTAGCATCTTTGCATGGAGAGATATTAGAGTCAGGAATTAATAACGGAACACCGCTCACTAGTGAGTTCAGTGGATTTACAGGGGTGATTGGATCCCCGTGCGTGGACAACCTTGCACGCGGATCCGTTTGGAGTCTCGAGATTTCGGGTTTGTTTGCTCTTGCCCGCGGCCTCGGCGAATCATCTGGCATCTGAAGCATTTCTTTAAACGCTACAACAGTAATTTATCGCTCGTATAAAAGAATTGTAATAAGTGATTGTAGCGATTAAATAGTGACCACATACCAAGTAAATTAGACTTCACGGTTATACTGAGGTGGGTGGAGCCCCTTAAAATTTCCAAAGCTCTGGCGTGACTCACATGCTCAAAACTTTGTCCGTTCACTTCTAAAATTTGATCGCCCCGTTTCAAACCAACATCCTCTGCTTTCGATTTCTTATCGACCTTCGAAATAAAAATGCCGAAACCCCTTTCGTAACCGCCTAAAATACTAAAATTTAAAACTTCGTCCCTACTGGGTCTCGCTAATGTCACGTTCCGCGTTCTGGCCTTCGCTGCGCAGGCAATGTTTAATAACCTGTAATCGATGTGTGTGTGTTAGAACACATTTAATTGCACTGATTCTAACGTTTAAATAACGTGAACGCCCCCGTTAAACATACCTCTGCTGTCCCTGCATTTTCTCTCTTTCCAATCCAGTTTCAAAAGCTTCTAAAAATTCCATCATAGATGGATCTGTTTCAAAGTCTGTAAAATGATTATTTACCCAAAGAAGCACTACTCTGGCCACTCTGTCTCTGACTTGTGCTTGATCGAACCATTCTAACAATTGACTCGCAACTAATAAGGGACTATCGATAAATGTTCGATGAGTTAATAAGAAGTCTTCTATATAAGTGGGATCGGTAATACTGTTTTCTTCTATAAGTTGTAACATTAAACGTTCGGGAGTGCCACGGATAACAACATGACCCCTACGTGCTCCGCCATCCAGAGCACCCCTCAATTCTGTTACTAGAATCACTCTTCCATTTTCCTCGTGCCTCCTAGTATTTTCTTCGCCTTGATGTTGAATTCTAAAGTAATCTGCTTGCGTCACGCATACAAATTGGCAATCGTCGCATCTACAACGAGAATCATATTTATTCCAATAATACTTTCTTCGATCAATTATGAATATTTCACTAGATGAAGCACAATACATACTTTGTCCTCATAACACCTCTATGCAATAGTCTTTCCATAGTGGGCAAGATTCCAAAACTATCACCAAGATGCAATTGTTCGATTTCCCCATTGCTATGCTCGATCTCCACAGCACCATTGATAAGCACGCTCCAACTATCCAGTTCCTCCCCGTCGTTTAAAACTATCATACCAGCACGTTCCACCACGGCGAACACCATTACAGCGCACAGCGCTCTTCTTACTGCTAAAGTCATGTTCGTGAAGGCCTTTAACTGTTGCGTAAATTCTAACAGGGTCTCTATATCGTCTTCTGTTCTTTCCATAGGATCCTTCTCTAAGCATTCTCTGACTGGATCACGGACAGTCAAGCTCTGAAAGTAACAATGGACAATGTTTATCTCAGTCTTAGAATTCCAAAGTTGTATCATAATCTATCAATTAATCCTTACGTCCATGCTCTCCGCCAGATCCTCCTCTTCGTCGCTGTCCACTATGGACTCGACCAGCCCCGAAAGGTCAACGTCGTCCGGATCCGCGTCCAACGAACTTTGCACAGACGTCATTGTGTCTGAACCGCTGTATGCTGAACTCGTGTCGCTCGAATGGCTGCTTCTGTTAGACTTTTGGTAGAGTTCTGGCCTGCCAGTCAGGCCTTGGGAAAACTGCACAGGGAACAAATGTTGTCAATTCGATTGCAAAATAGAATTCTCCGAAAACCGAATTTCTTTATTCAAACAAAGAAAGAACTTATTCATCCTTCTTGGCAGAAGATCACCGAACAAAAGGGAAAATGTCTTATTTATCAAAGTTCAATGCTTGAATAAAAAAATTGGGCTCCATTTCATCTTAGAATACCTTAATCTTACAATACAAGTTCTAAATTTTCTGCGGCGATAAAAAAACCTACAGAACCAGCGACCAAGACATCTATACACATTTGTGGTTATAAGGAAGATATTCGTGATATTGTGGTTTAAAGTTTTGATTACTAATCGCGTTATTTTCTGAGTCTTTCGAATTTGTTTTCACGACTTTCTTTCCGGTAAATGCGTAAATCCTACATTCCAAAGCTCAATGAATGCATAAACTCGAATTGTTTTAGATTGTCACATGCGGCGTTTTGCCTTCTAACCACAGATACATCGGCACCTGTCAATCGGCAGGAAGAACGCTGGAAAGAGAACGGGAGCGAGAATCATGTGGGGCAAAAAAACGCGAGTTCCAGCAAGAGAGTAGCTCGTTTACGGAATACATAGTCTGTACCAGGAATGGGCGTGATGGGTGTACAGACTCCGTTGGTATGTTAGGTTAGGTTTCCAGACATGACATCACACATGCAGCATCGAGCGAACAGGGAGACAGAGAGAGACAGAGACGGAAATAGTGGCACACGTAAGTATGTGCATATCTAAACAAAAACACCATGACATCTGTCACAATCGCGATAATACATCTGTCGGCGATGGACAGCGATCGTTTACGGTGAACACGAACCGTCATCGGGAAATCTCGTGTACGAGGAAAGCATTCCGATAAACCAAGGCCATTTTGAGTCGCGGGAGATTGTCTGTCCAGACTCACTTGGTATATGCCGAAGGCGTCCATCCTACCCTCGCCGTTGGCACTTATTAGGGCACGTTTCTAACGTTGTGTCCTTTATCACGAGAAACAACGAAGGAAACGAACACTGTCCGTCCGCATTGTCGCACGATTATATTTCACCAGGATCCGATCCGGTTCGATTCGGCTCGACTCGACTCGACTCGACTCGACTCGCGCAGGTCGCACCTTCCCGTTCGCGAGCGCATATGCGATCGTACACAGTACACACGCAGTGCGACGTGACCTTCTTTGTGTGTGCGTTTACGTAGCTCGTGGCGCGTCTGGTCTGTGGCCGTGTCCCGTCAGTCCCGTGTCGTTTCGTGTCGTGTCTTGTCGCGTCGTGTCGTGTCGTAGACCGTCAGCTTCTCGGAGTAGCGGACACAGAACTGCCTCTCGTCCCTCCCCCACCCTTCGCCCAGTCACCGGCATTCCCTTCAAAAGCGTAGGGTCACGTGACTCGACCGAGCGGCGAACTCCAGGTCCGTCGCATCAGGGGGGGACGCACGCTGGGGGGCCCACCTGTAGCTTCCGACTGTGCCACCAACGAAACGTTTCTTTCTCGACAACGAAATCTGTCTTCAATTCTTTACTCTTGTTTTCGCGCGGTTAAACGATCACGAAATTTATAAAAAAAATTTACTGTATTTGACCCTTTGCACTCGGTTGCAAAATATTGTTTACATTATTAAATGTATCGGTATCAATTACTAATACATTTAGGTATTGTATGAGCTATTATATCAATGTCATATCCATAAAATTTCAAAAATCATAGGGAATGGAAATATTTTAGATCGGAAGAAATGTTTAATTTTCCAGTTGAAATAGCTCCGAGTGCAAAGGGTGAATTGAATTTAATGTCCCGCCGGCACCTCTGAAAATATTTTTCATTAGGAAAGGGTTTTCAAGTGATATCTAAACTCTGCGATGCCCCAATGTGGTTCGGAACTATTAATAGGATTTTCAATAATTTTCTTTTACATTGAAACCTTAAATGAAACTATTAGATGACGTTATCGAGGGTGACTTGTTAGTTCACAATGAAAATTGCTGTTGCTATTGAAGGTCCTATTGAAAAGTGTTTAGTCATGTACCATAGATTTTTCAAAATTATGCAATAATCACTGGTCGGTAATGTGTTAATAAACTGTACGCCCCCTGAAATTAGGCCTGAGGGGACCAAGTATGATTTCAAAAAATTGAACATTCAGTAGCGCGTTATAACTAGTTGGGGCCTAGGGCAATAAGAGGCAATAAGAAAAACGTAGAATTTGGATCTTGATTTGTGTTGGGGACCCCTTTTGCTTGGGGCTCCGGGCATTCGCCCAAGTAGTCCATTTTATTACGGGAATTATGATAAGTTGACTGGGGATCTTTATGCAAAATAAAAAGTTGTGCGTCGATGTGCGAGACACAGAATATAAATTTATATTTTTCACCAATAATTTGAGAGAATGTATTGACAATAATATATTAAAACTCCTCAAGTCTTCTAACCCTTTCGCTGTATTAAATAGCGTCTACTGATGTGTGCTATACATAGATACAAAAAATACGGAATAAAAGCTGTCAACGATAGGAAAACGATGATTCTTTTATTTACAACGGAAAATGCATTGTCCTCTGTACAGCGATGCGACGGATCTGCGGGGATACGATTTTCCCATGAATGTTTATCGGCAGGAGCAAGGACGACTACTCTCAGTAATTCAGCGGGCCCGGCTGCGAGGTCGGCAACATTATGCAAAATATTCTAGTTGCATTCGGGTACACGATTTTCAGGGACGAACGATCGCGACCGATCCGGGATCTACGGCGTCGCATGGTCGGAACGCGAAGGAAAAGGACAACCGTGTGAATCAAGCTTAAGGAGTCGACGGTCGGTCAATCGTCAATCGGTGAACGATCGAGAGAGAGAGGGAGAGAAGGGAAACTGCACGGAGAAGAGAGGTACCGGTCTGCTCAAAGCTTCCAACAGCGGATGGTAACTGCTCAAAGGCCACTGGCCGACCCGACGGATGATTTATACGACCCGTTATGTCGTGCCCTCACTTTTCCTTTTGTCCTGCTCCGCAGACTTTCCAAATTGCCTCTCCCATTCAGTTTCTTCCTACTCGACGGAGAGACGGAGACACAGAGGCAAAGGCAGAGCGGCAGGCATACCAGTGCATGCAACCAATATGCATTCCAGAGACTCGTTAGGGGACTTCGGTAGATCATCTTACCCGCGCAAGCTGCGTTTCGAAGAACCGAATAAACCGTGTAAAAGAACGAAATTTCCGAGCGATTTGTGTTACACAATTGGGTCGATAAGCGACTTGCGGTAAGCGCAGCCTTTATACACAGTGTCCCGGAAATTTCGCCGAGCCTTGAAAGAGGTGGTCCGCGCGAAGAGCGGGAAATTCGAAATGACACCTTCCGACGGGAGACCCTTTATGTAAATATATATTATTACTCTGACTAAACAATGCTCTTCGAATTATTCAATAAAATAGTTACGTCGTGCGCGAACGAAATGGAAACTTAAGTCCAATCCCCAATGTTCTGTTCAAAATGTCAAACACGTATCACAATTCGAGAAACCGGAACGCGGTCGAAAAAGAACAAACGGCGTATTGTGTGGTCGGGGAAGAGAAGAAAAAAATGAATTTTCACCGGACGGTATGCGCGTGCGAATCGCGGCGCGTTCTACTTTCGACCGAAGGAAAACCTTTCTCGTTTCGCGATGCCTGCTATTTACTTGTCCACTCGGGAAAATTTCCCTATGTGCACGTCGATGTAAATAAGAAAATTCACGGACTGATAAAACTTCTCTCGTTGGCGAGCACGTCGGTGCATTTGAAATGCATGAGAAAGTGCAACGAGGTAGAGACTGCTTTAAAACTTCTACGACTCCATGCATTCGACGTCAGATCCAGTTGTCTCTCTCTCTCTCTCTCTCTCTCTCTCTCTCTCTCTCTCTCTCTCTCTCTCTCTCTCTC